>JAPMUY010004932.1:0-361886 GCA_026901105.3 Galaxias olidus
TATATACATCATTGAATGTTGAGTAATATGAGGATGGGGCAAGAGTTTGACCACTGAATTTTGTTACTAGTAGGACTTTTTAGTTTGCAGGCAACTATTCTACTACTAATAATAATACATTTAATTAAAGTGTTTAAATCTCAAAGTGCTACAACAAAATTAAGATAACATAATATACATTTTACATAACATAATTTATTTTCATTAGAAATTTTATCAGAAAATTTTTCAAAAACAGAGAAATACAATTGTTTTTATGAAGTTGCATTTTGGTTGGAACAATAAGATTTTATTTCTTTTTCTTGTATTTTTGTGATCTTGTGAAAATTTGTTTTGGGAATTTGATGCAAAATAACAGAAAATAACCACAGTAAAACCTATCATTCTATTACATAGGTGTATATTTGGCATTCGAAACAGTGTAGTACTATGCGCCCCTTATTTCAAAGGGAAATTAGTAAAGGGGAGCTAATGCCAAGTGTTACTTCCAGAGAAGTTCCAGGTGGCAGCATTACAGTAAACTGATATTGTGGCATACATCAGTTGTATGTGACTAATAATTTGAAAGCAACCCTGTTGTCAATGAAACAGCGTATGCTCCAAACATCTTAGCCTAGTCTAGCAATATACATTTTGTGAAAGAATACGATACAAGCATAAAGGAATCCGTTATAACCCTGTTTTACATATCTTCTAATTAATATTTTCTGGAATATATCATACAACTTTTTAAACATTTGTATAGGCATCACAAATTTCCAAATAGTCATAAATTAAAAATTTTGTCGTTACCTTGCGGATTTATAGACTGCAATTCTGTAATACTAAATACTACCTATTTAGACACTATTATATTTTTACAAATACAAATTTTTTTAATTTCAATAACACTCCAACCTCAGTAGCTTGTATTATGGAAATGAGTGCTATTAATTAAAAAGAATTGTATTTGTAAAAAATATAATATGAAAAGGTGTCTAAATGGGTAGTATTTAAGTGTTTGTGTGCTGAAATTGCAGTCTTTTCTCATCCGCAAGGTAACGGTAAAATTGCACAGGTCAAAACGTTTTGACTATGACTATTTGAATTTGTGATGCTATACAAATGTTTAAAAAAAGTTAGTATTTATATATTCCAGAAAATGAGTAATTAGAGAATAAACATAACAAGCAGGGTTATAACAGTTCCTTTATGCTTGTATCGTGTGTATTCTTTCTAAAATGTATATTGCTAGACTGGGTACCCCTAGATGTTTGGCTAGGCATACATACTGTTTCATTGACAACAGGGTTGCTTTTCAAGGTGTGGTCACCTTTAGCTTGATGTTAATACTTTTTAAATATCAGTTTACTTGTGCTGCCACCTGGAACTGCTAATCTGGGAAAGTAACACTTGGCATTAGCTCCCTTTACTAATTTCCCTTTGAAGTAAAGAGGCGCATAATTACACTGTTTCAGTGCCAAATATGTGTCCATATGTAGTGTAGGAAACTGATGGAACACTGTGGTTATTTTCTGTTATTTTACTTTGGTAAATTCCCAAAACAAATTTCACAAGATCACAAAAGATACAAGAAAAAGAAATAAAATCTTGTGTTCCAACCAAAATGCAACTTCATAAAGGTAGTGTATTTCTCTGTTTTTGAAAAAAAATACTCTGTTAATTCCTAATGGGGAAATGTAGAACTATGTTATGTAAAATGTATATTATGTTATCTTAATTTTGTTGTAGCGCTTTGAGATTTAAAGCGCTTTACAAATTAAATGTATTATTATTAGTAGTAGAATAGTTGCCTGCAAACTAAAAAGTCCTACTAGTAACAAAATTCAGTGGTCAAACTCTTGCCCCATCCTCATATTACTCAACATTGTGATTAATATGTAATAAACGATGTTATTTGTATTTACTCTGATAACTCTGCAATTATCACTATTGTAATGACGCGTTTCTGACTTTTCACATCCTGTGCAATCTGTGTTCAAGATGGCATTTCCAACATATGTAATATTTATTTGATCCCAGCTAATCAAACCTTCCGTGAATATTAGATGTAATGAATACACATGCTGGTGGTAGGATCTAACAATGAATAACTACCAAGTGAATATAACTCAAAGGCACAATTGTAACTCGGGAGTTGTTTTCCAATTTGGTCCAACAAAAAAAGCTCATAATGGCTTGAAATTGACTGAGTCCTGTTATTGACGTTGTTGTCCTGTTTACATTGCCAATACAGGCTTGAGGCTGAGCGGATTTCTTTTTGGGGTGGATTGATGAGGAAATGTAACATGCTCCAATAAATGTAGCAAACTACAGTATATTACGAAGTCATACGCATTCGTTTTCTTTCTCTTTTCTTGCCAGTAATCAAATAGATTAAGCGATGCCTTTGGCTTCACATTTGAAAGAACAATGAAATGGGGGCTAACAAATGTCATAGCTACAGGTGTTAATTTTGACTGGAATTGGAGTGTATTGGCAAATCATAATTCATCCTCAGTATTTTTGTTGTCAGCTACAGTATTACCAAAGTTACATTGAAACACAAGGGCCTTAGAGATTCTTCCTTCGTTGTTTTCTAAATGTATTTATTTATTTATTTTTATTTGAAGTGCAATCTTTCTCATTCTGAGCAAATTAAATTGACCAGGATTATTCAGTCATTGAAGTCACATGTATTTGGACATAATTTGGCTACCACAGCCAATCAATTTTGCATAAATGTGGAAGAAAATGTTTACCTTTTCAAGGTAGAAGGAGAGCTGTTTGGTTGAAGGTTTCCTCTGAGCATTGATGTGGGCTGTGGACCTTCAATGTAAGTGAGAGTACACTCAGGCAGTGTACAGTCAGTGTAGCTATAGGGTTCTGGTACCCAAGGACAGCAGGTGAATCACAGCAGGTGCTTTGACAGTTCCCCAGGATTTAGGGCAGCAGACTGCCTCCAGCTGGCGTGAGTCCTTTCCCACCGCAGGCCACAGCATAGTTCTGTATCTGGACCAAGGTTAGCAACAATGGCCTTGGGAGCACTAGGGGACACTGATTCTTAATGTAAACCCAGCTCATCTATCGATGTGGACAAAAAGGTGATCAACGTGCAATGAGAATGAGAGCATGGACCTTTTCCTTCATAGCACTGTGCACTGTGTTTGCAATGCTGTCAGTGTATTTTTTTTTGTTTTTGTTTTTGTAAGTCTGTGTATTTAGATATTCTGATTATTCTCTGTGTTTTTCTGTCAACTTTTCCTATTTCTTGTGACGTATGAGTTGGTTGTATTGTTTATAAGCCCGGCTAACAAGAACGACATTTGACCAGTTAGATTGACCCATTAGGAATCTTCCAATCTATATTAATGTGTTATACTCAATTTCCAATATATATTAATGATGGGTGTGATTTATTTATTTTAATTTTTTTGCTATCTGGCTTGGTATTTCATCAACAGTCTACTTGAACTAAATGGAGAACGTGTTTTTGAATTATTCATTATAGCCTCGGCACTTAATTTGGAATCGTAAATGCTGACATAGTATATTCTCCAAAACAGCTAGATACATACGACGGAAGTCATGGAATGACAACAGATAGCAGAAGAAAACATTCTGTTTATAAGCAAATATGTTTGTGTAAAACATATTGCAGGATGCTTGATAAAATGTTCATTACACTTTAATTCCCATATTTTAAGCATCTACTGTAGCATGTCACTGAGAATGTTTCTTTGTAATCTGCAAACAAATAATTTGCATATGAAACTATAGTAACCTATAAAAAAACCTATAAAAATAAATCTATATAACTATGATTTTTTTTCTAATTTGGTCTCTAAGCAGCAGAAATAATTCAGAGTGACAGATATGATAAGGTGGGGACATTTTGATACAGTTTGAGTTTAAGTTGAACTAAAGATGTGAAGAGATTTGATGTACTGTATCTCTTTTTAATTGAGATTTACAAATCCTAACTGTTGTTTGCATTCTAGTCTTTTATGTTATCCACACTAAATGTTGTTCTCAATAGAATATATGTTAAAACATCAGCTGTGTTCTTTGAATTTAATTTAAAAAGTTAAAACATTTGATAGAACTTGATTGAATATTGAGATGCTACATTATTTGATTATAAGGATACTCGTAAATGCTATAAAGTACTTAGAGGTACTGTGGTTAGATCATTCCTAAATGTTGTTAGGCCTCATCCACCTGCATAAGTCATTTGCTTGTGAAGTACAGTCTCAAAAACAGAGCTACAGTAATGTACAGTAACTAATACAGGACACAACATTGTTTTATAATATTTATATTGGTAATATACTGGTAAAGTATGATGTTACCAGTTACACCGGATACAAACACAATTTCAAATGGTTATGGTTTAGGATTTTGCTTGCTGTCTCAACTGTATTTGACCAGATTGCTGTTAAATTAGAGCATTATGTGATATCTTTAATTGTCAATCGATCATCACATCTATCATACTAGATCAAGGCCCTTAAAGTTTACAGCCACAATGGATGTTGCTTCAAGCTAGGCCTGCCGAGACAAAGAGCTTCTCGCAATCTAATGTAACCATCTGTGTACTTTTACTCTACTTTTATGTGTTAGATTTCAGTATATATTTAATCATTTGACACCAAGCTGATGACTCAATGCTATTCTTTTGGGCCAAAAATCTGTGTTTTCATAATCCATGTTTTTGGCAGTCATCCATCCTGTAAAGTGAGTTGCAGTCACAAGAAGTAGTCCAACTGATTGGTATATACATTTCAACCCATCAAAGGTTGAACATGAGTAGGAGTAACCAAAGTATATTAATCAGAAATCAGAAGTCTGTATGAATATAATTAAGTTAATTTATGCAATATAGCCGTACAGATAATATGTATTTATTTAACAATGGCACACTTTGACTGAACACTTTGCTTTCCATAGGTAAAACAGAAAACATTGTACAGACAAACTGACCATCTACTTACATGATAAGAGCCTCTTATTAAAAGGTGGTTATAGAAAAAAAAGACCCAAAATAAGTGTGAAAAACATGTCCCTCTAAAGTTTGCATCAGCTCAACGGAGCTTAAATATCTCTCTCAAGCCCTGTTAGAGAAACTCAAGTGCCTCGGCTGCAGACATCAATCCTGTTTATTGCACTTGGGCTAGAGGATGTTTTTTTTTGCACCGCTGTTCAACATATACCCTCACAGCCAAGGCTCAGAAAAGGACAACACAGGAGCAGTTTCTCAAGCCTGGAGCGACACAGCTGCCAACCACACGTGCACAGTCCTCTGCAATTGATGTGAGGCAATTTCACCAAGTCAAACTCAAATAAAGAACAAATTACTTAAATGTGCATAGAAAAGATGATCAGATCAATGCCTCTCTAAACATTTATACATATAAATTAAAGCAGGTCCCAAATAGAGAAAATAAGACTGAGGCAGATGGAAATAGCCCTTGCCTTTGTTTTCATTTATAAAAAATGAATCCCTCATAAAGTATGTTGTAATATTGATGCAATCGGGGGGTCATTGTACCAGCTGAAAGAGATGATGACATTGTCCATTTGCTGCTTTGACAACCATAGAAAATGATGCATTGGACCTGTTGGTAAGCTGTTTTGATATGGTTCACTGGAGTCATGGCAGTGTGCCCTGAGTTGAACTGCTCTGAGGTGGTGCAGGTGGCTTTCTCCAGCTGTGTGACCCATGCGATCATCTTACCAAAACCATGCTTTGTCAGTGCAGCATTTCAATGGGGTTCCTCTCCTGAAGTGAAATTTGAATTAGGTTATCCAGTGCTGTGAACTGGGTTCAAATTAACTGGGGTCTTAGTGTATAACCACACTAGACTCCTAGGTACATTCAAACCTTGACTGTGGAAGGGCACAAATCATCTGACTGTGTGAACTGTAAGACCACCAAGTATCATCCACAGACATGGCTGACCTGTTCCATTTTTATCTCACTACATTGCTAACCGTCATGTCCTATTGTTTGATTTGACAAATAGGGTAAAGGAGAAAATATAGTTTGAATCGACAAAAAGATCAGTCTACGATAAGTTGGGATGTTACAGTATATGCCTTTTTTTAAGAGTCCCATTGAGACTTGACTTGAGGGAATACGGCTGGTAAAACCTTCCATAAATGCTCATGATAGTTTTCGCTGGAAGAAAGTCCCTGCTGGTCTGGATGATTGGTCCAGCGACAATGATAGATAGCATGTCCTAGGGTCTGGTAGGACCCTGCTGAGCAAGGAGTGACACTTGGGTGTCCAGTCCCATGCTCATCTGCAGATCAGCAGTGAATGCCTTGGAGGGAAGAAGATCATCCTAACGCATAGCCTAACAACACTGGATAGTGAACATCTAGGTAGAGGCATCTTGAGTCTTAGAAAGGCCACAGAAATTGAATACCCCACGTGAGTGTAAAAGGGGTGTCTTTTATAGTTTTGTTTATTATTTATGACAGCCTTCAAATCCATGCATTGTTTTCATAAAGTTTTGCCAATGGTTAAATTCAGATGTCTTAAATGTATTTGAAAGTACAGTAATTGCATTGCACATGACCAGGGAATATATATCATAACATTCAAACTGCACTCAAACCACTATATAGGGTAGCCAATCTAAATGATCAGACTGACGTCAGGTTTAATTTGGCAATTATAACCCAGAGCTTAGCTTGTGCCCGGTGGTACTACCTTGGATGAGAGACATGGAACCACACTCTTCTGGATTTAATCAGTGTTTCCCATCCTTGTCTAAATCTCTAAAGGGCACAATTAAAGAGGAGGGCTTGCTGAAGGGGCAATGTCCTCACGTCATTTAGATTTCAACCAGAACTCCAGGCTATAGCAGACACACATTGTGGAGTATTAGAAGCCCTCAAAAAAGATGGATCACCCGAAAAGTGAAATTTTACAATAATTGGGGTAGATATCTCAGGTTTCCATTTCATCCAGCCAATCTTTGGGTGGCATTTCATTATTCCGACAGGAATTGTCACCATAATGAATTCATCAATGTGGGAAAGATAAATGGCTCAACAAGAAACAGACAGGGTTAGCTTCCTCATCTGATGTGGGAAATTGTCTTTTTATATATCATTTTATTAGAGAAAAGGGGCTAGCCTGGACTATATGAACATCTTTTTCAATTTAGTGTGTTTCAAATATTAATGGCAACATGATTTGACCTATTCAGGAGGCTAATCCCATAGAATGAGAGAGTCAGCTCATTTAGCAAGATAAGACCTTTGGCCTTATTCTGGCTCTCCATATGGCACAAAATGAACAATGAATATCAAAGAAGCCAGCTCATGCATTTTAAATCCTTACCAGTTTATACTCTTAATGGAAAATGCTCAGACTTAAGATGAGCGGTGAATACTTATGAAACATAAGAATGTTCCAATCGGTTATATAGATTATCATCTATAGTTCTGCAGTCTTCTGGCAAACATAAAGTACACACATGACAGTCTATGTACAGCACTTGTTTATGTAGAAGATGTTGTGTTCAAAATGTTAATATAACGCAAATGATTTTAGTTTTCTGTTTTTTCAAGACTTTTCCCCCAATGATTGGGCCAGAGTAGCCTAAATGTTAGCCAGACCTCATACGTTGCATTCAAAAATGAGAGATGTTTTTTCTCAGATTTTGGTTTGAGGTCCAGTTAAGCATCCTTCTGAGCTTACACAGTTTGGTGGGATTTGCCTGAATGTGTGTGCTGGCCACATTGCACAAGAATAATTGACAAGGAGCCTGGTAGTTGACTGTTATACTTCCACCTGCCTGTGCCCAACAAGCACACACCTTCCCAGCCAAAACTGCCTGGACCTCCACGTGCCCACTTCTCAGGATGCTGCCATAAATGCCCCATCCATGCGTAGCAAGCCAGTTTCCTGACCTGCTTGAAGTTCTTTATTCAGCTATTTCCTAGGTCTCTGCCAATTTGATGCCTCAAAAAGCTTGCTCCTCTTCAATTGCATGTGCTTCAAATTCACACAAAAAAGAAATGGGCAGAAGGCCTACATAACCCGGTGAGTTGACAAATTTCTCACACAATTCACATGGATTGTAGCTGTGTGCAGAGCTTGGTACAAATTCCTTTTTGGAGCCTACGTTTTTTCCAAACCTGACAGATGTATCAGCACACAATTGGCAGTATCTTGTGAGAGTCAAATCATTCGTACTTTATCGAAACCAGAAAGGTTCCCCAAAGGGCGGACGTTAATGAATGATGATAATGCATCTGTCTCAAAAAGCATTCCAACCATTATTTTAATTCAGGTGAGAGAACACAATCAATGACAAAAAACCTTTTCACTGTCAGACAAAAAATGTATCTCGCAGGGTAACAGCCTATTTGGGAAATTATTACAACAGCTGCTGCAGGCAAAGAGGACGAAAGATGCTGAGACATATGAGAAGCTTTTTCTTGTGCTCAAACTATAAATATCTGGACCATTAGCATGCATAGCACACCTCCTTTGTGCTTCATATATCAAAGCCAAAAGAGGCAATGGAAAATAGTACATGGAGATTAGAATGGGGGTAGGGTTGCTGGTGGACCTTGTAGGGGGAGAATGTCAGGTTGCTTCCAACGTATACTAACCAAAGAAAGAGATTGTTATTCAGTGTACTGGGTACATTGTATCGTGCCCCAAGCAGAAATGATGAGAACATTTCCATCCTTAGGAGTCAATTCTGATGGGTAAATTGGCATAAAACAAAATAACAAAAAAATACTAGAAGCAGAACTCTACATTTTCCTTACACTTTTCATTTTACATCACGCTTTTATTTGTTGTTCCTTTCAATGTGTACTTAAAAGGCACATGCAGAAGCACATTGATTTGGGATCATTAATCGTGGCTTATTGACGTAAATGGGGATGTTATTTCTAGTAGTGCAGGTTTCAATGTTATGGTGAAGACGGCCTTGCACTGGTATCAAATAACTATACTTGTACATAGCGACAACTTCAGCTGTTCATAAAGCAAGTAGAGATTAAACAAAAGTGTGGAAATATACACAGCACCAAAGGAACCTGTTCTGCTGACCAAGGGACTTTCAAAGGCAGACTGGCTCTCATGTCACACCAGATCATGCCCCTAGTAGTCCAACAAACGCACCTGCTTACCTGAGCACCTGGAAGGACAACAACCTACAGTAGCTGCAAAATATGTTGGGGTGAGGAGGGGGGCAATGCTGCATTCCTATGGCAACATTGTTGAAATTGTCACATATTATTATTTGCTTTAGTATACACATTGCTTTAACTGTTGTGTAACGTACAAATCATATTTGTGTTAGATGTACATACGTAGCAAATAATATCCCAGATACTGTAATTGTAGATCACCTATTTTCCTCAACAATTGAATGTACTATCAAATGAAAACAATAACAACCACAATTCTACGTATGTTGGTCAACATGGCCTCAGGGTAAAAGGAGGAGGGGGTAGACCATCTGTTGCTTACTAGCTGGAGTAAAGAGGGCCAACGCCTTGTGATGTCCACAGAGTGCGGGTGAGGTTGGGGGAGTATTTAACCCTCTCTCAGCATGGCATGGACGAGATGAGGTGGAATGCAATCACAACAAGCACGCTGCATCACATGCAGTGTAATGGGGTTCTTATCTTTCCATTTGCAATACGATGAGCCCTGTTGTATTAGCTGGTCTGCTGATGAGAATGGAGCGTAGAGCACATACTTCTTGCCAGTTCAGCATTGGTAGATTTCAGTAGCTTGCCGTGGTTACAGAACATATAGGCTCCAATGAAAACCATACAAAATGTAGTAACATTAATGGCCTTCAGGTGTTTTGGGGTGAAGAGCTTGCCCTGCACAAGTTGATTCATGTGCTGGTCAAACTGAGACATGGTCAGTCCCAATCCAATTATCATCTGAAAATATACCCAGGGATTCCTTGGTACACTGAACACAAGTGACTGACTGCACACCTAACACCTCGACACCTGTGGGCAATGGATGGTTGAGGCAGCTGCTTTAGATCTTACGATGGATGTAACGATTCCGTTTCTACGGCTGCAGAGAGAGGCCAGGTCGTCTGATAACTGGGTCAAAGAGGAGTAGAGCTTGACTTTTCCCCCAGCTTCTAAAGCTTCAATTATTTCTCCTCTTTTAATAGAACAGAAGAGAGAGAAAGTGAATGTTTCAAGGGGTTTCATATCGAATCAGGGTCATCTAGAGTCTACCTTTTTGCTAATAGGTTGAGGCCATACAGAAAGTGATTGATTTAATATTCATGAGAAGACCTGATGTGAATATAAAGTAAACGTGTTGGTTTTCTTTTTGTGAATGAATGGTGTGCTGCTGTAGTCATTTATACTGTAGCATAAGACGGCTTAGTATCATAAACTACACAATACTATGCATGTTCAAATGCTAAACTACATTTGTCAGATTATTTTTGTGAATTCCTTTACTTTTAATTGTAACAAAAACTATTTTTTTCCACTCAAAAATGCATACACTTCCGAAGCACATTGAACTGCCTATGTGTATGAAATGTGCCATACAAATATAATTAATTTGATTTTTATGTAATACACTGAAGGAGCTAGTTCTGTTGTGAAAATGCAAGCTTCTTGGTCTAAAAAAATCACTTAATACCAGTTCTGCTTTCTATTAAATTGGGACCTGTCCTTGTTCAGTTAGTGCTGAAAGAAGAGGAGCTATCCTTGGTGCTGAAATAAGAAGGTCTCTCAATGGGGCTGCTATAAGAGCCTTTCGTTGAGACTACACGATCTAATAGGCTTCACAAAAGGCTATCCAAGATTTGTATGATTGGTATTTTAAGTTAAATCTCTTAACCCCTTTACCCACTACCCACCCCCATGCACATTCTATACACAGACACACACACACACACACACACACACACACACACACACACACACACACACACACACACACACACACACACACACACACACACACACACACACACACACACACACACACACACACACACACACACACACATATACACTCTCACACTAACATACACACACACACACACACACACACACACACACACACACACACACACACACACACACACACACACACACCAACCTGTCACTGAACAACCTCCTACACACTAGCTAAGCACACGCAACCTAGGAGAAAAAACGACTCCTAAATTGGACCTTGCACTACATTGCTACATTGTTTCGTTTCTCCACGCTCACCATGTAGCAGAAAACAGAGTTTTAGGTTCTTTTAGTATACAGGTTGTAAGAATGTGATCAGAATTGATCAAAACACAAGCATTGACAAAGGAAATATAACTCGTTTGTCAATGGACCCTTGATGCCATCCTCTACCTAAGCTGAGAGTGGTGTCCAAGGATACTCACAGAAGACTTAGACCCAGTCAACATGTCTCTGGCATAGTATTACGTAACAGGTGATAGTGGTGAAAGAATTGAGTGAAAAGTTATACTTTCAGCCCTTACCAACTGAACGGACATGGTGGTGTACTAGTATTAGAATATTAAGATGATTGTGTCACTGAAATAACTAATATGGCACTCAATATACAATAATTATGCAAATCATAATGCGGAAATAACTATAATAATAACAACCCTTCGGTAAAATGTATGACACCTATTGTTTTATTCGTTCTACAACAACCTGTGGAACACTTTACCTAAGTACCTTTGTATAACAATAATGATGATGATGGTTATGGTTATGGTGACCAAAAGTTCCAATCCTACCTGGGAACACCACCACTAGTGTGCCCTTGAGCAAGGCATTTAACCCTAAATTGCTCCAGGCGGACTGTCCATGTAATCTCATTGTAAGTTGCTTTTGATGAAAGCTCCTGCTAAATGACTAATATGTCAAAATGTACAGTGTGCTTGCATGTATTTGCATATATATTGAATATATTGCATATATTTAACTTACACTTAATTTTAAATTGCACTTTACTTCTTTGACATTTGACATGGTCGGCTTTTAATATATTTTCTTTACACATTTAATTGACTTAATACCATGATACCTTTACATCCTCATCTCTTCATGTGTCAGCACAACTTTTCTGGGACAATCTATCAGTGTGTGACTGTGACATCGCTTTTCCATGTAAGGAATTCCTTGACAGGCTCTTTTATTTCACATTTTTTTTGCATTGGTTATGTTTTATGTGAATGTGGTTTGTTGTGAGGCCATTTTGTTTGAATAATTTGAGAGTCTGTCCATGCCCCATGTGTTTTGTTGACATACTGGAGGCTGGGACTGAGACCAGCATTGGAACTGGGCGTCTGCTGGATCGGTAGCAGAATGACTTGGAGCTGACACTGGCCTGGGCTCCGCAGAAAAATGCAGCCTGGATTACACAGATAGATGCCTCACATTCATGCATGCAGTCCACACACAAATGCTATGTGAAGTGCATGTTATCATTGTTTTCTGTTTCCTTTGAATTGCTTCGTTTCACAACATGTTTTGTAATAAACAAATCACTTTATTTGATGTGGCCAAAAGTAAAAACCAGGCAATACATTGTATACGTTACAAGACATCTTCATTCATGTAACTAAGCGAGTGTAACTAATTTCTCTACCAAGTACTTTAACCTTCTGGGATAATTACAATTTACCGATGTTCAGGGTATAACATATTGAGTTAAACAGGATCCAAATATGGCTTTACAGCTGCCCTTGCTTTAACATTGCGCACTACTCTCCGCCTACTTTTCCAGCAGGCATTCACCTCTTGCTGTTCAACAAGACTGATAAAATATGTTAATTCAATAAAGGACCTGGTTTGATGCACATTACTGTTTTACCATGCTGGTTTGGGGTTTTCAGAAGGACATTATGATGTGAAATAAAAGCCAGACTTTGACAAAGAATCTTATGATGCAATGTGACTGCCTCAATGTTATTAGAGTAGGGTGTGATTTTGAAACCTCAGAACCATATTTAACTCAAATGGATTGACAGTAATCCATCTAGACCATTTAGTGTTTAAGGCTTTTGTGCATCCTGGAAGAATATGTGATAAGTTGGGTAACACAATATGTTTTTTTGACCTTTTGCTTTCATTAGTTCAGATATTATTATTATTTTATTATTATTTCTCAGATACGTATGTTTTGCTATTAGCCTTTTTTTTTTTGATTTACATGTCTCTTGGCCAGGCCTCAACATGATTCTCTAGAAACCTTAAATCAGACTAATACCTGACACAGCAGGTTTTTGATGGCCCTGTAAAAACGCAACACCATTGCTTAAGGCAAGGTGACAGGGATAATCATCTGCCATAATTCATGTTTAATATCTAAATCCCAGAGGTAGCTGGGGAATGGTAGTGGTGTCCTTGTTTCAAGCCCACTCCTACTTGGTATCTTCAAGTCTTGACAATCTAAGAAGCAAAGTACTATTGCCATCCACATATTACCATTTTATTATGGCTCACTATAGATTATTTTAGGAAGCATTAAATCTGTCTGAATATCATTAAATCACTCTGTGGGCAATGTTTTATAGTTTAACAGTTCTAAGCGTATTTGCTTTCTTGTGTTAAATGTAAATTTACTGGAAATTCCTTCTGGAATATAACTAATTGAGTGCTTTCTTTTCGCTCATTTATAGAGTTGTTAGGTCTTAAAAAGACCTCGAGGGTTACTCTATATGTAATGCTTGTACATGAATGTTCTTCAAAATATTTTTATTACTGTAGGCCTTTTGGAAATCACAGAAGAATGTATTTGTATGAAACAGACATCTATATAAGGCTATATAAGGCAGAGCTTGCCCTTAAGATCTATGCTGTGTGGATAGGAAGAGTGAGAAAGGTCACATAACTCAGAGGGAGAATAAGTGCTGGTAAATGTTGATTAAAATGTACAACCCGCAACAATTTATGAAAACTAATAATTTACGTTTATTGCCCCAAAGAAGCATTTTACAACCCCAGACATATCAAGTATAAGATCATTTGGCTTGTAATTTAAGCAATGATTCATGTGTCGTTTTAATACGATATTTTGGTGACCTCACTCAATGTTGATTAAAATGACTCTCCTTGTCAATTTCCTCCTTTTAACATTAAGGGTTGGATGAACCTTTTCAAAATATGGATTGATGATAAGATTGTTTGCCTTATTATATACTTTATATTATTATTACTTTTTGGCCTATTATCTTTTATCCTATACTATCCTTTACTGAACATAAGTTTGACATAGTTGGCCCATTTTGCATACAGTTGTCACAATACTATGTTGTGTTACTGTAAGTTATATGCTCTATATTTTCTATAACATTCACCAAAATATGATGCATTACGAAAATGTCATAAAAACCACTATTGCAAAGTAAACTATTACAAATCTAGGTTAAACTTTTTACTCCATCATAATGCTGAATAGAATATGGCTCTATTGTTCGTATCAATACTGCAAGGTTCACACTTTGTAGTGAATACATGCACCTGAGCTCATATCTTAGCAAGAAATTTCACATCCAACAATCTAATTATATCTGTATCCATGAGGGATCAAAGTATTTCTCACCAGACTCAGTGCAGCGGATTGTGTGTGCATACTGTAACATAACTGTATCCTTTATTTGCAAGTTGTTGAGCCTGCACATGCTGTAGTGCGGTCCTTTGACAGAGGAGA
The DNA here is from genome assembly GCA_026901105.3 of Galaxias olidus. Taxonomy (NCBI): domain Eukaryota; kingdom Metazoa; phylum Chordata; class Actinopteri; order Galaxiiformes; family Galaxiidae; genus Galaxias; species Galaxias olidus. The sequence goes on from JAPMUY010004932.1 coordinate 14,672, forward strand.
TAAGGAAAAGGCATGAACATGTCTACTGGTCCATTTTTTATTTTAAACCTGTTTGGTGATGAAAACATTTGGAGTTGGAGATTTCATTTCAGATAATTATTTGACTGTAAAGGCATTTCTGGAGCATTGCATGTATGTTTGTAAAAATGTCAATGTCTTCTCATTGCTGTTGTTGTCTTCATTAAATTAGTGAATCAAGGCTTCTTCAAACCACAACTGTTTGGGCACATTTATTTGATAGTAATGCTTAGATTAAGACATACTGTAGAAAGTAATTTGCTTAGCCAAAAGCTTTCACATTGACAATGAAGGCACAGAACGGGAGATATAAAACAGTGACACCAGTTTGGAGAGTCATATGGATAAATGTTTGTTTTACTCTGTTATATATTCTCGTAAAGGCACTTGAAGGTCAATATTTCTTTTTCTAATGAAGATTCCCAAAGCTATAGGAATTAGAAATATGGCCTATGTTGGAAGGAAAAGGGCAACTCGTTAATCTAGCCTTACTGGTAGAGCAAACCATACTGGAGAGGTACAATGTATTTCATAGGACTACAAATGGAATACCATTTCATACCCACGGTGGGGTGTACTGTACACACTGGAGATAATCCTTCCGTATTTCGAATATACAATGCCATTTAAAGTACTTTTTGCTTTGCTCGTTTAACATGAAACTGAATTGTTAATTTAAACAAACGAAATATTTGGAAACGTTTGGACTACAACCGTGCGGTAACAAGTAGACAACCCCAACATTTCAAGGCTAAACACTGAACGACTATATTACCATGAATAGTCAGCACACACTACTGCTCCATGTTCCTGCTCCCCCCACCACCACAACGGCGATCGAGGCACTTGCTTTAGTCATTTAAGCGTTTGATCAGTTTCCCGTAGCAACAAGTCGCTTCCATAAGGTGTTTAGGTTGTCACTTTGTCCAAGGGAAATACTGTTCTACGTCCAGGTACTGAATAAGAAAAGTTTCTTAGTATCAACTCCCGCAATACCCGACACTCGATCTACGCCTTTTCAACATATAATGGTGAGCATTGCGTGTGCTTTGGAATAGTGCGAAATGTGCAGATGGTCTTTCATGTAGTTTACCCAGGTAGCCTAGTCCGATTACATAGATAAATCCTAGGCCTTTGACATTGGCTCTTGTGGACATGTGAGTATATGGTCAAACTGGTGCAAGCCGAATACTAGTATAGTCTACGTTGTTTTCAAGAAATATATCCATCAAGATTGAGATGACAGTCAATCTATCGTTTTTGTCAATCATAATATGTGTTTATTGCTAATTGGCAAACTTAAATCCCAACCATATAAATTACAGCGCAAGTAGTTATAAAATACAATGGCGGGCCAATGCTATCCAATAAGCACATACGGTTCACTCCTAAATCTCAGTTGGCGTTATTTGAGGGAACAGGTTGAATGGGAAGCTATTTTCGCAGTTTGTGAGTGATGGAAACTAAAATGTTCTCTGCAGTTGACAGCTATTGCATCCATGCTAGTGTGGCAGCCTAAAATGCCCCCCTCTAAGCTTGTAATGAGTGACATATTTTGGTTAGTTTAAGAGATGGTCATTGAGATTTATGAACGTTTAGGTAATTTGATTGATTTGAAAATCGATTGTGAAATTAAAGAAATGGCTGATATCTGCTTTTTCATCATAATCTACCTTGCTCTGTTTCAGCCTATTACTTTAAACTCAAAATGAAAGTCAAACATTTAGTAGCTACAAACTAAGGTGACTTTTGCAGAACTTTTTTTTTATTTAGCTGTTGCCTTAAACAATTCTGTTATCTTATTATATGTAAGAATGTGTCCTGTTTTGATCTGTATGGAAGAATACAAGTGATGTTTACTATGTCTAATCCTATTATACTTACTGCATTTTACTGCATCACATGTAGCCATATGTCTGAACTCTGCTTCGGCTTACTAATTGTTACCCTTCAGAGTCACAGGTGATAGTCTGTCCTGATTAAAGGTTGCCTACTTGGACAGAAGTTTTCAAAATAAAGATCAGTGCAAGTGCAGATGAGTTAAAGTAAGCAGCAGAAAAAAGGGTTTACTTGAGCTTCATCAGATGCTGTTTCCTTCTGGTTTGACAGGGTTAGGGTTAGTTTGATATGATGATTTATCTTTCAGACTGAACTGAACTGCTGTGTGAGTAGGCAGGACATTGAGATCATCAGATGGTCCTCGGTAGATCTCACTGCCCCGTATCCCACCCATGCGCATTCCCTCTTCCCCTGTCATTTAGCCTTATTCCCAAAATACAAATTAAAATAATAAAAAAAAGTACAACAGGTTTTTATTGGTGGCTCCTTTTCCAAATCCCATTATATGAGGGAAATTTTTTAAAGAATAATTGAATAAATCCTTACTTAAATATAACAATAACTGAGGCAGTCATGCAATTTTCTTGTGATAAGCCTTATTGTGTTATTTATTCAACTTTCCATAACTTAAACTGGTGGATTGGATGAAAAGGTAAAATGTACTCCACACTACACTACACAATGTATTCAAGCAGGTGAATGCTATACTTAACAAAGCAGTGAAATAAGCAGATAGCTTTTTTTTAACAAATGCGCACTTAAAGATAAAAGCATAACCTTAGCTCTTAGATCTTGGCTAAGGGCACTGCTGACTAGAGTGATACTATGGGTTTCCCTTCTTCTTTCAGCTTGCTGTTTGTTACAGTCAAAAGAGAAAGATCTTCCTTTAATCAAAATGTCTCTGAAGTTGACTTAATGCTCATGCCATATAGCTCGTGTAACATTTTTCTTAGGCTTCAATGTCCCAGAGCTCCCCAGAGTCCCTCTGGCATCTTTCTGCTCATGTGGCTGATCTGATGATAACCCGCCCAAGGCCTTGTGATATGTACTCTGCTCTGCGAGGCTTCCATCCTACTCTGACTGCATTTCACCTCCTTCATTTGATATCAGAGATCAGGTTTTGGAGAATAATGTCAATTTAGGTTGACTTGGGCTATAATTGTGAGGGAGATTATACTCTTATGTTTTTTCCTAAATTCATAGGCTATAGTTATTCAAACTGACGTGACTAGTAAGATCACCATTCATATTTTTGGAGTCCAAACATGCCAACAATTGATAGGTCTCAATCACAAACAAACAAATGCACTCACACACACGCACAAGCACACACACACACACACACACACACACACACACACACATCTCTCTCTCTCACACACACACACACACACACACACACACACACACACACACACACACACACACACACACACAAACACACACACTCAAACACACGAAGACAAATCCATGCACGACGACTAGTCACTGAACCTCCATCAACCTTGATTATGAGCTGTTTTATTGTTGCTCCAGTTTTTTAATTTTAAAACTCAGGCCAAAATTTTCCATTGCATTCAGCAGAATAGCATAACCTAGTGAATCTCATCTGGCCCTGTTATATTGCAAACTACTGAGCCCCAACAAAGAGCTCATCACAATGCCCCGAATCTGATTTGCTTTATCACTCCTCCTTGTATTGATAGTAATGTTCCATATTCAGAGCTCTATTTATTACTTATCACCATGCAGTTATTCATATCAGTCATGGTAGCAAGACCAAGGAGTGGGAATTTGCAGTAAGATGGATGGCTCTGTACTTCATTCTTTTATCTCGTTTACACGGCTTAGAAAAAGGCCTAAGGGTGAAAGACAATACCATCTGCTTTAACTCATCTCAATTTCTGACACTGAGGGATTGGGCACCGGCAGGAGTGAGGGGATATTTTATCTGACGTTGTCACTCCCTGTACAGTGTAAATCTTCAGTGAAGAAGATGCTACACTGACCTACTCTGCGGTCAGAAGCACCATCATTCCATGCGATTGTGATAGATGGCCGCTCTCCGGCAAAACTGACTTGCCTTGTTACCCTGTTTTCTAATTGAGAAATTGAGGTCAACAACAACAATACAAAGTAGTAAATATTAAAAGATTATCAAGCAGCTACTATAACTTGGTGGCTAATAATCCTTATAACTATGTTGCGTAACAAAGAACTAAACAAGCCCCCTTCCCCCCCCCTCCCCAAGGTTGATATCTTTCCACGGTACTTATCAAGACATTGAAATCAGTGGCCTCACAATGATAGCATGTTTAAAGATGACATGTTTCTTTGAATAAAACACGCACACCTCAAAGGATTTTCTTGAAATTCAGCAGAACAGCAACAAAGACAAGAAACATGCAGACACTACCATTTCATATCATTGCCTGCCTTATTAGCTATTTTGTTCCCACAATACATTGTCAGACAATTTGCAACAGACAGGCCTCACCCGAATGGAACTCTCAACAACAGACCGTGGAAATTAAATGGACACTTACGGAACACATTTGCATGAACATGGCCAATTGTTGGGGTTCCGAGGAGGGAGCACAACAGACTGATGGGCAGTCCCTCAACATTCCACAGATATGTCCCCTTCAGCTCCAGCGTGCGGACAAGCTGTTTTTTTCCACCGATGACACCCTGACGTCATATGGCATTAAACTTATGAACGTGTCAAAGGAAAACTTTGAAAGCTGTCAAACTGACAAGAAGTCACAAGATCAATTTTTGTTTACCAGCAATATTAATGAGAGTAGGCAAGTTGAGTCAAAGTGGCTATTCCCAGGCAATCATTATTTCATAGCCTTGCATGAGGGAGATACACAGCTATGCAGGCTTGGCCTTCGGCTGCATGTGTCAGTGAAGGAACAGCATTGTCGGAGCTCCCCACTGATGCGACTGTGCTCTGGGAATGGTGTTTGTGGGACAGACTTTTGGAAAGACGCATTTCACTGTCAGTGCCACCGGAATTACTCCGGAAAGTTCTGTGAAAAGTATGACGCTTGTTTGGATAACCCATGTGGAAACAAAGGGGTTTGTTTGAGCAATGGATCCACAGACCCAAGCCGCCGAACATATAAATGCTTGTGTCCTCCACACTTTACAGGTAAGGACAAAACCAGTCATTGTGACATTTAACTGTTGCTCTTCCTACAGACATGTACGGTAGGGAGATATTGTTAAAAGCTGAATTCATTAATTCTCTTTTTGGCAAATTGTCTAAAGGATACCCTATAACTTACAAACATGTAATTTGTGTTTTTACCCAGGTGTGAATTGTTCTGAAGTTGTTGGAAAAGAAATCTGTGATAGGGTATGTCAGAACGGCAAATGTTTTCAAGTGTCCATTAACTCCTTCATGTGTGTATGTGACACCGGATACTCAGGTAAGAAACTTCTAAAACATGGGTCACTTTCTTACTTGATCCACAAACATTTCCCCCGCACATTCTAAGCTGTAAATACTCCGTATGTGACAAAGCAACTTTTAACTCTTAAATTGAACAAAAAAATTATATAGTTAGGCATGAAGTTGTGATCTGTGTAGAGAATGTGATGTAGCCCATTATCCTTAATGATTTGGCAAAACAAATAGTTACATAGTTTTATTCAATAAGAGTCTCTGTGCGTAAAAATATGAGGAAGACAAGATGCTGTGTTATAGATAATTTGGTAAATGCTAACTCATTTTTATAGATAAGAAGTAATGTTTTAATTTAGTTTGATTTAGCCTTTATTTGGAATCAGCCAGGACACCCTTAAGATTCCAGCGCCATGAACCCACAGTAACGCTTGTTTACGAGGCGTTGTTGTTGCACCCTTCAGCAAGGTAATGAGACTCGTTTGCCCTGGTAAAAGTACAGTTAGGTTAATGGGTGTCACACACAAATGGGTTACAAAATATGTACACTGTCCAGGTTGCCCTGGATAATGGTGTCGGGAAACCGGCTCATGATTGACTTCCTGTTGTAAAAACTCCAGGCGGCCTTCAAAGTAGATGCATTATTTTGTTCTAGTGTAATTTGTCTGGGCAACATTCTTGAAACATCATACATTTGCCTTCTTATTCCTCTGCTCCTTAAGCCTATTATTAAACATAATGATAAAAATCGTTAATTCATTGCAGAAAGGGCAAAAAACTAAACTATTCAGTAATGAATCAGTTAAGTATTGCGCTTTAACCCTTCCCATCAAACTTGATATACTAATGATTAAAAACGTAAATTATCATAATCTACTGAGGGCTGAGAATTAGCACGAGGTCTGTGGGCTAATTTGTTGAACTAAGGAGAAAGGCAAATGTTGTTTTTAAATCGAAGATCTGATTGCAGTCGTCCCCTGCGCTTGATCGTTATCTCTGTGGTTAATTGTTTGCTCTCGTTGTGGTTAAAATAACCCATGGATTCCTATAGGATGTAGACCATACTCTGGTGTCCTACTCTGCCAGCAGCTTCCTGTGAGGTGCGTGTAGCTGGTGGTTTCTCCGCATCGCCACCGCCGTTGCCTCATTAATCACTTAGAAGTTAGTGGCTGCTACAGCGCTGGCTGCCCTCACAGGCCAAAGCCAATGCACAGAGAATAATGAGCCAAACTCACGGGACTTTCCAATTGAAAATTTTCTTTGATTTGGCTTTCCTGTGCTATATCCTCAGGGTATTTGTTGCAAGGTATTACTGCTTTTATAGGGTAAATCCATTCAGGAGGTTTGTGTTAATTGTTTTGTAATTCAGTTAACCCCTTGGTGTCATGGTACAGTGACATGTTATAATTACTCATTATTGTCAGTGATTCCTGTGGAAGTAAGCTGTTGGTGTGGCGGTGTGCGTCTTAGGGAGGGGGGGCAGGGTTTAGTGGAGAATTGTGTAAGCATATTATTCTTCTAAATAGAATTCCTGCATAGGACAGTGTCCGCCAGCTGTTGCCATGATCAACTAATAAAGCCAAAAGTGATGCGTGTGTGCAATCTGAGCCATAAGAGTTCATAGTTGTCATAGCAACACCCCTCCCCCGGCATACTCCGAGAGACACTCTGGTGCAGTGGACAGATCTACTTCAGAGCTCCGTGTGTGTTTGTGCCTGAACACGACTAGAGGAAGGGGTGGGCATTGGGCGACGTTGGAGTCAGGCTGTAGGATGCCCATCCAATCAGAAGTTAGAAACGATACTGTTATTTTCTGTGCTATTTATTCATTTTTTCAACACTTTTCTTTCTTAACTTTTGATTGGGTGGACAAGACGCACCTTTGGGTGGGCTGAGCCCACCCTGGCCCATAGCCACCTCTGGACTTTATAACTTAAAATGTTTACATTTGGAGACTGCATTTATATTACAATTTTTTTTCTTGAAAAACTCTAGGCCTTTAGTGTAGCGGAAACACTGACTATATTGCAGTAGAGTTCCATGTGTTTATGTGTGTGTGTGTGTGTGTGTGTGTGTGTGTGTGTGTGTGTGTGTGTGTGTGTGTGTGTGTGTGTGTGTGTGTGTGTGTGTGTGTGTGTGTGTGTGTGTGTGTGTATACTAAATATTATGGTAAGGTAAACCAAAAGTCACTGATTTTGGCCATAGTTAATCAGGACTTGTTCCAAAGAATTTTTGTATTCTCACCTGCCTTAGTAGTGAACTTACTATGTAAACTCAATTTTCAGTGGCAATTGCAAAGAAAAACAAGCCCAGAAGGTGTACACAGCAAGATTGATGCCCACTGATACACACTGAGAAGCTATGGGGAGCCTCTGGGACAAGAGAACTAGTATCAGCAGGGGGATTAGCATAGAGAAATATGCTAAGAAACAGTCACTGGAAAGATAAATGAGTTAGCACCTGCTGAAGAACACAAAAATGAAAAGGCTCACCAGGGAATAGAATCCAATTGTGTTCACCTTGAACCAGCAGTGCATTGAGTTTAGTTTTGTCTTTGCCAATGCCAATGTCATTCTGGCATTTGGCATTACAGTATCAAAGAAGCCAAACTTTGGCTATGGTATAATTTTTTTAATTTGTATTATTGTATTATTGTATTATTTATTTATTTATTTATTTATTTATACAGAGTTGACTGACTTAGACTATGTCTCTTTTGCATCAGTGCACTGTTTAAAAGACACGTCATAAAAAATAAAACTACAAAACAAAATAAAAATATGATCAAGATGTTATGATGATAAAAGATGTCATGATCCAATACCCGTTTACAGTCCGTCCCAACAAAACCCCACGGTCGGTCCTCCACAGAATGGCTCAGCAAACGATGCATCTAGTCTGTCAAACCTTGTTGTTGTTTGAGTATTCTCTTTTGGGTTTTGGGCTGCTCAAGAGTAGTGGTGGCAGGCAACAGTGGGGCAAGAAGCAGATGAGGAGGGTGTTGCATCAGACCACTTATCCGAGCTTTGGTGGAGATCATGTGGACTGTTTGGCGGCGAGACTTCGGGCAGGTGCCAGGCCTTCATAAGCAGCGCCACAATGCAGTTTGCTTCTATTGATTTGCAAAATGAAAGAACACATTTTTTTTTGTGTGTCGGAATAACTATTGCTAAACAAATAGCAAAACAAAACAAAAATCCGTGCTAAACAAAATCTGTCAGTCAATGCTATTGTATCAACATTTAATTGATATTATCCCTCACAGGACACGAACAGCTCCAAGCATCTATGAATAGCTTGAGAACGCATATACCTTTAACTAAAACAACTCGACTGGCATCATCACGATCAGAGAAAGTTTCAAAACAATTTGGTAAAACAAAATCGAAGTTATAAAGTTATAATACTTTAAGATTACTTAAAGAATAAAACATCAGCTATAAATACCAATAAAAATATATAACAAAACATTATACAAAAAAAAATAAATAATGTGATTTCCACTAGGCAGCACGGTGGCTCGGTGGTTAGCACTGTTGCCTCACAGCGAGAAGGTCCTGGGTTCAATCCCCACCTGACCCAAGGGCCTTTCTGTGTGGAGTTTGCATGTTCTCCCCGTGTTCGCGTGGGTTTCCTCCGGGTACTCCGGTTTCCTCCCACAGTCCAAAAACATGCAGGGTAATTGGTGACTCTAAATTGCCCGTAGGTGTGAATGTGAGTGTGAGTTGTTGTCTGTCCCTCTGTGTCAGCCCTGTGATAGACTGGCGACCTGTCCAGGGTGTGCCCTGTGTCCGCTGAGATAGGCTCCAGCCCCCCCGTGACCCTGTACAGGATAAGCGGTGAAAGTTAATGGATGGATAATGTGATTTCCACTGTGTTCCACAGTCTGCCTAGCACCATAGCAACCATGGAACATACAATTATGAAAGATATGACACTGTCAGAAGCTTAGACCATGTAATTTATCCTTAAGATAAATATGTTTTTAAGACCAAGTATCTGACACTAGCCTCAATGGTGTTGTTTCAAATCCCAGTTGCATTTTGGTAATAAATAAATAAAGGGATTTAACAAAACAATATGGCCAATAGGCACAATTACAGGCATGGCTTGGAATATCCCCCTAAAGTTATTCACAGGCAAATACATTCACAAGCCTCTGAACTGTCCATGTGCTAACTTTTATACGAGCAATCTATATGTTCTAGCTGTATCCTCAAGAGAATATGATAGGACTGCAGTAAGGTTAGGGATGAATAAGTCGCTTTTTTAAAGCAAGCAAGTAGTGCATTCATAACAACGCACCGCTCAAGAGTAATACTTCATTATTCCTTAAGATCTTTGTGCAACTGTATCCCCTCAGTGCTAACAAACATTCTTAAGCAAACCTTAGATAGCCTCAAAATGTTTTTGGGAAACTCCAAGCGTCAATCATGCATTTTAAATTAAAATAACTCTACCCGTTGCATCAACTTTATACAAAAACGCTTAGGAATAATCCTTTCCACTTAAGAGTTTTCTGTGTGTAGCATCTTGTAAAGTAACAATAATGTCCTTATTGCCCTGTAGGCCCACCTTGTGAAGAAACAAAGAGACCGTGTGATCCAAACCCATGTATGAATGGTGGTGTGTGTACAGAGACGGCCAGAGGATATGTTTGTCTTTGTCCAGCGGGATTCATCGGCCTCGACTGTAACTCCAAACTCAACATCCATTGCATGTTATATGGATGCCAGCCAGAGCTGACCTGCTCCACAGGGGAACATGTAAGGAGTCAATTTGCCATACGTGCCACTTTACCTCAGAGAAGATTAATACATAATGTCACATGTAAATTAATATGCTGTCTTTGAAGCAGATCAAGTGGTGTCATTTTGAAGGTTGCAACAAAAAATTATTGCCATTAAATGGAGCTAGGGGAACAGGGGTATTACTTTGACGGCTTTTAGCTAATTTGATTTGATTTGGTTTTGAATGGAATTTTGAATACTTAAGTGTTAGCACCCTTTTCTGAAATGTTATGGTGATGCAGGTTTAGTCATATCTTTCTTAAAGTCATCAGTTTATCTAATGTGCTTGACAAGAAACAAGGGGACAATTGTAATAGGCACTAATTGTCTTTTGTAGACCTTCATGGTCAAGATGGTTAGTGGGGGGCTGAACAAAAACCTAATGATGAACATCTCACTTTATTTTTCGTACATCCTAAATTGATCAGTTTTACATTGATTCTGTATCCACTAGGGTCATTGTTCTAAATTAGTTATTCTGTATAAAAGTGAAGTAATCTTTCAACCTGAGATTGGCAGTAGCATTTTTGAAAACCAATACTTGAGCATTTTGTTTGGACCTAAAATACAGCATGTTAAGACTGACAACGTGACTATTACAGAACTGAATGGAGGCAACAATAAAGGATCACAATGGTTTGTAAATACAGTATGTGAGAAATTATATTCAAAGGTTGTGAAATCGAAATATAGCCAAAATCAACGTCAACTTCAAACTTTGCATACAGCAGAATATGACAGAGCATGTTTTCTTTGTGTAAAATGTTGTCTTCCAATTTGCGTTTTCTTGAACAAAGGGACGTGCGGTTCCTGGGAAGCTCTTTATGGAGGCAAATAATTATTCCATTCTGACTGGTTAGCCAGTTCCTGGTTTGCACATGTATTACAGTAAACTTTGTCTTCAGTAAAGTAGAATAACCATGGCCTGAAATGGGAAATTAAGCTATCATGTGGTTTCCATATCTATATTCTCTGTTTCTCCTTCAGTCACTGGTCTTATTTAGCTCAGTCCTAATTCAGTGTGGGGTTTTTTTCAAACCTGGTTTACGTTGGCTCCATGTGTAGGCCCCTGAGTGTATCTGTGTAGATGGTTCCAAGGGTCCATGGTGTCGGAGACAACGCAGCCCGTGCAGACAGTCACCGTGTCTCAACAATGCCAGCTGTGTAACCCAGGGAGAAGATTATTCCTGCAGGTGAGACATCATAGGGACATGCACAATCACAATGAACCCACCTTGTTCTGCCCTTTCAAAACATGATTGGGATGGCAGAAATGGCAGTGTTGACAATTTGTTTTGATTGAAGGAAGGAATGGATGTGTTTAATTTCTAAGGGGCACAAAAGCTCAAGAGCATACAACTCAAGAGCAATCAGGTGCTGAAATTGTAGGTGAACTCATTAAAAATAAAAATAAAAAGTTCACAGTGCTATCTAACCCACCAGGTGGTAAACCAGCACATTTCAATGAACACCAAAATAGAAAGAAAATAAATAATAAATAAATATATTAGACATTGCAGGCATTTACAAACAACACATTTGAATTACAGTACAGTTATCAATATAATATGTTATTCTAAACACACGGAAACAATGAGGATTACAAACATTTTAACTACAGTGCAATGTTAAACAAAAAATGGTAATGTAAGGAATTGTTAGGGATGGGGTGAATGGTGTTGTTTGCCAGCACTATATGTATTGGCCATGGCCAGTTCCTGTTCTTGGGTGAACAGACATTGCCTTTCACCCTGAGGAGGTTGTCTGGCATTTCTGTAGAAAATGCAAGAATATGATGTATGTAATTAGGTAGGTTATTTTTTACATACTGTACTGTCATACTGTGCACAGTACTGTAACATCAAAACTGTATTACATGTACTTCACAGGACTATACCTATTCTTTTGGTTCACTGTGGAGCATATACCTACTATTTTAGGACTGCATAGTATTCTACTGTGATGCAGAATGATGTGCAACAATAACATAGGTACAGTCTTGTGTACTAAATGTACTGTAAGACATACCTGTTCTCCAGTCTAAAGGACCGTTTAACGTATGGATGCTACAGTGTATCGACTCAGGTTGGACTGGTCTCTGCCCAGCCTCCCTCATTGTCAGGCCATGATGTACAGTATGACCATGGTCCACCAAAGTGTCTCTAATGTTCTCGGAAAGACAGTATGTCTCTGTCTATTATCTTTGTTCTTGTCCTCCTCCTCCTCCTCCTCCTGCTCTTCTCTGTCTTCCTCTTCCTCTGCCTCATCCTCTTGCTCTTACTGCCTCTATGTGTGCCAAGTTCCCACAAAATGGGCAATCTTGTGTGAGGTCAATGTGTGGCACTAAGGCTCAGACAGATTGCTGTTCAGTTACTGTATGTGTTTTCATGTGTGCGGCTGGGTGTTGCCAATTGCAGGTGTGTCTAATGTATGAAAACGTGTTGTGTTTTGCAATGTGTGTTTTGCAGAAATGCAAACAAAGTGTGAAGCTGATAATTGTGTACTTTTGTGTTTGTAGTGTTGCTGCCTTGGTTTAAGGTATGGTTACTTAAGTTAAAGTTGTGACGCTTTTGTCTGAGCATTCACTTTTAGCATGTAAGCAATTTGAAAAAAAAAGTCATTATTTATTTTGCTTATTATTTATGTCTTAAGTTGTTCTCATGTTCCCATTTTTGTTATTTAGGTGTGTCAGCATTAATACTGTCTCTGTCCCTCTTTTTCACTCTTTCTGCAGATGTCTCAAAGGATTTTCCGGGAAGAACTGTGAAAAAATAATTGACTTCTGTAGGCTGCTCAGCATCAACTGCCTAAATGAGGGATTGTGTCTGAGTGTAATTGGTGGATATAATGTAAGTAATCAAATTTTTAGGTTTAATGACCTGTCGAAAGCACTGAATTGTTATGACTCTTTTATTATAGGACCAAAAGGGTTTGTTTAGGTGGAATAGCCACACTGGAATGTATGGGAGGTGCAGCACTGTTATACAATAGAACATGCAATATATTTTACTCTTATGACAACTATTATTTTACCAATTCTCAAGATAAATAAAGCAACTACAACACATGACAATGACAGGTTATAATCCAATATCATCCTGGTAAAAGCTTGCATTACAGATTTTGATAGCATCTGATTTGAGTGCTTTATATTTATCTACGTGATTTATTTCTGAACTTAGTTCTCTATTTCAATATAATTTGGCTGTCAAGTGTATGTCAGGTGAACACTTTGAATGATGTGCCAATAAGTTCTTCATTGGTGTGTTCACAGAAATACCCCAGTGAAAGAAGTTGATTGATGGTTTTTAAAACTTTGGATTTATTGAATTGGTAGACAGAATCTTTATATTTCTAAGCTATTGCCAGTTATGACAATATGATATAGCATATGCATATTATTCAATAATACATAAAAGTACCACTTGGTCCACGATAGTTGCATTACGTCAAAGTGCAGAAATGCATATTACAAGGATTTTTATATGCACATACAGTAAGTGTGTTTGAAATCTGTAAAAGGAAAGCTATAGAGTAGAAGGTACTGATCCAGGAATACATCCAGTTGTTGATGATGGATCAATATAAGGACCCATTGCTCATGCTCCCAGATATTGGTCTGGGTTGCTCCTCTACTGCCTAGTACTTTCGTATCTTTGTATATTCCAAAGCATTTGAGTCTGCTGTAATGCATGCCCCAAAGCTTCCAATTATTTGCCATCAGTCTTGGTCTGTTGAATTAGATCATAACAGCCTTAGTAAAAAAAATGCAGGACCAGGTTAACTCGCTGTGTGTGGGTTTGTGTCCAATCATTGTCAGCCATAATCAAAACATTGATGTTGTGCTGTAGCTAGTGTCTTGCAATTTCTTGATCCACTGCTCCTGGGCAAAATGAGGGATCGTTTGCCAGGACAATTTGGGCTGTCCATTTTTATTACCTGTATCCTGACATTAACCTTGCATTATATGCAAAGCTGGTCGTTATTATCCTTATGTCACATTGGTACTGGCAGGTTTGAACCCAAAAGCACAACAAGGTGGCCAACACAAGATGTAAGGAGAGTTCAGGATGCTAAGTTGAAGACAGCCAAGGGTCAAAAACAGGGGAGATCAGTCACACAAATTCAACAAGGGGCAGGCAAGAAGGATTAAAAAAACATGCAGCTCAAGAAAAACAATACTGAAATACATACTGCTGGGGAGCTTGGCAAAATACACAAGAAAATCTGTAGCAAACAATGGGCAGTGGCCTGGCATTTATACAGAGACTAATGGGCAATGAGCTGGATGGGGGAAACCAGGTGAAGGCAATGAGCTGATTGGTATGGCAAGAGAGAGTGGCAGGATCTGAAACGACAGGAGAGTAGTAGTGACATGACATGAAAACAGAACAAGATAAGAGTAACTAAGATTTAGTATGAGTCATGGAACATTAATATTAATGAGAATTTTACAGTGCGTGTGTGCCCCTGGATGGACAGGAGAGTTCTGCGAGTATGTAGATAATGCCTGCTTGATTTACCCACGCAACTGCATGAATGGAGCCACGTGCTTTACATCAAGTCAGCCGGCCTCCGCTCCACAGTACAGCTGCATCTGTCCCCCTGGCTTCACAGGTGAGATGTTCAAGTATTTGGGAAAATAGATGTACGGAAACACTAGGAGTGTCAACCTTTACAATACCAGTTTTTCACCTTACTGTAGTTAGCATGGCTATGATAGCATTATTAAAGAAATTATAATTTTTACTACTAATAGCAGCATTGGACCACAGCATCTAACTGAAACAGCTCTTTGTCCGATTAAATACAAGTAAATAAAAATTTTATATATATATATATATATATAATTAATTCATACTGTAGTGTTAACCAGAGGATTCACAATATTTTAAAGTCCGATGTTGTTTGGGTACTGCGCTTGGATCTGCAGTTTGCCTACAACACATTTCACAAAGTTTTTTTTTTCTCTTCATGCCATCTGCTGAATGTATTAAGTGAGAGCCTAAGTCCATATTCACCCAGAATGAGTGTGGTTGCCCTTAGGCTGTTACTCATCTTTGCAATTTTAGTGGATATTTTCAGATTTGTTTTATCTGCTCTCAAATTCGAGGCAGATGGAGGCTTAAAAGGGGTTTCATTAATAAGCCTATTATCTAAACAAAGTACTGGCCTTTTAAATGCCATGGCAAAGAATAAATGTTTAAAATATTTTAATCCTAAGTAAGGAAAGGTTTGAAGTTGATACATCTGTGTATGATTTATTCAAAAACATTTCCAAACCTGCAGATGATCTTAAAACAAACTGCATGTGCATCTAAACATCTGACACATCTGGCTTTTTTTCTTTAAAAGGCCCTATCCAATATAGTTAGCTTTAGGCCAACCCCTGGGACAATAACCTGTCAGTCAGATAAGACCTTACATAGCATTACATGAGTTATGGCTTTTTTGTGCTGTGCAAGCCTCAAATGTGTTGCCACTTCAGTGATGGAAAATTGTCTCTTTCACTGTTGCAGTTCTTAGTGACTGATGGAATTCATCATTTTCTGCCATCTTGGGATTTTTGCTTTTGGAATTTGGATCCATGTGGCCCAGAAAGACCTGTTTTAATTTCAAGCCTCTTCTGGAAACCCCTCCGGTCTCTATCACAGATCATAACTCTGTCAAATTATTACTCATGGCCTGGTATTCCAGCTTTATTCAGACAGGCTTTATTTTTAGTAAACCGTTAGATTGTTCCCCTGCACTCCTCTCATTCAATTTCCTTTCTCTTTTTAAATTTGAAGGTGTGGTCAGAAAGGCCAGCATAAAATGTCAAGTTATAAATTGGAATCTCCCGAAAGATGTCTAGTGATTTGAGGCACCTGTGTCTGTTAAAAGGACATTTTAGGCTTGCAAAAAACATCCTACCTATACTCTTTTACAAAGCAATAAAATTTTCCTGAATTAATCATATGCTTATACTATAGTACTATTTATTTTAAGTACTATTTTATTATAATGTTATACTTCTATATACGGTTTCAATACTTTATTTTGCCAATATCAACATTCCACAAGAGCCTATCATGTGTAAATACTACTGTATTTTACCCACCATGCTCTCTTTTACATTGCTTTAAATTATAGCATAGATGTTATCTGCACTATTTACACCCATTCAAAGACTAAGATTAACTCAATCATCCACCCAATCTTATTCAGAACTTCACACTAAGAAATCACACAGTAAATTAGTTTTAAGTTGTATAAATGCCATAGACTTTGATTACTTTTAACTTTTCATTGATCCAAGACGGGTAAACAGAAATGCACCTTGTTGAAAATGTGAAGTGACAAGTAGGACAGAGAGAAGCACCTTGTTAAAAGCTTTAACAGCATTGTGGCTGTTCTGGATGATAAAGATAACTAAAGTGAATCCATGAAGTTTACAGTTCACCATAGGCAACCCCAGATGCATCACTGTATCTGTAAGCGTTGCATTTTGTGAAAGGTGCTTTGGCACAATTTGATCATTATTTATAAAAAAAAATTAAACAAATAAAGCAAAGGTTTGCATAGTGCAATGTGGTCTGGGATGGTTCCAGGGATGCAGGCATTAGCCGAGTAGTAATGGAGCAAGATTTTCTTTGCTGGTTGTTCAACCTGGCTGTCAGTGAGGCATCAAAAAGCTGACAGATCTAGAGCCTCTAAATGTTGGTTTGTCGCTTTTCTCATTGATCTCAATGTCCTTTTTATGCATACTTTTCTCATCCATGCATAGCATGTGGATAATATACAGATACTTAGTTCATGCTGTATTAGCAATTAAGTTTCCACTGAAATATAATGTAATCCTTTCTTTATTGGTTTTCATTTTATAATTCTGATGAGATGCACACATCATTATCCACCTCACCTTACAGAGAGCTGCATCTTGTAAATTAACTCTATATTTAACTATAAAAACCACAAACACTGAGCCTGAGTGAATGGTTGTTTCTCTTCATTGCTAATTAAATTTACGTTGCGTTCATCCTCAGCCTCTGTAGCATAGTGTGCACAATATATCATTGAGTTTTATTATGAGCCATGTAATAACTGGAAGTTCATTTTAATGACATAGATTGAATGTTGAGTGGAGTGTTCCTCATTTTGAGAAGTTTATCTACTCTGGGATTGATTTCTTTAGCCTGTCCTCCTGCCGTTCTCCTGTCCTACCCTTATGTAATATGGTGGATACACAGTACCTCTGCTATGGGAAAAACCTCTACAATTAAACCCTTCTCTAAGTCACAACAATTGCTTTTTTGTATAGAAATATAGATTCTTCGGTTAACATGTACCTTGGCAACTCCGCTATTTCAACAATCAATTCAAAGATGAACTGCTAAAGTATTTTGTTCTATACCGTAGGTAAGGCTTGTTTACTTGACATTGAACATCACTGCTAGGTGTTTTTCATCTACAAATATCTTGGAAAGATACAGTAGTATAGCAGTTGAAATTGGAAAGCAATATCAATAGTTTACTTTTGTTTGGTAAGAATTGAAGTTGATTTGTCTGAGCTAGAGCGTTGTACGGTAGGTGTGCTTAAAATGCACCCCCTCACAATACCAGATTTTGTGCAGTAAACACATATTTCTGCTGGCTATGTCCCGGCCCATGCTTCATCCTCCATGTTCCTCATTGCTTACATGAAGAAAAAAAAAAAAACCTATGCTGGTGCTCCTAAATTCTGACAGCCCTACCCCTGCAATTAATTTTACTGACAGTCATCTTCGCGCAGTGGTGTCCCTCCATTTTTCAGTGGGATGAATTTGTAAAATTTTCTGCTGCACAACATGGCATATTTTTGTATGTAATGACCTGTAGAAACAACTGTGGAGATGATATTAATCAAAGTGCTTCTGCTTTAAAGTAGACTGTGGTTGCCTCTGTCAAAAGGGGGCTTTTGCTCAAGTCAAGCCTCGCTGTTATTGATGACTGGACACTTAAGACGAATACCCACCATTGTAATGTTCCCAGAGGCAATTTCCATGGAGCATCTTAAATTACTATTACTATTTACTAGTTCACATAAATTATCCTTATTTGATGTATTCCATGTATGTAAATGTGAATGTGTTCAGGTATGCAGTTCTCTTATTCTTTTTCTCTGAATGTTAACAAATGAAATTATCTCCACCCCATACAGTGTTAACAATCAATCGGACCAATTCAACCGCTACATTTAATGTGTCACTTTCCTTTCAGGTGCCCGCTGTGAACATGAAAGCAACGAGTGTAACTCCAACCCCTGCCTTCACAATGGCACATGCCTCAACTTTGTTGGATACTATGAATGCAAGTGCCCCACGGGTAAGTTGGTATTGGTCTCAGAGTTTCACCATTGTGGACCTGTGTGAATCCCTGCACCAAACAACCCCATGACTGACAGCTGAGTAAATCACTCAGCTCATTGCCAGAGCTCATTAGTGTGGGGGATTGTGTCAATATTATGTTGTGAAATACTCTCCCCTTTTCATGGACCTTCTACTGCTGTATTAATATGATTTTCAAGTAATTGTTTGTTTGCCTCCACCGGCTGAGACTGAATTTGCATTCATTGATGCAATCTGATGTACCACCCCAGAGAGCTCCAAGTCACTGGCAGGATAGGGCTTACTGTTCTGCCAGCTGCTGCTGTGTGCTATCACTGAGAGCTTGGCCTGCTCAACCCTCGTCCAAATTAAGATGTACAGCTCATCCTGGTGTCCATAGGAGGGCAAAAGGCTCTTGATGTGGTCCGCAAAGTTTCACTCTATGCAATACAAAATGGAATATAGTATTGGTGTCAAAATGGAAGAGTTATAGCAATATAAATCTTTCCTTCGCTTGGTCCCTGTAGGATTTCTGGGAAAGAAGTGTGAGGCAGACATCGATGCTTGTGCTTTGCCCAACAGTACGTGCCCGCCAAGGAACCAATGTGTGGATCTGCCTGACGGGCTTAAGTACACATGCCGTGTACCATGTGCTCAAAATATACAAGTGAGTTAAGTTTCATTGAAAACAAAAGTTTCTTCATCGTCTTGCCAAGAAAAATCTACACTGCTTACTTATACCATTGATGCTTTAAGGTTTAGAGCATTATTAAAAGGCAGCAAGGCACATTATCGTTTTCCGTTCTGCATAGACCAGATACGGGGAGCAGATTACTAACATTCTAGGCAATTACAGTGTTTTCGTTTATTTTATAACGCTCACATTATAGAAATGAGTAATGATGCCCTATTCCCCAAAACAGTTGTAATTAAAAAAGGCCATACATTTATCACTTTCATCTTCATTTACGTTAATTACTTTACATTTAGCATAATGTTGAAATTATTTGATTTACACAGTCCAAGTAATTGTAATACTATTTAATATTAATACTATCTCTGCACTATATATGATACCCCTGCCAGCATAAGCAAATATGTAGAATTATATTAAATTATCAAATGACAACTGTATCTTTCCCTTATGATAATTTGTTTTCCCTAAAGCCATGTGCCAATGGAGGACAGTGTTTTTTGAACAATGCTAGCAGCTACACCTGTTTCTGTGCCCCCGGATGGTCTGGCCGCAACTGCCGTGTAAATGTCAATGATTGTGTACAACATTGGTGTCAAAATGGAGCAACTTGTGTGGATGTGATTGATGGCTACAGGTGAGTGCTTAATACTCAAATTTCTTTGTGGCTTCCCAGACAATTACCAAGGTTTGCTACCACAACTTTGCAGAATGTTGACATTTGCTGTCCTTTAGGGAAAGACTAGGCATTTACAAAAGAAAAAATGTAATTCTTAATCTGTCACTAGCTGCTTATGTCCCAGAGGATACACGGGTGCCTACTGTGAAGTGGACATTGATTACTGCATTGACCATGGCTGTTCTGAGCATGGCGTGTGTGTGGACCAGATCCATAACTTCACCTGCCGCTGCAAGCTGGGATATGAAGGGTCATTCTGTGAACTGGAAACAGATGAGTGCAGAAGTTCCCCCTGTGTCAATGGAGCCACCTGTCTAGACACCATTGGTGAATATCAATGCCACTGTCCTGCTGGTTATGAGGGTATGTCAACCAATCTGCTATCTTATCATTAGCTCTCATCTTTTGTGATTTTTTTTTTCTCTGAACGGGTGCTTCATGGCTTACTACAAAACTATATTTGAACTAAGGCTCAATGTGTATTCAAATGCATGTTTTCATGGGTGCACCTATCAAAAGGATCCGAGTCTAGATTTAGATTGTTCAGCTGGAGATATGAGGCTTCATCCACTTAGAGATGTGAGTCAGCATCTGCTTACCCCATAACAGGTTTGGGGCCAATGAACATACCTTTTTCTGTGGTACTGAACACGTTCCAATGTGATTTAATGTATTGGAGGTGGGGGCAGGTGTGCTGCTAAGGAACATACGGTGTGCTATTGCCATGTGCCTATTGATTTACTGTAGTGTATCTGGCAGATGTTCTGCCAAATTGAAAGCCCTGTAGCTTTAAAGTTAGCTTAGGGTATGAAAAATCGCAGTGACAATTCAGCCACGTTCATGATTGCATGTGCTGCGTTGATAATCCTTCTTTAAGTGCCATTATTCCCGTACATGCAGTTCTTATAGTCATTGTGATATCTATTTTTCTCATGTAACATGTGCAGGTAAACATATGATTACAGATTATTAAATCAAGTTGTATCTACAGGGTTAGAAATCAAAATGTCTTTTTTTAATTCTTTTACGGTTCTTACAGGAAGGATTTGCTCAGAAAATGTGAATGAATGTTTGTCCTGGCCGTGTCAGAATGGAGGTTCCTGCTTGGATCTGTTAAATGGCTACGTTTGTCATTGTCCTTTTGGTACGTGCAAATTTAGATTTTGAGCTTCTTTGCAGTTGCAATGAATATAGTGTGTGGTCTTGACCGGTTCAATGCATACAGCATGGCACAAGTATCTAAACTAGATATGATATAAGATACTGCTAGAGTCCATCCATATCAGACTCTACTAACAATATTAGTCTGAAGAGAACTATGTCTCGAATGGCGTAGAATAAAACTCGATTTGTTAACGTTTTTAAAAGCTATAGCAAGGAAAAGGCCATGTTGAAAAGAGAGACATCATTCAATTTGGATGCTTCAAACATGCACTAGTACCCAGAAAGCCTATTCTTATCTCTAATATCATCAGTGTGATATGACATCACGGAGAGGGAAATGCATCAGTGTAAATTTGCTTTTCAAAATGCATAAAAACTACTTCTCATTCATTTACTTGGGAAGGGAAACAGAACACCCACATGACAGAAAACCTTCTGTTATAGTTTTGATTTCAATGACAGATTTTGAGTCTGAGGTGTGTTCAATCTCTTTAGCTTTCCAAAATTGAATTAGATAAGTGGCTTGCGATGTTTACTCTGTAGATGGAACAAATGTAACAGAACAGGCTGACGCAAGGTTAACCCAATTTTTTTTTGCCAACATGCTTGACTTTTTTTTTCTTTTTTTGGTTCATCCTGTTGGGCATTAAGAGTATAAATGTACCTTGCTTTGTGAATTTCCCCGCAAGGATAAGGTGCTCTGATTCGTTAGTGTAGGCACAATGGCTGTACACTACAGTAAGAAAGATGCAGGGAATGCCTCTAAATAGTTTTCAAAGGTTTTAGTCAAATAGTGCCTGATCTGTAATTTTACTAGCGATTGTTAAAGCTGCATGGATATTACTGCACAATTTATATCAATCCAATTGACTATATAATTATGTTTCATATCAACACTGTGAGTGAGACTAAATTTATCTGAATTGTATTTTCTGAGATGTAATTACTCAAGCAACTATAACCTTCATTTCATAAGCTCAGAAGGACTTCATCATTTTGTTTATTTGCTGAAGATATCATCTTCAGTTTGCTTTGTGTACTTTTCTATAATATTTCAATGCACTATTTGTACAAAAACGTATAACTTAAATGCAGTCAAGCAGCATAAGCCCAGTTTAGCTCACAGTTCCAAGACATTACTAATATTTGATTTTTCCATACAGACATCATGCAGTTCACAAAGCATGACATTTGTATTGCATGCAGAACAGTACCGGCGGTACAATCATTCATTCACACCGACGGTAAACACTCCTGAGGTTTTTAGTCAGCTGAATTTGTTTTCTTAGAGGGTGTGCGTATGTCACTGTTCTGCACTGTTGTTCCCTCTGCCTCAGAGTTTTAAGTAAGGCACTAATGGAAGCTGTGGGATGGGAGCAGGAAGTCCCATTTGGACACCGTGGCACTGTAAATGTGACATTCCTTCATGCAACATTAACCTCCGAGTGAATTGCATGCACAATTGGCTATTAAACACTTCTGAACACTTTGCTGGAGACAATAGCTGTCCGTTAACTAGTCAGGGTGACGTTTATAACCTGTACATGGGCAGTTGGAAGGGTATTTAATCTCTCTTTGTAATATACTGTAGAAATGCCATATTTTGACATTTTTACTTACTATCTATTAAGGCTTTTAGGTTAGGGGTCGTTCAGAAGGTTGACTTGAAAATATTTGTAATAGCGGGTAAATTAGCAAATGCAAACAATGAATTTGACAACTCAGAGAGCAGCTATTAATCCTCTTCTGGTCACTTGTCAAGCAGAACTGACTACAGCTTCATTACAACAATAAATAATTGAGTTTGTTCCAGTTGGTGAGTTCATTCTTGAATAACAGAACAAAGTCTGTAGCGGTGATGTCAGTCTATGCCACAGATAATACAAATATTTCGATATGTTGACAAACGCAGTCAAATTACAGGTGACAACTAAAAATATACAGTTCATTCACAGTTACTATATTCATCTGTGCAACATTGAGCATTGTGTTACATATCCAGAGGAGACCGAATTAAAACGAGTTACGTATTTTCTTTCATTTCGTATGGCTGTGAGACCACTCGGATGATGTATTTTGTCAGTTTTGTTTTAGTGAGCTTTTAGAAATTGAGCGATCTCAAAGAGATCATTGAATCAGAATCAGATTACATTTTATTGCCAAGTAGTTTAGCACATACAAGGAATTTGTCTTGGTGTTATGGAGCACAATTTAAAACACTAAGAATGATACAAAACATACACAAAATACAAGTAATACAAATACTGCAAGATTCACAATAAAATATGATACATACAGTATGTTTAAAAAATATGTTTTTTCCAAAAGAGTTGTGCAGTTACTCCATCCCTTCTGAATATGTTGTACATATTATGTCTATGAGAATGCAATGTGCAAAGTATTGTCTAGTGAGAGCAACGTACAGAGAGGATGATGATAATAATAATGGGGCGGAATAATAAAAGTCAGTCAGTCAGTCAGTGGGGGAGCCGGGCCATGTTGATGAGACAAACTGAAGAATGGAAGACAGAAAGAAGAGATTGCAAAAAATAATAACGATCTTTAATGTCAGACTATTTACCGCACACGTTGATCACGTATCAGTTGAAGTTATCTAGCTGTTTTATTTTTAACAATAGATATCGACAGGGTCATATATCACTGAAATGTAGACGGGGCATCTGCTTGGGCAGACAAATGTAGTATAGATCAGCTCCGTAGGACATGCCTTTATGTCAGTGATTCACGCAATTAGCATACTGGGCTGCAGGTAGACTGCCAGAGGGTGAATCAATGCTTCTATAAATCTGCCGGAGAACGGCTGTCTTTACCTAATACAACATAAACCGGCCATAAATGTGTTAAGTATCCCGAAATGTGTGTTTTATAGTCATTTTCCTGAATTCTATTGTTATGGCCACAAACCCCAGCTTTTTAGAGACATTTTCTAATGAACGCTTCCACAGAAGGGTTGCAGCACTCTGCCATGTCCTTTATCGAGTTCAAAAAGTACCTCTGTTTTTCTAGAATATTTTTTTGCTTGGAATATAGTTCTGATTTAATGTCTTTGCTTGTTTAGGGTTTGAAGGGAAAGATTGCTCGACAGATGTTGATCTGTGCTCATTGGGAATTTGTCAAGAGCACTCACTAAAATGCACAGAGACTAAAAACGGACAGAATGTCACTTGTGCATGTGAAAAAGGTAAGCATTTTGTTTTGTATTACTTATAAGACAATTTATTTCTTCAGTGGAATCATTGATTGTGTGTGTAAATGCTGTTAATAGGCTGAAATACAGAATTTCTGTAGTGAAAGTAGCACTGATTTAAATGCCAATAACAACATTTAATAAAGATGTCTTCCTCTGCCGCTTCCTCTTGAGTTTTAAGGAATGTCTAGCGACCACCAATAGCATGGGCCATGGGCTGTTAGATCAATGAAGCGGTCATAGAGAAAAAAAAAATCTCAAATGAAAGTGGCTGCTTGGCATGTCTGCACAACCCCATCTTTATGAACCCCCCCCCCCACCCCATATGTAACACCCACTGGACCAGGTTCCCGGATGCGGATTTACGCATGGCCGATTCCAGATGCACTTTTCAACAGTGGTCCCAATTTATTTATGGATTTTAATCTTGGGCTAGGTTTAAGCCGCTTCTGTGGAAACCAGCTCAATACATGCCCAATAAAAGTTGTGTCAAGGGTATTATGCTATTGTACACACTCCCAATTGTTATGTTTTCCAAACGTACAGTACACTTAATGTTGGATGACTTTACTGTATTCTATACATTTCTTAGGGATATGTTTTACCACTGACAAAATTGTATTATCTAATGTGGTAGATTTTGGAAAATGATCACTTAACTTGCAAACATACAGTATACTAAATCATATTTGTTTTTATTGAGTGATAACAATTGAGGTTCATTACAAGGCACATTGCAAAAAAAAATGTAATAGTGATTTTCCAAAATGTAACCCAGCCAAAGCCCTTTAAGTGAAGAAATACCTGTATGCTGTGCATGAAGCATCTAATTTACCATATGTCTTGAAGCAATTAAACTTTTTAGTACAAAAATATTTGTATGTGGAGCTGAACCGTGTCCAATCTAGAACCCACAGTCCACATCACCTTGCATCTTATTCATTTTGAATAAATTTTACATAGTAGTCCATGTAACCTAATCAATAACCACAATTTCATTACTCCAGTTGCACTTATGCTTGACATATGTCAAAGTGAAATATTGTGAGTGATTTCTTATGTAAATTAAAGAAACGTACGGTGAGCTGCTCTGCAGTTCACTTCTCAAGGGCAAATTATGAGTTGCCGTCTTTATAAATGTTTCAGGCTGACAGTCTTTGCATCCATATTATCTATTGCTGTAATGCCTTATGGCTGCCTGGGGAGCGTTAAGGCAATATCCGCTGTACGTTACGCAGCATATCCTGGGAACTACTCTTCACGCCAATGTGTCCTTGCTATGGCATTCCACTTGATTCTCTTTTAAAAGATACACCTGTAATGATCTGTGCCTAAAGATGGGTGATAAAACATGCTTTGTGATACAGTAAGCTTTTGGTTTGATATTCATAAAGATTTTCATACAAATTGAATTCAGATGGTTTGCATTGTTGTTTTGCCCCAATAAGCCACATTTACGGTAATCTTCTGCGCTGGCTCAGAAAAAAAATTGATTAGATTTCAGAAGACTGTAAGGACTAGACTGGTTATTAGTTATGTAGTGCCAGTGTGTGTGTCTATGTGAGTGAACACATGTTTTTGCGTGTGCATGCTCAAGCGTGTGTATGTGCTCGTGCTCTATGACTCTCTTTGTGATTAGGTTACATTTGTTTTGATCTTGGGCCTTGCTAGATTTGGCCTGTTTAATGTAATAAATCAGAAGGGCAATGACTGCCTCTTATTAAACATGATTAAATGATCCTGTGGGCTGAAGCTGTATGGGCCCAGCAAGTCCTTTGAATCAATAAGCGCTTTGTAAAGCAGCTTTGGAGTGGGGAAACAAAGTCATACAAATCCTAATTGGCTGAGGGATAAAGCCAACCAAAATGATTCCAATAATGATCCTTATTTTCCCGTGTAGGCTTTGGCGGGACGTTCTGTGAGGTAAATCTAAATGAGTGTGAATCGATGCCCTGCCAGAATGGGGCTGTGTGTGTTGAAGGGGCTGACCTGTACCAGTGCTACTGCCCAGAGGGTAAGTCACAGCTCTTTCCCCAAGGCCCCAACTGGCTGGAGAGTTGATATTGGTCACTCTGATCTTGACTGTCAATATGACGGATTGCCGTCCCATAAGCCAAAGTATGATTCATGACCCGTATAAAAATAACCTTTACCTGTTTTGCATTGCATGTGCCTTCCCTGTTCTTGCTGTGGCTTATGCATCTTAAGGAATAGACCTCAGGGCATCCCACATACACTGTATATCATAGTAAGCCACAAGATGTCAGCTATTGGCTCGGAATGCCATCGTTTTCTTGAATGCTTTTTATTATTAATCAGAGCTCCCTATTTTGCTTATTCCCCCCCCACCCCTACCCCCCGATCATTTAAATTTTAAGGCTCTGTTACTGATGTTATATTTAGCTTCCTGATTTTTTTTCTCCCCTCATATTTACAAACATGTACTATATCTTAGCGCGATCTCATGGAACCCTCCACATACTCACGCCTAATTTGTGTCATAAATTGGTCAGAGTCATTTATATCATTAGTGGTAAGAGGGGGATAAATCTCTGCAATTTCTCCCTATCATCTCTTGGCTCATTCGATGTCCTACCTGTGAGACATGCCTCTGATTAAACCTTGATTGTGGACGAGGTCTGTTATGCATTATTAATGAAGTCGGGATAATTGTCAAATTTTATGACATAGAGAGAGGTGGAAATTGGTTCCATGGTCAGTTTGAGGAATGATGAGAATTTGCCCTGCACCGATGGTGCTGATAGCTTAGCATTAGTCATGGGCCTCCTGTAGCCGCGGCCTGTGACAGTGCTAATGATAGTCATTTTGTAGCGTGACCATGCGGCGGAATACGTTTATAGGAGCATAAAATGTCAGAAATTGGAGCAGAGCTCTCTCCTTCACTTCATTGCATTAACCTTTTATCTTTTAAGTTAGAATGTGCTGATATAACTCTGAATTAATGGCCTGAAACAATCCAGTAATCAGGTAGTCACTAGGGGAAAAAGTTATTTTATTTTCCGAAGAATGTACATACAGTATATACTGTGTTGACACTGTCCTATATGCAATCCATAATGATCACATGTGTGCCCTACAGAGCTGAACATCTACATGACACATCGCATTGGTGGGATATTGTATGCCATTGTAATCCTTTTCCATAACTCAATGTGTAGAACCTTATATGCCTGTGATGATATTTCATCTCTCTTAATATAGGTTTTGAAGGGTTGAATTGTGAAATCAACCATAACGAATGTGCCCATGGATTTTGCGCAAACAATTCCACATGTATTGACCTCGTCGCGGACTATGAATGCATCTGCCCTTTGGGGTTTGCTGGTAAGATATTCATGCAACCAGGGGTTATACAATTTGTATTTGCAATGTTTTAAATAGCTTATAGTATGCACATAGAAGGCTGTCAAACAAAAAGGTCTGGTTTAACTAGTGGCTAATTGTGGGTCACTGGAAGTGTTTTAAATAGTGTGAAAGCTCCAAGGGAACGATAATAAGGGGCATAGGGTGTCTACTGAGATACTAATACACTCCTTGGTAAAGATTAGGGTTAAGAGGAAAGGCTGCAAAGCATGAATAGTAGGATAATATACAGTGTCAGTCTTAAACCATTTTCCCCTTTTTGTATTCGAATTATCTGGTACCAAAAACAAAAAAGGCCTGGATAGTTAAAATCCTACACATGTTGAAATGTTGGTAAAGAGTCTGAGACAAAGACATGCAGTCATGCGGCATTGAATTAGAGCTAAGGTCAGTCTTTATCAACGCATCTTTTTGATATAGAGTAGATGTCATAGGCTTCATAGTGGTTATCATAGGCAATGAAAACACAAACATGGAGACCAGCAGCACACACTTATCAACCGACTCCTTGGTTTCCTTATCGCTTCTGACATGACAAACAGTATTTAACGATTTGGTGTGATTAAGGATTCAACAATGTTACAATGTGTGCTCGCACATCTCACAGTTATGCCTTTTAAATAAATAAAACAACGGTACAAAATGCAAATTATTGAATAAACTGCATTATTCTAATTATGCAAATGTATTGAGTTTACATATGTACAAACTTTACATATGTCCAAACTTTTGACTGCTGCTGTAGTTGTAGTATAATGCAGGCAGGGACCTAGTTTAACCAATAGTTTAAGCAATTATATTAATAATAGGAAAGACGGTTTCAAATTTACATATACACTCAATACACAATTTTTATTGTTAAAAGGATACTTTTTAAGTCATTTGCAGTTTTTTTGTTGTTGTTTTTTGCTTACTTTTCTGTTTACAAAGGAAAACAAATACCTTTCACGTCATATTGTTATTTATTGAATTGCGAGCTAAATCTGGGAAGGAAAATTGTAATTCAGAGATAAAGAGGTGACATTTAAGTATCTCATTTTTTTGTGCTGGGACTGTTAAGCTGTTAAGTTAAGCATGCTGTGAACTCAAACTAGGTGAGGAAAAACTATGCATAAGAGAAGAATGACAAAAACCTGCTGCAGCACTCTGAAACGGCACTCTCATTCAGAACCCTTTTAAAAACCAAAGGTTACTGGTCAGTCTTGACTGTCATAGTTTCACCTTCACCATCATATTAGTTCCTTGCACCTCTTAATGAGCGTTAATGAATGTTATTTTTCATTTACATGAATATACTGACTGTCAAAATGTTAGAATAGGCAATATATCTGCATGAAATAGGCTATTAATGTATTTTACTTTTTGATATCTTTTTCATATCTAAGATATCTCACTATCTCTCTTGGTTACATTAGCCAATTATATTTATTTACCCCTCAGATAAGAATTGCTCAACACCTGTCAATAAATGTGCGTCAGATGTCAAGACATGCAAAAATGGAGCCACCTGTTACAACTTTACAGGAGAGGTTCACTGTGTCTGCCCAGCAGGTATGATTTTACTCTATTTACCATACCGAGAAAAACTTAGTTTGTAGGGGGAATATCTTATTTGACAGTGGAAAAGAATAATTTTAACATTCCCACAAACAAGTTCATTGGGAAATAAAACAATGTAATGTTCAGAATCTATCTGGAAATTGGGTAATACAATACTGTGGTGTACAAGTAATGATGTGCTTGTTCTAACTGACAGGGTGGGTGCTGAGCCTTTCCTACAAGTTCTAAACAAATCCAAATTAGAAATAAAATTGTTTATGTGACTATATTATTGCTATGGATTTCTTTGGTCATCAAACAGCTTTTACGTCAATTTGAATAACTACTAATTGTTAAGCAGTAGCAAGCATTGTTAGAAGCAAGGTATTGCTTGAAATTGCGTCAAATTACACTGTGGAGAATGTAAACTTCCTGCAGTTCCATTGTAGGTTACTGACTATTTAAAATAATACAGTGATTCCCAGTGCCTAAGGCTCTTGCCGGAGAAAGAAATTATGCAAATCAACAAAAGGAAAACATTTTGGAAATGATAGCATCTCGAAAAATGACAATCTGTGCTGTGTACCAGAAGTGAGCTAGCAGAAGCATATACTGTAGCTACCGTATTTCGCACAGAGCACATCAATCAGTCCTTTGATCCCAACTCTTCCAGGGTTCTACGGCAATGACTGCTCTTCACCGGGGAACGCATGTGTGTCGAATCCTTGTGACCCCGAAGGGTCCCTATTTTGTGAAGAACTGGTGAACTCTTTTAAATGTGTCTGCCAACATGGGTACGTGGGGCTTCTCTGTGATACTCGCATAAACCATTGTGTGGATGGTCTGTGTCATCATGGATCAAAGTGCGTAGAACTACCCAGAGGATTCAAGTGTGATTGTTTACCGGGTAAGCCTGTCTTCCTGGGACTAGCTGCGGGGTTTTGTTGTGTACAGAAACTGTCCTTGCAAAATCTTTGCCTGTTCGTTTTGAATGTGCTAGGTCTTTGTGTGCTTTTCAGGATCTATACATTGTATGTAGACAAAAGATCTATTTGTTCTGTTATGTATTCCAGATAAAAATGTACTTTGTATTTATTTACTTTTATTTATTTATTTGCTTCTGTCTGGGTAGGCTTAACAGGTCAATTTTGTGAGGTAAACATAGACGATTGCGAACCGAAGCCTTGTGGAACCTTGAGTATTTGTGAAGACGTTCTAAATGGATACAATTGTTTCTGTGCACCTGGATTCATAGGTGAGATCACCACTGTAATGTGCAGACAATCTGCCCTCTGCAGGTTATTTTATCAACGTCTAAGCAGTATGTATCAAAACATGCTTCCAATGTGGCTTGTATTTACTGTACACATATCACTGCAATTACGTACTTTCATTTGATAACCCGGATTTCCTCAGACACCTTTTAATCCAAAGGAAGCTTTCCCACCCCCCATGCCCACGTCTTTAAGTAAGCATATCTGATTTAGAGGGGCCTGTTGTTCGCTGCCCCAATGTGTCAACATCTTGCAGATTGTTAATGAACTAAACCTTGTTTGCCTTTGCAGGCAATAACTGTGAGATTGAAGTAAATGAATGTCTGAGCAACCCCTGCCTGAATGGAGCCTCCTGTTCAGATGAGCTTAACTCATTTACCTGCCACTGTTTAGATGGGACGACAGGTACTGTACACAAGAAACCTCCATTTGTTTTCAATCATTAAAGGCTTTGCTTTGCAACTCTGTCAGTGTGCTGGTGGATGAGAGGTTATTTTGTGAATTATATTTCAGCCAGGTTCTAATTTTCAAGTAATCCGTTCTTGTATTTAGTGTTAGAATCTCAGAATGTTTTGAAAACAGTGTTACATCAAAAGTTCGGAAATATAGATTAAGCAGCTATCGTCATGGGGTCATTTCAGATTTTGGGTACGCTGTAGGTGTTGTGTTGGCTTTAAAAATCTTAGAGCGAAATCTTTGAGTTAGTTTTGCTGTTTGTCCTAAGCTTATCGCGTTTGATATACAGTTAGGCCCAAAAATATTTGGACAGTGACACAAGTTTTGTTATTTTAGCTGTTTACGAAAACATATTCAGGATACAATTATATAATCAATATGGGCTTAAAGTGCAGACTCTCAGCTGTAATTTGAGAGTATTCACATCCAAATTGGAGCAAGGGTTTAGGAATTACAGCTCTTTAATACGTAGCCGCCTCTTTTTCAAGGGACCAAAAGTAATTGGACAATTGACTCAGAAGGCTGCAAAAAAAAATAACAACGCTGCATGGGCTCTTCCCTCATTAACCTGTCATCAATTAAGCAGTTAAAAGGTCTGGAGTTGATTCCAGGTGTGGCGTTTGCATTTGGAAGCTGTTGCTGTGAACACACAACATGCGGTCAAAGGAGCTCTCAATGGAGGTGAAACAGACCATCCTGAGGCTGGAAAAAAAGAAGAAATCCATCAGAGAGATAGCAGAAATGTTAGGAGTGGCCAAATCAACAGTTTGGTACATTCTGAGGAAAAAAGAGTG
Source organism: Galaxias olidus (assembly GCA_026901105.3). Lineage (NCBI taxonomy): Eukaryota > Metazoa > Chordata > Actinopteri > Galaxiiformes > Galaxiidae > Galaxias > Galaxias olidus. Next base: position 46,268 of record JAPMUY010004932.1, read on the forward strand.
CACTGGTGAGCTTGGGAACTCAAAAAGGCCTGGACGTCCACGGAAGACAACAGTGGTGGATGATCGCAGAATCCTTTCCATGGTGAAGAAAACCCCTTCACAACATCCACTCAAGTGAAGAACACTCTCCAGGAAGTAGGTGTATCAGTATCTAAGTCTACCATAAAGAGAAGACTTCATGAGAGTAAATACAAAGGATTCACCACAAGGTGCAAACCATTAATCAGCCTCAAAAATAGAAAGGCCAGAATTGACTTTGCCAAAAAACACCTGAAGAAGCCAACCCAGTTCTGGAACAGCATTCTTTGGACAGATGAGACTAAGATCAACCTGTACCAGAATGATGGGAAGAAGAAAGTTTGGAGGAGAATTGGAACAGCTCATGATCCAAAGCACACCACATCTTCTGTAAAACATGGTGGAGGCAGTGTGATGGCATGGGCATGCATGGCTTCCAATGGCACTGGGTCACTTGTGTTTATTGATGATGTGACAAAAGACAGAAGCAGCCGGATGAATTCTGAAGTGTATAGGGATATACTTTCTGCTCAGATTCAGCCAAATGCAGCAAAGTTGATTGGACGGCGCTTCACAGTACAGATGGACAATGACCCAAAACATACTGCAAAAGCAACCCAGGAGTTTTTTAAAGCAAAGAAGTGGAATATTCTGCAATGGCCGAGTCAATCACCAGATCTCAACCCAATCGAGCATGCATTTCACTTGCTCAAGACAAAACTTAAGGCAGAAAGACCCACAAACAAGCAACAACTGAAGACCGCTGCAGTAAAGGCCTGGCAAAGCATCACAAAGGAGGAAACCCAGCGTTTGGTGATGTCCATGGGTTCCAGACTTCAGGCAGTCATTGCCTGCAAAGGATTCTCGACAAAATATTGAAAAGTAACATTTTACTTGGGGTTATGTTTATTTGTCCAATTACTTTTGAGCCCCTGAAACGAGGAGCGATTGTATAAAAATAGCTACAATTCCTACATGTTTAATCATACATTTTTGTTCAACCCCTTGAATTAAACCTTAAAGTCTGCACTTCAATTCCGTTGTAGTTGTTTCATTTCAAATCCAATGTGGTGGCATGCAGAGCCCAAATCATGAAGATTGTGTCACTGTCCAAATATTTTTGGGCCTAACTGTATCTATGTTGAGATGGAAATTGGTATTAGAGAGGAACAAAATATGATCAGTGTAAAGATAGCGAGTTCCATTATCCAGTAATCCAAGGTCAAAGAGAAAAGCTATTTTTGTGTGCACACATGCACTGTCTGATTCACTTTGTGCAGACAGGGCTGATTTCACCCTGCAAATTATGAAGTACCGATGGAAATCTGAATACCTGTAAAGTATAGCTGCTGCGTCAGACCATTTAAGATAGTGAATGTCCACTGAAAAAGCATCTGCACTGAGCCCTATTTGATATCACAAAAATAGTACTGATGATGCATGTCATAGAAATAATGGAAGATGAAACCAGTGATCCCTATTAGAATTTAAATCACTGATACCGTAATAGTATTTGAAGTTGAACTTGAACAATATGCTTCAACAATCAATAATCTGGCAGACAGAGTAAAACGTGTCAGAGGTGCACCAGATAGGCCGTCCATTTAAAATAAAATCAAAAAGGATTTAATGAGGCTTGGTATTGTGGTTAGAAAGCTTAGCGTATGTGAGCGTTTCTCTGAGGTGCTTTGAAGCTGAAGTCTATGACATAATGAGGGAAACGGCATTTTGTATCCTGAGCTATGGTTAACAGTTTTACTGTCATTAGGTTCAACATAAAAAAAAAAAGTTTCCTGTTGAGTGGCACGTTTTTGGTGCGACCATTTGAAAGTACTTGTGAATGTACAGGTGTTGGGTTTTAAACACTAATGTATGACTGTTCAACTCTCCCCAGGCATATTCTGTGAATTTAACATAGATGAGTGTCAATCATCGCCCTGCCTCCACAATGGCACATGTGTTGACCTCGCAAATGGCTATTCATGTGACTGTCTGCCAGGCTTTACAGGTAAGCCTTTTAGGTTATACACAAACAAGCTTGTACTCCACGTGTTCTTTTACCCTTGTATGTAACTGAATGTGAACACTGAGCTGGCTGGGATTGAGAATGATGGAGTGATTTGCTATTTCCAGCCACCTTGACCACTTGACACTCCAGACAGGCTGAATTCGAATAGTATTTTAAATGCTGACCCAGTGCTGGCTATGCATTGGGAGACCTAAAGCTCAGTGTTTTTAAGGCATGTTTAAGGCCTGTAGTATAGTACAACATAAACACTAATTCATGTGAACTGCGGATTTCACCTACTTCTCCGTGTCCCAATTACATGCAGCTCATGTTTTACCATGTGTGGACACTGGTTAGGTTATTAACCGTCTATGTCTCAGTGACCCTAATGGTATTAATTAATTAATTATTTTTATGTTGTTGTTTTGTGAAAGGCACTGAGTGTGAGTTGGACATTGATGAGTGCGCATCGTCTCCCTGCAAAAATGGAGCCTCTTGCATTGACCAGCCTGGTAATTACTTCTGCCAATGTGTGGCTCCGTTTAAAGGTAATGAACACTGAGGGAATGGGGACAGAACGCAAAGTTAATTAACTTCACAGACTATTCCTTTCACCTGCCTGAACTCATTTCACAGTCTCAACAAAATTTGTAAATCTTCATTTGCTGGCGATATTCAAAGAAAGCAAGCAGATGACTCATTTGCATGATGTTAGCTATGGTACGCGCTATTCCCACATGGCGGTTGATATTGCTGTCACATAGTGCTTTATGTAAATAGTTCCATTAGCCCACTCACATTACAGCAAGTATGTAGTCTGATATGCTGCACTTACGTTTCTTTCACAACATCAGCAATAATCTCTAAATATTGTATTCAGCATTAACAGTACATTGTGAAAGGCAAACCACTTTATGTTCTCGATCTGTAAAACTTAAGATAGTTGCCTGTTGACTTACGAAAAAAATGCAGTCAAGTCATTTAATTTTGTTGTTGCCACCATACAATTACAAGTGCATGCAAGAATTTTGGGATAGTTTATTGTCGTACGAATATGAACTACGAAGGTGGTGGTGGTGATGATGATAACATTAGTGACAAGATTTTCAATATAATTTGACAAATCTACCACCCTTTGTGTTGCCATTCTAATTTACAGAAATGATCAGAGGTACCGTGCTGTCTTCCTTCTTGAGTGCTTTTCCCGCCTTGCATGGCTTTCCACTTAACATAATTGCTGGTATTTAATGCCTGTATTTGTCGTTGTATGACATGTATTTGACACCAAAATCACTTTATAAATTTTATTTTATTGCACAGTTTTTTTGGTTTGCATTTCTCATACAAATCTGAATCGCACTGCACACATTGACTTAAACAAAACTCTTGTAGATAGCCTATCTACTCTAGAACATAAAAATGTCCCAAAAAGTAGCATGCCATCTGCCGCAGCCACAGGATTTAATAATTTTTCAAAAATCTTGGTACATCCAGGCTAAAATCAGGTGGCAACGGCAATAGTGTGGGTGTGGCATTATGGGCTGTCTGGGTATTGTGCACATAGTGCTCTATCTCTATCAGTGACCCTAATGATATTTATTTATAAATTTTTGGATGTTGTTGTTTTTCAATGTTCTATTTCTATGGTTGGACATTTTCGAAGTTTGCTGACGTGAAAGTGTTCTTTTTGTGATTTTGTGATGTTATTTATGTTTATAGACAGGCTATCTTCAATGGTGTTGTTTTCAGCCACTGTGTGGCCCCTTGAGTTGGATAAGGTGCAGTAATGGAAACCAACAGAATTTTGCAATAATATTTTGATTTTGTTAAGAGGGAGAATCATTTTTTCTCTTAGTTACTTCCAAATGCTGCAGAAAAAAAAATAGACTGTGGTATCTGGTTACTCTTTTAGAATGAAAAAGCATGGGATGTTCCCAATTGTATACAGTTAAGTGACGGAATGCATGCTTGCAAGTATTCCAATCTATATTTTGTGTTGTGCTATTGTATTAGATAGTACAATTAAATTTCACCCAATGCTGATTTGCAAAGCATTGTTTTTGGAAACTTGCATTGAGGAACCAGACATAAGTGTTCCTTATAATTCAGAAACCTCCGTGAAGGTTTATGCAGAAAATATTATTAGTAAGGTACTTCTATAAATAATTCGGGAAGGCATTTGTCATTCAACAAATAAAATAAATTAAAATGGTAAAATGACACCAAACCACTACTATTAATTTCACGTAATTGCCTCTCTTCATTGTAGTTAAGTAACAATGTCAACCACATTTGTCCTTTACAAAAATCAAGCAGTTAATTGTTTAAATTCATTTCATTTAATCATCGCATGTATTGCCTGTTACCAAGATGGATTAAAAAGCCCTTGAAAAATGGGCTGTGTCCTCAGAGAACAATGAGCTATAGCTATGAGAAATCAGGGTCTATGTCTCTAACGCCATCGCATGTTTCTATGCTGCTTCAGGTCGTCATTGTGAGTTCCTGCCCTGCGAGGCCAATAACCCCTGTGAGAACGGGGCTGCGTGTGTGGAGGAACTCGATCAGGCACATTTCCCTCTGGGTTTCCGCTGTCACTGTCGCCGTGGCTACACTGGCCCCCGCTGCGAGATCAATCTGGATGAGTGCAGCTCCAACCCCTGTCTTCACGGCTTCTGCTACGACGGTGAGAAGAGGCGGTGCGCCTCACAAACCTGTCTCACAAACCCTGGAGAGACTCCAGCACACACGTGGAAATCTGAAGCTCCACGCTCGTTGCGAAAACGTCACAGCTGGTTTTGCTCACTTACATTTTTGACAGGTAGCGTTACGCTGGTTCGCCATTGCGGCTAATAAGGAGGGTTATGAGAGCTGAGCTTTGCAATCTGATATGAGGAGCCAGAGCATTATTTGCTGAAAAAGGCCTGATGAGTTCCTAAAGCAAACTGCAAGACGAGATCAATTAAGCAGCAACGCTGCGGTATAATTTGAAAACTGTTTGATTAAGGACAGAGTGAATACAATCAATGATGTTTAGGGCTGATGTTTTTCATCATTGGGCCGTCCAATAAAAACTTTTTTTTTTAAATGTATTCCAGCTCACGATAAAACAATCATAGATCAAATTAAGAGCATAGATTAAAGCACAAATGATCAAGTAGTAGATGGTTTCAATGGAACAGACCCCAGTTTTAACTGGTATTTCCTTGTGGCAAAAACAACATTGCTGTTTCTATTAACAGTTGTATTCTTGCTGTACAGAAGTAATTGTATGCCTCTGTCAAGTGCAGTATATGTATATTGTTTAACTCAAGAATCCCAATATTATTACTGACAGACATTTTCCCTAAATGATTAATTTACATTCGACAGCAAAAAAAAATTACATACAGTAAGGTATAATTGCCTGTTTTGATATGTTACAACATACAGATCAAAACCAAGGTTTACAGACATTGCACTTGGTAACAATCCAAGGTTATCCACAACGTAAGCCTCTGCGATTGGCCCCAGCCAGTTGTGGTGTGTGGATCCTAAGTGCAGACGACCTCCCTCAGGTTTCCAAGGCAGGCCTGGAGGACCTATTGACCAGTCATAGAAAGCAGCCAGCCACCAGGGAGAGCCCCGGTTGCATAGCCACAGCAGCGAGAATGAGTAATGCTGCTGCCACCCAGGACCTAAAGCATTTAATGAGAGTAATAGCAGCTACACGTACCAAGACAGAGTGACAGCATAGATTACGTGGTAAATCTTTGGGATAATGAAGAATCCTGGGACCCTGTCTAGGGTTGTAATAAATTCACTCCTGTAAGAACTGCAATTACCTCTGTCAGTGCCTTGCCAGTGTATCACTGTTGTGTTGGTGGGGAAAAAAGATGCATTCCTCTTTAACTTCGTTAATGATTAAAGAGTGGTAGGAATGGATTATTGGCCCTGGGAGATTCTGCCTTCTGAAGGCACACTTCGGCACATTTGTTACATTTGAATAAAAAATGGCCCCAGAAACGCATGTTCCCTTGCAATTGCACTTCCTTTTCCCCTTATTCAGTGTGTTGCATTGGATCTTGAGAGAGTGGAAACAAATGGCCAGGCTTTCAAGCTTTCATTGAGAAAGAGAGGGATAAGTACAGAGTAGCTAAGGGAAGCGACAGCAGTAAACAGGATTGAGAGTTGTAGGGAGACAGGTTTATTTAAACATGGTTAGGGTTAGCCAGCCTTCCGGATTGATTAACAAAGGAATGAGCTATCACATACATTTTGCCACAGCTCAGTTGACTAACATAATGCATGAGGCGTTTTAATAGTCTCAGTACAATTCTGAAATGAAATGGAGCAATCCATTCTGCTGTTATTATGCCTTGTCATGTGTACAATATATGCCATCATGTGTTCTTGTTTGTCATAAGGTATCAATTATCAGGAAATGTTTAGTGTAGCAAAAACCACTGTTCAGAATGATGAAATGTACTCTTAACAATTCTCCAATTTTGTTGTAGTGGTGGATGGCTTTTACTGCCTTTGCAATCCAGGCCACGTTGGGGTGAGGTGTGAGCAAGACATTGACGACTGTGTCAGCAACATGTGCAGTAATAACGCAACATGCAAAGACCTTCATTTGGTAAGTACCAGTGCACAAGTTATGCAGGTATTCATCCCATGGAGGTGTCTATGATGTTGGCCAGAACAGTGACCCACAAGTGGGACAAAAGCATGATAGTTGCTTTTCAAAGGAGTTAATCTGTCAAATTTGATCTACTTCCAACGACTGCAGATTTTGCACATATAACTTATGACATATTCAATGTTAAAATCTACTTTCAAACTCCACACAGAGTTTGTACGTACAATAGTACAAACGGTATGATTATATTGACTCTGGGTAAACAACCAATACGGCATGCCAAAATTCGCACTGTTCTCCACGGCAGAATTGTTTGCTAGAATATTGCACGGTGTGAAATACGACTAGTTCTCTACCTGTTTCCCTTTACACATCCATATCGCATATCTACCAAATGCACTGTGGAATGTTAAATATTTTCTCGTATTGGTCCTATGCTCTTTCTCTTTACTTTGGATTCTTGCTTCTAGCATTCTCTCTCCCCTCTTCTGTTTGTTCATCTGCCTCTCTGTTCTCTCATCGCGTATTGGTCACATGCAGGATTCCCCATGGTCTCTCACTCTCTTAGCGCAGGATTAGAATTCTACAGTGAGTGTTACATGTTTATTTTTTTTTCTTCAAAACCAAACTCAATAGCAGGGACATAGATAATTTATGTCTGTTTAATAATGCAAGCCTTTGTTCAAGGATCATAGTCAGCCAGGAAGGTCTTCATTTCATTTAAAATTGGGGAACAAAGCCTTTTTTCACAAACGCTCGTAGGAACATTCAATTAAAATGACTGTATCTGGCATTCTGCATGTAAAATACTTTCATTCCTGTGTTTCCAACTGAATTGCCTTCTATTGGGTTAACTCCAAGATGTACATCCATACACACATCACATCTTTCTTCTCTATCTTTCTGCCAAGTGTGGGAAAGAGGGTTTCTCAGCTCCAACGGATACCAGTCACAATTGTTCACAATAAGCAAGGGGAGGTTGGCTGAGAGTTCAGCAGGCCATTTTCATACAAGGTCTGTAACAATGCATGGAAAAAGTTCATGGAGCACGTTGTGCCTTTAATGATTGGTACGATTAATGTAGGTGTGAAGCCCCTCATTAACATAGCAAACGTCCAATGAATTCGCGCTTCTTGCAGTGACAGTCTCATTATATATGTCGCTATTCGTGTAAATAAATGTAGTGTGTGTGTCTATGAAACTAAATTCAAAAGGACATCACACAGTAGTGGGGAGTGCAATAAATGTGCTGACATTTTAAGCAGATATTCTACTCGTCACGCTGTTCTTGCCTTTGCAGGTATTTTTCACCCTCCCTCCTCCCCCACAGCACCCCAACCCCATCTTATTATTCAAATAGAGACAGGATTTGAAACCCCCTTCATGCATGCTTGTTTACATTGCAGTTGTTCTCTCTCTGAACAACGCATCCCGCAGAGCTGTAGCTTATTTGGGAGAATTGCGTCCCTGAAGGTGATTTAGCAGCAAAAATGAGATTATATTCCGTATAGCCAGAGGTGAAGAATTGCGGGTCTCCTAGAGGCATCCAATTTATCATGAGATGGCTGCATTTTTTCCTTCCCCTTATGAATAGGGCCTGCAGTGTACAAATTATATCAGACAAACTTTAACGGCTTCCCTCCAGTGCATGAAACACAGATTAGCATGAGTTCAACCAGCAGCAGCAGGGACCTTTCGACAGCTCGTTGGCAATGAAGAATCCTGAATACCCCTTGACCATATGACCTCCTTCATTTAGTATGCAAAGGAGAAGTTAAATTAAACCTGTGCCTCAAAAACTAATAGACAACAAACCATTCATCTCCTACTCCATGATTAATTATCATAATGAAGATTTTAATGACGAACTAGAGGACAAGCAGACCACAGACTTAACAAAGAGTAAAAAACAGAATAACTCAAGGCAATAAAATTCCTCACAGATTTGGCTGGGTTTGAACATGCAAATTAACTTGTGGGCTGTCTCAGAGTTCTCAGCTAAAAATGTGAAGTGCCGTGGAATTATCTGCATTTGAAAAGGAAAATAATCATACCAAATATCTTGCATACAATGTTGCATATTTCGATTTTTTAGTGTATGTGTATAAAGCTACAACATATTGTTTGTAATTCCCATGTAATATATACAGAGGTAATATTGTATGCTTTACAACAACCTAACTGTATTATATACCTTGAAAAGCAATGCATAACCGCCCTGCATATTTTTTGGTAGGTGGGTGGTTGGAGGAGTACATCTGCATAGCTGTTAGGTGAAAAATTCAGAGACAACCATGACTTCGCTTCAGTTTAAACAGATTGGGAAAGACACCTGTGGGAGGTTGTGAAGAAATGTTCTTGACGTGTGAATTCATTATTTCAATAGTCATACCTCCTGCATTTTCAAATTTCCTCAAATTAAGCTGGTATCAGTTGAGTATTAGAAAATAAGATGGACTCTTTTTTTATTATTATTATTATTATTATTAATAATAATAATAATAATAATAATAATAATAATAATAATAACAATAACACTTTTTATTTATATAGCGCTTTTCTAAAACCCAAAGACGTTTCACATTGTTTAAACAACAAAGATGGCAACAGACAATAACACACAAACAGGGAGAACAACAGACACAAAATAAAAGATTGTAAGAGATAATTATGAATTATGAGGGATTATGAGGGATACCAGGACAAATGCCTCGGTTTTTTGATTTTAGTAAGCTGTAAGTCAGATAATTCATGACAAAAGTAGTTTTCAGTATTAGTCAAACAATAGTTTAATTGCAAAGTATTTTTCTTTTTTTTTTATTGCAGAGTTATGAGTGCCTATGTCGTTCTGGCTGGGAGGGAGAATTCTGCCAACAAGAAATTGATGAATGCTTACCACAGCCCTGCAAGAACAATGGATCCTGTACCGACCTACTCAACGGCTACAAGTAGGTGCTAGACTTGGCCGTAGAGTCATGTCTCCTGAGGTGCATCACTCACTTTATAAATGCAAAGGCAGTCTCTTTGGGAGATAGCTCTACGTCCTTCCACCAGTAGCCAAGATAATGAATTTCAGATGGCAGGTAAAATAAATGAATCAATCAATGACTCGCAGCATGAGAAAGGTTTCAAGGGATCTGTGACTCATTAGAGGAAAGGCTGGCGTATCTGCTCTACCTAATGCCCCATCTCAGTGGAAGGAGAGGGAAACAGCTCCAGGTGAAAGAGTTGGGGGGGTAAGGGGGAGGAGAGCGAGCCAGAGTGCTTGGTAGGGCTAGGTTCTCACTGCCACCAAGTGGAATATATATCCAGCTTGAGAGCAGAACAGTGGGTGCACACACTGATCCCAGATCCGAGCTTTAACTCCTTGTGTCCTGTCTTCCGCCGTCTAACATTTTAAATACATATCTCAATTAACCTAATAATCCTTTTGGATGTTTTCATTTTTTTAATCACTGCACTTTGACCCAGGAGGAAATGTCAATGTGCCATACACACCAAACACAATCACAAACCTGTCAGCGTTAAACGATGTAGCCGGGCCTCTTTGGGGTTGTGAACTTGTGAACCTCCAGCCAGTGGATCCTCTGGGTCGGGGACAGCTTATCTCAACTGCTGTACATAGCTACTACACGAGTATGACCACAGTACACAGAGAATAGTATTGTATAGGACTGTTGGAGCATGAACCACAGGGGCAGGTTTCTCTGCTGATATGTCTCAGGACTCTAGCCTGTCAATTTACACCAGATCTGTAATATTCTATCCAATGTGACTTTTTTTGTTGGGTTCCTTTACAATACTGACATCTACCAATCCCGGTCTCTACATGGTTATTGTGGTATCACTAACTCCCTTTACTGCCTATTTTTTTTTTGACTTGGTCGCCCTATGCTTCCATGTGTGCGCTAGGTGTCTGTGTTCTCCAGGCTGGACAGGTGTGGACTGTGCCGATAACGTGAACGAGTGTGACTCTCGGCCCTGTCTAAACGGAGCCGAGTGTCAGGAGTCAAGCGAACCTGGGGAGTTCTCCTGCACCTGTTCTCCGTTCTTCACAGGCCCCCTCTGCAACGTGCCATATGACCCCTGTGACCCTCGCCACAACCCTTGCCTCCACGGATCGACCTGCCTGACACGCTTAGATGGAAGCGCCTCCTGCAGATGCCCAGCTGGTAAGCCATAGCACCCTGCAGCACACATACAAATTGTTTGGCGGCAGCCATGACTCCAGGGCCCAAGTGTGCCATATTGCATGTAATTAGATTATAGTAGGATCTTTGGAATAGCATTTGTAGAAGTGCTATTCCAGGTGCTAACCGCTTTTCTTTTCAGTTTTTACCTAAACTACCATCCTGTCCTTTGTTGAATCCACAGTGTATGCATGGAGATTTTTAAGGTTATTTACAGTAAATACCATTGGTACTGCACAGGTTAAAAATGTAGACGTTGTTGCGTTATGCACCCCTCGTGTTCAGATAATTCTTGGGGGATGAAAAATAGGAAGTACTTGGTTTTTAACCTGAATTATATCATCTATTCACTAAAATAGAGGACATGTAATCAAGCCGGATGCAAATTCAATGTGCTCCTTGATCAGTCAAAATTGCAGCACAGAGCTCTAATGGTGTTGAATGTATAGCATTTCAGCCAAGGGCCTTTCTGTGTGGAGTTTGCATGTTCTCCCCGTGTTTGTGAGGGATTCCTCCCACCATCAAAAAACATGCCGCATCCTCCTACCAGTGCCCTGACCGGTCACTGCCATTTCAACTGGAGTCGGTCTGTGTGTCCTATCTGTGTGAGCAAGTCTCTCGTAATATGTTGGGTGACGCAAATTGGCTGCCTTGGTATCACTCAGACTGAGTGTTGTGTTTGATAGCTGTCGGTCCATTCGTAGTTCGTTCTGTGTTATTAATTGGCGACCAATGTGTGTAAAGCGCTTTGAGTATCTAGGAAAGCGCTAAAAACTAAATAAAATGAATTATTATTATTATTTACTTTAGAACTGTTTCCTGATGCTAATATTCCTGATGCTAATGTAGTCCTAATAATATCCTTATAGTCCTGGGCAGGGCTGTAGTTTCTTGAGTTTTAGTTATTTTATACAGTACATGTATGTAGTATGTTTAAGCAAATGCTACACCCCCATAACGCATTGGTTTACACAAAAAAATTTTGGGGTAAGTTTGGTTCGTATGGTGATTGGTACGCACCATTATCCATCCATCCATTTTCCGCTGCTTATCCGGGGCCGGGTCGCGGTGGCAGCAGGCTCTTCCAGCCGTCCCTATCCCCAGCAACTTTTTCCAGATCCTCCTGGAGGATCCCGAGGCGTTCCCAGGCCAGACGAGATATATAATCCCGCCAGCGTGTTCTGGGTCTACCCCGGGGTCTCCTACCAGTAGGGCGTGCCCGGAAAACCTCCAACGGGAGGCGCCCAGGAGGCATCCTAATCAGATGCCCATACCACCTCATCTGGCTCCTTTCGACGCGAAGGAGCAGCGGCTCTAGTCCGAGCTCCCTCCGGATGACCGAGCTCTTTACCCTATCCCTAAGGCTGAGCCTAGCCACCCTACGGAGGAAACACATTTCAGCCGCTTGTACTCGCGATCTTATTCTTTCGGTCACTACCCAAAGCTCATGACCATAGGTGAGGGTTGGAACGTAGACCGACTGGTAAATCGCGAGTTTCGCCTTTTGGCTCAGCTCCTTCTTCACCACGACGGTCCGGTACAACGCCCGCATTACTGCTGATGCTGCACCAATCCGCCTGTCAATCTCGCGCTCCATTTTTCCCTCACTCGTGAACAAGAACCCGAGATACTTGAAGTCCCTCGCTTGGGGCAGCAACTCACTCCCAACCCGGAGAGAGCACTCCACCGTTTTCCGGCAGAAAACCATGGCCTCAGACTTGGAGGTGCTGACTCTCATCCCGACCACTTCACACTCAGCTGCAAACAGCTCAAGTGCATGCTGAAGGTCACAGTCTGAAGAAGCCAACAGAACCACATCATCTGCAAAAAGCAGAGAAGCAATTCTGAGGTCCCCAAACTGGACACACTCCTCCCCCCGGCTACGCCTTGAGATTCTATCTAACCTGGAGAGGGGTGATTGGGAGCAATGGCCTGCCCTATCTGAACCAAAGTGGTGCTTTGTTGTTGGACTTCTGTGCTAGGCATGGATTGTCCATAACGAACACCATGTTCGAGCATAGGGAGGTTCATAAGTGTACCTGGTACCAGAACACCCTAGGCCGCAGATCGATCATCGACTTTGTGGTCGTATCGTCAGACCTGCGGCCGTATGTCTTGGACACTCGGGTAAAGAGAGGAGCTGAGCTGTCAACTGATCACCACCTGGTGGTGAGTTGGATCAGATGGCGGGGGGGGCTGCCGGACAGACCCGGTAAACCCAAACGTGTAGTGAGGGTGAATTGGGAACGTCTGGTTGAGGACCCTGTCCGGGAGGTCTTCAACTCCCACCTCCAGAAGAACTTCTCGTGCATCCCGGGGGAGGTTGGGAATATTGATTCCGAGTGGACCATGTTCAAAATCTCCATTGTGGAAGCGGCTGCTAGGAGTTGTGGTCAGAAGGTCGTCTGTGCCTGTCGTGGCAGCAACCAAAGAACCCGCTGGTGGACTCTAGCGGTGAAGGAAGCCGTCAGACTGAAGAAGGAGGCCTTTCGGGCTTGGTTGGCCCAGGGGTGTCCTGAAGCAGCAGACGGGTACCGGGCGGCCCGAAGGGCTGCAGCTTCGGTAGTCAAAGAAGCAAAAACCTGGGTGTGGGAGGAGTTCGGTGAGGCTATGGAGAAGGACTTTCGGTTGGCCTCAAGGAAGTTCTGGCAAACCGTTAGACGGCTCAGAAAGGGAAAGCAGGGATTGGCCCAGGCTCTGTTGAGCAGGGGAGGAGAACTGCTGACCCGGACTGGGGATATTGTCGGGCGGTGGAAGGAGCACTTTGAGGAACTTCTTAACCCCGCCAACACGTCCTCTGTGGAGAAGGCAGAGTTTGAAGACTCAGGGGAAGTCTCAGCAATATCCCTGGCAGAGGTCACTGAGGTAGTTGGGAAGCTCCTCAGCGGCAAGGCGCCGGGTGTGGATGAGATTCGCCCCGAGATGCTGAAGGCTCTGGACATTGTTGGGCTGTCTTGGTTGACACGCCTCTTCGGTGTCACGTGGAGGTCGGGGACGGTACCATTGGAATGGCAGACCGGGGTGGTGGTTCCCATTTTTTAAAAAGGGGACCGGAGGGTGTGCTCCAATTATCGGGGTATCACACTTCTCAGCCTACCTGGGAAAGCTTATGCCAGGGTGTTGGAAAGAAGACTCCGACCGATTGTCGAACTTCTGATCCAGGAGGAGCAATGCGGATTCCGTCCGAGTCGTGGAACAGTGGACCAACTCTTTACCCTTGCGGGGCTGTTTGGGGGGGCATTGGAGTTTGCCAATCCAGTCTACATGTGTTTTGTGGACTTGGAGAAGGCCTATGACCGTGTCCCCCGGGGCGTACTGTGGGGGGTACTGCGGGAGTATGGGGTGCCGGGGTCGTTGCTACGAGCCATTCGGTCCCTATATAACCGGAGTGAGAGCTGCGTCCGTATACTCGGCACAAAGTCAAATGCGTTTTCAGTGGGTGTTGGACTTCGCCAGGGCTGCCCCTTGTCACTGGTTCTGTTTGTGATTTTCATGGATAGAATCTCAAGGCGTAGCCGGGGGGAGGAGTGTGTCCAGTTTGGGGACCTCAGAATTGTGACGCACCATTATATAATAACAAATAAAACAGGGTATCTATAATGTATCTATGATAATAACAAATAAAGCAGGTTATCTATAATTTATCTATGATAATAATATCATATCAATGATTTTCAGATTGATATTCAGGTGGTGTCAAGGATAGATGATCGCAGGTCAAGATGCCACGGCGTCCATACTTTGTAGTGTTGGCAATTGAATGTGATGCATGCGTTCATATTATGTTCCTGTGGGCTGCAGCGGCTGCATGAGAACTAAATTGGTCTTTGCAGGGAGTTGTGTGATAAGTGTGTTCCTATTCTGGGGTTGCAATACCTTTGTAACTGTATTTGCCCTATAGTTACTGCCTTCAGCTTGGTTTAGGATGATCAATTGCACCGAGATCTTAAGTCCATATGGCTCGTACAGTTTGGGCCCTCATAAGCACGCCACTGTTTCATCTTCTAACCTGTGGAGTGTTTTTCAGAGTCAGATTTTTCTTCAGAGAAATAAATCCTGCGACTCCTGTTATGGCACAACTTTCAGCTGTTTTATTAAATTATGGTTGCTCGTAGCCACCAGAGAAGCAGACGACATGTCTGATTTATGGGGAATATGTGGTGCAAAAGGGGCCTCATTGCACTCAGTCTTGCCACTGTTGAGAGGTGCCCAACCTTAGGCAGTTTTTCATTTACACTGACTTGTATGAGGAGAAAAGATCTTATCAAATGGCAATTGCAATTCCGCTGCAGATTTTATTTTCAGCTTACAGCCGACGAGCCATGCCACATACCAACAACAGGCTTGAAGCACAAGTTAAATGTGTGCTGGTCACAGCAAATTTCACTTGAAAATTTTAAAATGTAACCTGATCTATGTAACTGTTGAAATCCTTTCCTGTCACTTTTGTTTGTGATCTTCACATCTACTACTTGTACTCTTCTGGCAGACCGCATTTTATGCAGAGCTTTTGGTTTAGGTACTCTCGTTGACGTTATTCTAAGTCATTGGAGCAGCTTTTATTGTAATTGTGCCTAATATAAAGGACACTTGGGGAGGACTCTCAGACAGTCAACTTCTCAATTGAGTGGTGTGCTAAAATTAGATGTTGGAGACCCATATAGTGTAGCTTAATGAGCAGGTTTATATGACATTGTTTAACTGATGGTTGTATCAGTCAGAAGATGAAAAGACTTTCCCTGGTATAAATAGAGGGACTTGAGTAGCTGTGGAAGGCCCCCTTGGAGAGGCATAAGAAATTAGCTACAAGCTGCATACATTACGTTGCAGCAGAAGCTGTGCGTGGGCTTGCCTGTTTCCGCTTCACATTCTGACTCACTACTCTCCCCTGTGATTCATTTCATGTCCGCCATACTTGACTTTAGCTTGACAAAACCCCAACTATTACACAAGCTTGATACTACTCCAGCAGACCTACGGACATATTTTTATTTTTACTACAACGTTAGTTATTGTGATGTGGAAAACAACTGTGTTGCCCTTATATTATTCCCAGCCCTAATTAAATTAAAATTAGTTGTCTGCGTTTCTCTGCCAGATACCCAAGATTTACTGCCGCCGGCAGAATCTCACCCCTCCCCTTCACTTTTGCCACCCGCACAGCAAACATTATCAAGATTAACTGTTTGTAGAATCAACACCACTTATTACCATCATCCACGATATTTAATTGTATGAACCTTATTACTATTTAATTAGAGTTGTTTGTTGGTGGAGGGGCACTAAGTAGGGCTCTCGACTGTGTGTGTGTGTCATTGTGTGTGTCTGTGTTGCAGAGGTGATATGACGCAAGATGACACATATCACAGCCAGAAGTATTTTGTAATTGCAGTGTCCATGCAATATTAATCAGGCCAAGGTTGCTCATGTACAAGCTCCAGTACATCCACACTGATACTACGTAGCATGAACAAGCCATCATGTAAAAGTAATTATTATTATTTTAAAGCGTCTTAACAAGGCTGCATCTAGAATGACAAGCTCTCACCTGAATACTTTAACTTGTAAAGTAGCTAAGGTAAATTTATGGGTAGATATTCCCCTACGGAGGGAGTGTGTTTACAGAGTATGTGGTTGTAAGCTATTCTTTGAAAGAGTAGACAGTGTCTTGCTTTTGAGTCCAGCCGTTTTTTTTTTGTCTAGCCTCAGCCCTGTGCATAGGGACATGGTAAATACGATTGACAGATGAATTAAATAACTTGAGTTTTTAACTAAATGGCCATGGCACATTACAGTTTTGGAAGGACTTTGAAATGTACTGTAAATCATTTATTTATGTAAAATAGCACAGTAACTAAAGTGAATCTAATGGATTTTCACAGTTGTTCATGTTTATGTTTATAAGCAGTTTAGTGAGACATATATAATCCAGCCAAATATATAACATTAACATTCCCCTCCATCCTGTACTAATTTTCCCAGGGTGCACTTGTGTTTAAGTCACTATGTTGCCAGTTGCCACCTGTTTATGTAGCCTCTGATGACAAGTGGTTTCCTTCCTGTGCCACAGGGAGCTATTTGAGCGAAGAACCATCAATTTGCCTGTAATATATTACAAGGGACAGAGAAAAGTGTTGTTCTTTTCCATTAGATACAGTGGATTCATTTTGAGGCATCGCTTGGGTCTCTTTACATGCAAAATCCATTTGTACTCGTGGCTCATGGAATATTTTCTGTGGCGTTCCTGGCCAGATGGAGAACAAACCTTATTATTTGCATGGCATGCAACACTAGCCTTTACCTTCCAGAAGATGGATTCCTATACAAACCAGTTGGTTAATGTTGATCCTGCAGCTGCCAACAAGACGTTTCACAAATATAACACAATAGACCAGCTTATTGAAAAGGAGTTTTCTGTCACTCATATAGATAGCTTGGTGACATTTTCAATAACTTTTTTTCTCTGCGTTTGTTCAAGATGATGATCTGGTTGAGGCAGAAGAAACACTAATATTCAAGACAGTGTGTAGGTCTATTTAATTTCAAATCATCAAGTCTGATATGATTTATTAGAGTAATAATTTTCAGAATGTGATAGAATCAGTTTTATTTGTTTTCACCATAAGTTTTATTTAAACAAAGCTATTTTTGTGATACGTACAACTCAATAGGTCGTCTGTTCATATCCTTTTGTATGTTCTCGTTTTATCATCCATTTATATCTCTTGTTATATTGTTAGTGGTATTTACAGCACCACGGTCATTTTTCCCTGGTGAACTCTACTTTGGCCCATTACCTAAGCCTTACTTTTCTACAAAGGGAAATTTGGCTGAGAGGCAGCCTTTCATCCTATGGCCTTTAATCTGGATTCCTAATAGCATTTTACCTCTTTATGCCCTGTTTGCAATTCAGCTGTACACTAAAGTAAATGTTGCCTTAGAAGTAAAATGTGAAAATATTCTATAAATATGTAAGCCCAGCAAACTTACGATATGCTCCTACGTTTATCTCTTCTCGGTCCATCTTTGATCCTAACCTAGGCCTCAGCTAGTCTATGGGATTCTGTAATGCATCTTGAAGGAGTTTTCCCATGATAAATTCACCTTGGTTTTCAGAGTAGGGTTCTCCAACTATACTGTATTTTAACCCCAGTGTCCAGAAGTGGGTCTAGGAATACTAATACGGAGATGGATCTTAGCACTTGTTTACATGGGGTATAGTGTTTAACCCTAATGATTTGATAGGGTAAGGAAAATATTTTTTCCTCACGAGCAATTTATATATATTTCATGTGACTTTTGTGTTCTTAATTGGCTTTAAACTCCACTGCATTTTTTTTTCTGTGTATAATAATTATAAGCTTCAGCCAGTGTATATTTTAAGTGAGATGCCACAGAGCAGTTAAGGATATGAGACTATTTCATTGTGCGTATTCAGGATGAGTATATATGAAGAATCCCAACGTTTATTCAAAAGACATTTCCTCATGGCTGTCTGCATGGCTCACCTCAGATGTCACATTTGGCAAAATTACTCTTTTTACTGTTTTTCTTTCACTCTGATTTAGTGCTATAGTAATGCCTTTACCTATGGACAACAGAGGAACATCAAAGGTAGTTGTTTTCAGACGTGATAAGTAACCAGTGGAATGCTTCATTGGTCTTCAACCATTTACAATATTAATCAATTAGGAATTCATTCATTTGCCTATGTATTTAATTTGAGGTTGCAGATATAAAAACACATGTAAAGGCTACACTGATTGACAGCTCACTATTACTAAATATTAAAATATTTATGTCCAATTTTCTTGTACCTTCCATTTAATTATTTCATATTTTGGTGTATATCCTTCCTTATGATCTTGAGACCCCTGTTGTAGTGGAATAATAACAGGATGTTGAGTAGTTCCAGCTTACCAACTAATACCCCTTTCTATTAATTGTGCAAAATTTCTAGACAGCAATCCACATTATATTTTTGCTGATAACCCTTAACAATAGTTGTCTATTTATAGTTTTGTCATTTGATATTGTCTGTAAATATTTCTCTAAGAAAAATGTATGTTTTGACCACATATGGTAAATACCCATGTACTCATGTCAGCTAGATTAATGACCACAGTCAATAGGGCTAATTAGCTGTGGTCTATACCCTCCAAGATGAACACATATAATGATTAAAATCTAAAAATAGATAAGGGAGTGGGTCACCTCAATGCCTACATCAGGCCAATTAACGCACTTCTGACATTAAGAATTACATAGTCTGTAGAGATGAATTTTGCCAGGTTGCAGAAAATGGTGCAACTAACTGCAAAAAAAAAAACATATATAGGGGTATTTGGTATGTCAAATTATTTCCCAGAATGAGCCAAATTAAACTTCAAAATTTAAGTCTTTGTAGAAACAAACAAAATCATCTGTCCAAGAGGCAGGATTGAATGCAATGTGATTCATTATGAAGTATGGTATGTTGATGCATGTTGGAATTATGTTGACAACTTCTCAAGTAAGGAGACAATAATCAGAATACCAACGGTTCAGTAGCCTTCAGAATCGAGACATCAGTGATATTTTGATTGAAACGTCCATCAAATTTCCTTCACAAGTCCCTTTTAAAAATGATTTGTCCTGGGGATTGCCCCTGTTCTCCAGTGAGACACTGGAGAGTAGCAGTGATCACATTGCTCCATCCCCATGATGGAATGAGTGACTGAGCACGTGCCTTGGGCATCCCACTCCACTCTCACAAACAAGAGCCTCCAGTAACTGCTCTGTGGCAGCAGATGCATTACATAGCGTTGACATGCCAAATTGTCCCGGAGGTGCACCTCCATTGCTTCGAGTGACACCCAAGCATCGAAAAGCTATGGTGTCCCATAATTCACCAGATAGTGTGTGTTCTCGCTCTGGTGCCAGCGACCCGCGCTATTCATTGTCAAATCCCAAGGTGTAGAGAACCTTGTCAATGCTGCAGTCACACTTGATTCCTTTTTACCTGCATCGACTTTATTATCGGCAGTGCATTTTTCTTTCATTAGCTTTAAACTTGTGATTTATATTCCCCTTGCCATAGCCTATTAGAAAACTGTTGAACTGTATGAGTTATATTATAATGGAATAGGCTCTCTGGATTATTTTATAGTCTCTTAACTGTAAACCCTTAATTGCCCAGGAAATACACATTTTCAATTTAGAAAAAAACTCAAGAGTATAATCACATCTAACTCAGCAACGTGTCAATGTCTGGTACAGCACTTTCATTAAATGGTTTAATAATGTTTTTTAAAAATGACAGTTATTCACTACATATTTTGCAACCATAACTGCTGTGCTGTTTTAAAAGGTTTTGATTTAAAATACAAGACTATTTAAAAAAAAAAAAAAAGTAAAAAAATACAGTAGTATGTTATTGAATGTTTCTATGATTTAATGAAAGCAATTTACTGTAACTGAACTTATAAAGCGGGAATTCTTAGTATGAAGCAAAGCCCAAGCAGCAGTCAATTCACCAGAGGAAAACATCTGAAAGGCGAGGAGTAGTCTAAGATCCCAAAGCTGCCTTCAAAAGTACCACCAAGCATCCATGCTGATCTGCTTAGCCATCCTCCCCCTAACCCCCCCTAATGAACAAGGGCAGAAGACCTCTCAGGCTTAGCTTCTCCCTCTTACCCTTACTTAACGAGATGCCCCCCTACAACACACACACACACACACACACACACACACACACACACACACACACACACACACACACGCATACACACAACCCCTATCCTCAGACCAATCTGTCAGTGGCACTGAAGTATTATTAGACTTATACACTCTCAAAGGGGAAACAGTGAGCTCTGAGGGCTGGCAGATGAGATATGCTACAGGGGCTACTAGTTCCATTAAAATGGCATTCACCAGGGCCTTTGTTATCGTCACCACTGACGCTCTCAGGATGTAGTGGGGTTTACTGATCCATGACCATCTCATCTATCTTTTAGGATTTGAGGGAACTCGGTGTGAAATTGACACCAACGAGTGTAGCTCCAGCCCATGCCAGAACCAGGGCCAGTGTCTGGATGGGGTCAACAGTTACAGGTAAAGACAGTAATCCTAAAGCGTTTCCTCTCTTCTTTGCAAGGATATTCAAAAGAACCAGAGACATTTTCATGTTTTAAAGCTGTGGATTCAAATTATTGTGTGACGTTTTAGAACAATAGTGTCCGTACCCCGATCTTAAACAATGTGTGTTAGTGATAGCTGTTAATAAACAGATACTTAAGTGCAAACGCGATTCATGAATTTTGTTTGTGAATCTATTTATTTACCTAAATCTTCAACGTTTGTAGGCCGTTATTCATAAACAATTCCGGAAACACAACTACAAAGCGTTACTGCCAACTGCTCCATCCCTCTTGGAATATAAATGGTGTGTAAATAGGGTTAAACCGGAACAAGCAAAAGCTTTGATATGGTTAAACTGCTGTGTATAGCATGTGCTGAATTCATGCTATGCATTTTCAAAAGAAAAAAGAAAAACATTGTTGCTTGTAAATGCACCCTTTGAAATGGAAATTGGGTCAATTCAATATCCATCTTCTATTCAAAATGGAACAGAGTGGCCAATATTATACATTGAACACAGTCTTTACTGCTTGATGTTGGTTAAACAATCAAAATCCATGTTGTAATCAATCTAAATGTGAGGTGTAATTAATATCAGGTAATGGCCCTATCGATTTTTGTTCCCTCTTTTTTTTCTGCTCATGTGCCAGTAGAAAACACATGGATTTTCTATTTTGAATGCGAGAGAGAAAATATCAATATTAATGATTTTTGTTTTGTTTTCAGTTGTGACTGTACGCAGGGATTTTCAGGCCTTAACTGTGAGGAAGACATCAATGAATGTGCCTCGAGCCCTTGCCAAAATGCTGCCATTTGCCAGGACCTTGTGAACAGGTTGGTATAGAGACCTTTTGTGGCTTTCGATATTCCGACGCACCTTTTAATTTAATATTCTATGAATTGAAGATGGGGGTTTGAGAAGAGTGTTTGTTTTGAATAGGCCAGGAACGACAGAGACTTTGCAGTGAGTCCCATGTGGTCGCTCCTTGGTGCAGCAGCTTATATAGCAGGGCCCTTCTTCATCTTTGACATATATAAGCTGCCATACTAAAGACAGAGAGCCAATTCAGCAGGAACACATCATGCCTCTAGATTGGGTTTACTTTAGAGGATCTTCCCTCCACTGTGCTTAATGGGAGCCCCGGGGCTTCCCGGCTTAGTCGGACAGATGGGCAGAGAAGTCCCAGGGCCAATTTGAGTCCTAAATGGTTTGTCTCCAGTTTGTCTCCTGTCATGCTTTTTGCTCCCATGTGACCCGGCTGCGCTCGGAGCGCTCCCCTGATTGTGAAGACCTGGGAGTTCACATCATATGTGCCTTAGGTATCCAGCCCCCTCTGGTCTTCCTGAGCAGCAACATAGCCGGTGCCGTGTAGGTTGAGAAAATGACTCAGACTGCGTACAGGCACCAAGCTCACTATCTCTTATGGACTTACGCTCTTGAGAAACGTCCTTGTTAGACCCACATTCTTTTTATGCAGTGAATCGTAAGTCGCCTAGTTCAACCGTAAGAAAAAAAATGTTTCTTATTCTCCTGGATCTTTTTTTTGTTGTGGTTCATTTGATAAGTTATTAGTCAGCAATAAAGGTGCACTTTGACAATGTGATTTAAAAGAAACAAACCATTCCAGTGTTTTCCTGTAGCATGAAACTTCAGGGGAGGAATGTCATCACATAGTATCTTACAATCACCCTTATCGACAGTTTATCTCCTGAAAAAAGCCTGCATCCTTCCTGATACTATCAAACCTCTTCCTCCTCAGTTTCCACTGCAGCTGCCCTCCTGGATACTTTGGAACCGTCTGTGACCTGGATGTGAATGAGTGTGAAGTTTCACCTTGCTTGTACGAGGGCATCTGTATCAACAAGCCCGGGGGCTTCAAGTGTCTCTGTCGCCCTGGATACTCAGGTAGATCCCTCTGCCCCCTTGGTGACACAGAGATCAATATGAAAGGCTAAAGCTTATCATGACGGCTGTGGCCTTCTCCTGCTATCTAGGCAACCATGACACTGAAGTGGCTTAGAATGAAACGTACTTGGCAATGGTGGCTATTTAATTACTGGAGCACAATACAGTTGTCTTCCACACAGTGCTTTTTAAAACCGATAACGAGAGATAAATTCACATTGCAGGATTCTATCTGTAGCCTTTATTTCATCAGGCTCTTTAGTCCTGCCCACACTATTGTTGTTTTACCTCAATCCATTTATCTTATTTTTCACCCCGAGACCGATATTGAGCTTTTTTTTCTGTGTGTTCAGACCATCTAATCCTGATTCCTGTCAGGTAGTGGGGAAGATTAATTTCATTTGTCTTCCACACTGTATCATCAATTTATCCTTTTCCAGTCGCAGGAAGGCGGGGGGAATCTCTGAGGTATTGCCACTCTTGAGAGCAAACTCTGAGCATGGCCCAATTCCCACAGAAGCGGCTTTTATTATTAGGCCCATGCTCAGCATAGTACAAGTCATTACTTTTTCCTCTTGCTCTAAGCTCATCTGAGGAAAGGTCCTCCCCAGAGAGCAAGGCCAGAGGAGATAGTTTGGATTGGCTCAACCAGCTCACACAAAATATTTGCTCTAATAAGACATGTAGTAGCACTGCAACTTTTGAGGGAACACACACACAGAAGAAGAAGAGTGAATTGAGAAGGATGTAACAAAAGTTAATATGCACTGGCCTACTGGCGAATTGGCTGTCTCGGGCTGATCTACCCCATAATGATTTTTGAAATTGAAAATGTGTTTTTCTATACGGCTGCTCATCTGCTCTTGCCACTGAAAATACTGTAACTCATTTTGTCACTTTGATGCTATTATCAAATCTATTCTTATATTACTTGCTTTATCCACCAGCGAACCCAGACTGCTCTGCATATGGAATGCCAACATTCATTTTGAATCTGAGTGTTGCAGTAAAAAATAAAGTAGGCAGGTGTTTCAGGCAGTTGCTTTCTTTCATTTGATTACAAAATTGGGTAGCTGTGGTGTTGTGTTGAAATATGTTTCCAAATTAGTTGTAATCACCCTGAAAGTATTGCTCATATATTTAGGTCTAAGCATTGCTATTGCTATTGCTTAATTTTAATTAAGAAATACTTTTGTTTAAAATAGTGAGAAACATTGGCGATTGACATGAGCTGTAAACTGGGAAAATGTAATAATCCTTGCTGCCTGTGTAAACAGCCTCCGTGACCGTACTCCCCCATTCAGTGTTGTTTCGCTCTCCTTTGTGCTATTGGGTATACCGGGATGTCTGCTGTATAACGTGATATTATAAAGTATAATACACATTTATTTCTATCTTCCCATTTATCTATCTTATGGATTTTAACAACTCGCTTGTCTTTCTGTGCCATGTGATGATCTGACAGACTATCCTTTCACAGGAAGGTTGAAAGGTTGTATGTAAAGCACCCATGGTGTGTAGAGCATCGGCCCATGTTATCTTCCCCTCTCTGAGCCCCCACACTATTCCCCTTTTATTTTTCCAAAAGGATGGAAATCTGATTGTAGTTAGTGGATTTAAGGGGGGAAAAAAGGTTCCAGCTGTGAGAAGTAATGGAGAATAGAAGCCCAAGATTATTATTTAATTTCTCTCGCTTTCCACAAGAAGTCTCCAAGAGCCTGTAAGAGGGTTTGGATTAAACCCTAGCAGGTTTCTAATCCCTCTCCTATGTTTGCTACATTTTAGAGTAAACCAGCCAGCAATCGTTTAAGTAAAACTAAATCTGGAAAACTTTGATGATATCAAAATTGTTTAGTTTGAATGATTGAAATTATGTTTTTTCCTGAACATATTTGTCTGCATTGAGATAGATCGCACAGACATATCTGGCATACACTTGACATGATGTTATGATGATATGATGATGCTAATTATTTAAGATTTTATGAATCGGACAATGTAGATTACAGAGCTTTGTACGTGCGTTATCAAGATAATATAATATTTGTCAAGTTTTTTAGATATAACTTTACTTAATATATTTGCTTGTAATTCTAATTGTCTACATTCTTATTTTAGAATGTGTTTCAGCCATCTCAATAATCTATTGTTGAACTATCATGAACCAAACAGCTCTAAAGTCGTCATTATGACGTGATTAATGAACGCTCTGCTTTGTATTAATCACAGTTTAAGCAGGGTTGCCCGCTGTCGCCTTTTGTTTTCTTTTCTTCACCCATCATTTAGAAAAATGTTCCCATGAGCGATGGTACAGTGAAACCAACACAATGTCGTAGATTCTCCAGTCAGCACTGCTGGATAGTAATCCATATTCATCATGCAGGGCCTGCAATGCCGGACACTCCTTTTGCAGTGGTCGATTACAGTTTAATGTAACATTAACGATATTTGGTAAACCGTGTTCATGTGTTTTCACTGTCGTGGTAGGCTTAATAATTTGCCTATATTCATCCGCAGGGACGTTGTGCGAGCTCAACGTTGACGAATGTGTTTCTAACCCTTGCCAAAACGGCGGGAGGTGCATTGATGCTCCCAATCGATACCGCTGCTTGTGTGCTAATGGCTTCATGGGCCTCAACTGTGAAAGTAACATTGATGAATGCATGTCAAAGCCGTGTCTTCATGGGAGGTATGGAAGCTTTCATTGTCATTAAAAAGTGTGGAAATGCTGCAGAAATGGAATGGCATTCGTTTTAATTAGACTCCTCGATCGGTGCGAGTGCGTCAGGCCTATGGTGAATGTTTGAAGAGGCTAATGTGAGTCTGACAGCTTGTGTCAGCACTCTCTAAATTACAGTCATTTAGATTCCTGTATCTGGGGGAAATTATAATATTTAAAGGTGGTCAAAAAAGGATAGACGATGAAGGGGACTAGCAAAGTGGTATACAAACAAACTTTTGTTTGGAATTTCTTAACCTATGATGTTAAGGTTTTAGCTCAACAAATCAAATGTTACATCGTCATCTCTCTAAATCCATCAGCTGCAGTGATGGAGTGGGTGCTTACTCCTGTGACTGTGAACGGGGATGGACCGGCATCAGCTGTGAAACCAACATTAACGTGAGTGGAGATCTACCAAAGTTGTATTCCCAATAAAACCTACTTTTTTTGGGGGGGGGGGGGGTTGTGAGCAGGGTCTTTGCTGTCATTGTGTGGTCTTCTTTTTTCTTTCTTTTTTTTCTATTACAACCGCATTGATTCTTCTACACGATAAGTCCATTGAATTACCGGGATCATGTAAGCATTGTACAAATACCTGATTAAAACAAAATTGCTCTCCCTAATCCTTAATTGATTGAAATCTTGCACAGCTTCCAGTGCACCCCAGAGATAAAACACAGGGCTTCTTACCAGGTCTTGTGGAGCTTTCTTTTTAATGAATTACCAGGTCCGAGTCTGCTTTTGAGTCCTCTAATGAGTGTAATCTAGAGTTTGCACACATTATTTGCCACTGCTGCAAAACCGTACAACAATATGTTTTCTACTGTTGTCATGCACTCCAATATATTCTTATAGATGTTGTCCATACTAAGTATGCTGGGTAGCTCTTGGTGTTTTTGTTATCTGATATATAATCTTATCTTCTCCTACTTACAGGAGTGTGCTTCCAGCCCTTGTTTGAATGGAGGCTTGTGTGTGGACCTTGTTGACAAGTATGCATGCTTTTGTTCGGATGGGTACGGTGGGAAGAACTGTGAGGTTGACATAGACGTCTGTCTACAGAGCCCTACAAATGTCACCCTGTGTTTCAATGGAGGCACTTGTGTCGACAGCCATGGATCAAATTTCACATGCAGGTGAGTGGGTCCATTTACAATAAAAAGACAACACACTTGACTATAGACTTATCTTAGACTTCAGTTTTTGACTAAAATGCTTGTGTCATCGTTCCACATATTGGTTGGCAACACCAACTTTCTGACTTCTGAAGGTTAAATCATGTATACTTCCCCATAAAAGTAGATAGTATAGGTAGAACCAAGTGTATAATTTCTAGGACATAATGTGCAGGTTTTCCACTCAGTACAGAGAAGCACCAGGCTGTAAGGCTGCTTGTAAATGCCATTTTGATTACTGACACACTGTCCCCTGAGTGATGAAGTGCGTCTGAATAGGACGTCCCCGCAGTAATGCTGTGTAGATTTGACACAGCAGGTCCCTGAACGTATTGGGGTTAATTACATTGTCTCAGCTTCAGCACATATGCTCAGACTTAGTGCCATAAGTCACCGTGCGCCAGTGTACCGCCGCTTGAAAGGACAGACCACTGCCTACCTATTTTCTTTATCCAAGTAATTACTAAGCACCGGATTTTCCACTTGGCATACCACAGCATTATGTTCGTCATCATGGTCTGCATTTATGCTTGCTTATTTTCTGTACAACTTGGCATGCATTTCTAAGATGTTTTTTTGATTTGTGATTCAAAAACAGTTATTGTTTAAATTTAATTTAATTGGTTGGAGATACTGAATTGCAGTATCTGTTTGGCCTAATGCGGTGTCATTAAATATTAAAAATCAAATACTTAACTATCCTCAAAACTATGTACCACACATTTTAAAGATGATGAAATGGTGTTCATACATGCCAAACTAAAGACAAAAGAAGATATACTATGAGAAATACTTTACTTTTTGTGTATATTCAGTCTCAGAATGGATATTAACAGGGCCAAACTTTTTCTCTCAGATGTCCTCCAGGATACATGGGGGACTTCTGTGAAACTGATATTAATGAATGCTGCACTGAACCTTGTCTCCACGGGGCCATCTGCCAAGACCTTATAAACGGCTACGTCTGCCACTGTAGACCAGGTGAGACACAGAGAACACCAAGGAGCTTGTCATTTATACTTTGACAGTCAATGAAATCCCCTTTCTTTAAAGGGGTTGTCTTGAGTGCTGGAATAAAATGCTACTTTTTATTTCAAAAGAGAGAGAGCATAACAGGTGGTATGTGTTCTGTAACAATTTCAACTATGATTGAAAGCTCTGTGAAAAGCTTTTCCATTTAGTTGATTTTAATATAGTTAGATGCCAGGTTGAACACTTGGAGGCTACACAAAGCAAAGTTACTGTATGTTTCGGTATGTAGGTAACTGCTGTACCTGAAAGCCATTCAAAAGTCCTGTATATTTCACCAAGAGCAATTACACCTATACAGTATCAGAAAAGGGATAAAAACACTACCATACCTCATTAAAATGTATGTTGCATTGTAGACCTTTGTACAAACCTTTTTTCTTGTCTGTGTGTGAGTTGTACGTGTGTGCGTGTCTGCTTGTGCTCACCTTAAGGAAGCAAATCAATGTAGGGGAATCTGATTGAAATTCACTTCAGAGGGTGGAAGTGGGAGAGCCTTTGCTCACCGTGCTGCTCTGTGGGCTTTTGTTCCTGGCAGGTTGGACAGGCCTTCACTGTGAGGATGACATTAATGAGTGTCTTCCTCAGCCGTGCAACCAGGGGCTGTGCATTCAGAGCGATCCAGGCCATGGCTACACCTGTTTCTGTCGTCCTGGGTTTGTGGTGAGGCGCCTTCCTCTTCTCCACCTCCCCACCCCCGCCCCTTTTTCTCTTTCTCTTGTCCTTACGTCTCCCTCCTTCTTCTCATGACTTTTCTATTCGGTTGAGTGAATCGTTTGCTTTTCGTTTCGTGATCTTCTGTTTTTCCTTCTTCTTTTTTTTCCCCTCTACAAATGGTCTGAGTGAGGTGAATGACCTTTTGTTTACCAGAGTGTCCTTCAAAAAGGAAATTCCAGTTCTCCGATCTTTAGTACCCCTTTCCCATAGATGTCAGTAGAGCTGGAGGCATTTGCGATAATTGCTCCTGCAGCTGAACGTAAACCTAATTTACAGCCTTATGAGAGTGGCTTGGGAGACATACGCTATGTTTGAATGTTAATGTCTTCACCAGCAGCGGTGTTGGTTGTTTACCTGTTGCACATTTCATCGGCCATGTTATTAGGAAATTGTGAACCTGCCTCGTAGAAATGGAGTAAATGGTAATCCCACATATATATTGCTGGTTCAGTATTCATATGCTAGTTCTGTATATCATCAGCATTCATTTGCATGGCTTGTGTTTTATATATACAGGGGAGGTTTTGTGAGCACAATTATGATGACTGCCAGCTGAATCCATGTCCGGATAGCCACGTCTGCGTAGATGGAATCAACAAAGTAAGCTGCCTCCCCTCCGATGTGTCTGTCACCTTGGTGACGGCTGCCATACCAACCCCATGGGATACCATGCTCGCAACACCAATGCCACTGCCTGGTGTTGCAACTATGGAGCCTGAACAACCAGGTACGGTAGGGATATAAAAATCATGTTGAAGCCACAGTTACAACAATACTAATGAGTGTTTTTCTCATTTAGAAATGTTTTACCTAATACTAGCTGAGGTATACTTTATATTTGAAAAAATGCAATAAAACTTTTTCATTGAGCAATAATAAAGGCACTAAATGTTTTAACCACCAAGACAACACAACTTGTAGCCAATATTTAACATTTTCTGATATCTTTGTTTCCAAGTGATCAGTAGTTTTCTATTTAGAAAGTTAGATAAAACCGAAACATTAACTTTACGTCACTGTGCTTGGCTATCAATTGGATCTGAAGAGCAGGGTGTAAGGGGCTGGATTGTTACTACTTGACAGACGAGGTATGTCTACCTTTGTGGCTGTGGATGGCTCCGTTAGATCAGCAGAGAGCTCGAAACAATTCAGGGCGACACCTCCAGAGGCACAAAGGTTCCAACACATAATGGAGTCCTAACTACTGCACCTGCTACAGTGGACTGGGCCCTCCACTGATTTACTTTTAAAGCGGCAGTTCATTGGAAAGGGTTAACACGCTGGTGTGCCAGGGGAAAGAAAATGGAAGAAAAGAAAAAAACGTAAGAAAAGAAAACTACCTTTTGGAGAAAGATCTTTGTACTTTATAATCCATTGTTTTTTATTGTTTTTGTCACCTATGTTTAATCGAAATACATAAAAGCATTTAAGAAGAGCTCATGAATATGTCTAAGTAGGTCACCATCTAAAAACAACCAGTGCCCTTGGTGCTGCTGGAAATAGACTCAGACACTCCTTGAGTTTTCAGACTGCTCCACAACCTTTTCTACCAAATCTATCTGATTTTAAAACCGTCAATGATAAAGGCCACATTGCTTTTATCTTTGTATATTAGTGGGAATAAACAACACTTGTCAATAGCTTGCTTTGATCTTTAAATTCCATTATGTAAACAAATTAAAAATTAAGAGAGGATCCCATTTTGTCATCTTCCTAGGCCTGTTCGGTACTGTGGTATTGAGTTCTATCTAGCGTTACAGCAGTTATAAGCTGATGGGAATCTAAAGTTTTGTACCACCCGAAAGTTATCTTTCAGGGCGATAAACCATGAACATTTGCTGGAAGAATCAAAGCACAGTCTGACTTGTTATTGTTGAGTGTAACAGGAATTAAATTATATAAGCTAGGCCCCTTCAAATTAAGTTGTAACTACAAAGGGGAGGCAGGTGGTCGCTTGTCGTGATCTCAGCGCTGTCACCTACGGTGGTGTAGTGTGCCTATTGTGGTTTACTGTATAGCTTACTACATATGTTACAGTTGTATTATTATTATTTTTGAATAATAATTATATTTGTTTTTGTTTTTAGGTAAAGGCAATGAAGAGGTGGTTTTTTACATTAGTAATTCAGATTTTTCTTTTCGGAAAGGCTTACAGCTATATTGTCAAAATACTTCGCAATCTTCTTTTATTAATTTACGTAACTATGACAATGTCATGCACATGTCATTCACAATTATGAATATTTATAAGTTGAGGCTTGGCTGTATGAAAATCAGTGTCTAAATTGTGTTATCACAGTAGTGGTTTATGCAGGTCATTAAATGGGACTGCTGCGCATGAGTTACTTTCGAAGCCTTTCGTCGATAGGTGAAGCAAACTTATTTAATTATTTGATTAATAGGTGGCCTTTTGCATGTTCACATAAATAGTCTTCTGTATAATTGGGAATAACGAGAACAGACAAATCCAGCTCCATATTCACTTGTTGGGTAATCCACATAGCACAGCAAGTATGGAGATGCTCTCACTGCTATAATGCTTTTCGTTGGAGAAATTACTTTAGGTTGTTTTTGATTTGACCTTTTTAAATGTTCTGGTGGTTTGACAGAAATAGCTGAAAAGATTATTATAGAATTGATAAGATGTCTAGGGAGTAGGCTCTTTGTTCCGTTGGATTTTGCAAAAACTTTTGTCACTAAACTAGTAGTGAAAATTCAAAAGCACGAGTGACATTTTCCTACACATGTTGCATACAGATAGCTCACACTCAATCAGCAAATAGAAGATCACCTTCTGCATCTTCTAAGGGCTCCTGAGGCATTACGTCGGGCAAAGAGTGGCTTTGGGCGGTATTTTATTCCTGTCCTGTGACATGTTCAATCAGTCAGTCTATTATCCTGTCGGATAAATCAGGCACAAAAGAGGATCCACATCCTGGCATTTTATTATAACGGCGACATTAAGTCCATATCAATTAGATTTCTCCGGCCAAAGTCTATAGCGGTCTTAATTTATTTTAAGGTCCCATTTGTCTGAACATACACATCTTCTTTTTTTTTCTTGTGTCTTAACCTTTAACTGACATTCACTTAGCAATGTGCTGTGTTAGCTCCTTTCAAAACTCAATACAGCACTGGCTGCGCTAGTGCCGCAAAAAAACTGAGTCCGCTCTGACGTCGAATAAACAATGCATTGAACATTCATGTCAGTAGGTTATTTCTAGGATGTCCTTCGACTCAGATTGCGAGGCTTAAAAGATCAGACTAGTTAGTGGAGAGGTGTAGATGAGAGTGTAAGGTATAGTCGGTAGAAGAGAGAACCTTGGAGGGAGAGACTGGAGCTAACTGCTAATGAGGCATGCCAGTGCCTCCTGGCAGCAGCCTCAGACTGCATCAAAGCCTACATCAGACCAAATAAGGCTTTAAAATTAATGAATGGGTTTGTCTCAGAGGGGTAATTTTCCATCATCAGCATTGGCAAACCCTATTGTCAGGATTGGAGAGGGAGGTGGCGCACCCTCGTTGCTGTGCATTTATCCTCATTAATTCACAGATCACAGTCGCTCTGTTCCTGATAATTTACCCCTTTATTTCCGTCGGGGGCTGTTCCACTGGGCATTGGTCATATTCCTCCTCATAGAAAAGGGGATACTTAGGATAGCCTGTTTTTCAGCTGCCCCTGAGGCCCCACTGCCAGATCAAAGAGGTTCTTCTTTATTAGGACTTGACGTCAAGCAAATATTGATAAAGGTCTCACTTGCACTTGGTCGATTAATCAGGGCAGCAACCTTATAAGGAGGCTTGCATAGGTCTCTGGTGCAATGATTTAACTGTGATAGAAACAGGCAGGGCGAGAGAAAGGTGCATCATGGAATGCTTTTCATTTTAACCCCATCTTCTTTACAATGGCTTTGCTGCAACAAATTGCAACATTTGAAGCAAATGAGAAATGCATTAAGCATGAGGTCTCTCTAATGCCTGTTTGAGATTGCACTAGTCAGACTCAGTCTTTAAGGTTGGTCCGCGTCACTACCCTCAATGAGCTCTCCAGCAGTGGGACTTTTACTGAAATGTTCCATAATTGCCTACTGACATGGACGATATAAAGCAGGATATCATAATATACAATGAGGCATGTAATAAACTTGTATGAATGAATTCTTTTTAGTCTAAAGCTCCTCTCCTGGACGATATTGTGCTATTTACATGCTTCACAGCTTGTGGCAAAGCAATCATAATTTACACCTTCTCTGTGAATAATTGTGGGATATGTATGACTTTAGGGCATCATTCTTTACAAACCCCTTTAGAAATGCTCAGTTTGTCCACTCTGCCTTTCATCTTTTATTCTGTGGGTTTTTTTCATATTTTATCCAATTTTGTTCTGTTCGATGCATAGATGTTAGTATGATAGTGATGTTTTTAATGATCCAGTTTTCGCTCTGTCAAACACAAAAAAAGTCTTTACAATCGAAATATTACACCAGACATTCAAAGGATAGAAAGACAGATTATCTGTTAACTACAACAACAGTGGTTTCTTACTGCAAAGGTTTTTATACCATGTACATGGCTTTTCTTAAAGCATACCTCTGGATTTTGCCTTTTTAGGTCTCTGAGAACACACATCAAATGCCGGTTGAGTGGACCAAAAAGGACTTTAATATTTGTTATTTAAATCCAATGACTTGGCAGGTCCATGGCACAATGCAAGTTAAACTTATTTCGTAAAACGTGTCTAGAGCAGAAAAGATTGGCGTGCGCTGTCCTTCATACATCAGTCACCAAATAGCTCTCAACTCCAGAAAGATAGTTCAAATACTAAGCCATGTTAAATATAAAGTAGCACTATAGCCAAAGTCTAATAGCCTGAAATCATGCTATGGAACGTTGTCCAGTACCCATCAACATTCATTAAACTCTGAGAGACACTAACTTCTGTTTTAAAATGTAATTATATTTCAATGCAGACATTGTTTGACTTGGACCTATTTTATGATTCAGTCCTCCCAGAGGGGAAGAAACAAAAAAACAAAAACAGACCCCTAAGGTTTCATGACAGACAACTCAATATGTGTAGAGATATGTGCTGTCGATTTGTTTTAAAGAGGTATGTTAACAGCTCGGCAGGAATGGTGAAATCAAGGCATACCAAACAGCTTTTTTCATTACCCTTTCAACTCCACAAGGAACCCAGTGATGGTCGATAGTTGAATTAATCACCAGTGATAAGTTGGACCCAGGAGACACACGAGTAAAATGCATAAGTAAAAGCTGCAAAATAGAGGCACTGCAGTTGTATATGTTGTCTATATTGTACAGTGCTGTGAGATGCTACATAATTTCAGTTTTTGACTTTTATGAAATAACACCAACTGCAAACTGTCTCTCTTCCTTCACTAGCCTCAAGCTATATCGAGTACACTGGAAATTCCTACCTGGAGTTTGAAGAAATTGACCTGGGTGCAGTGAACAATATAACTGTGAGATTTCAAACTCAGAATGGCCAGGGAACCATTCTGTATGTGGACCAAGGGCCAGCAAGCAGGGACTCCTTTTTCATGAAACTTTTCATATTGCAAGGAATGCTTCAGGTTAGACTGCACTCACTGGGTGCAATTATTCTTTGCCTGCGAACTGCAGAGCTTTAGCTGTCTGCCTCAGTTAAACTTCTCACTTCACCTACACGGACACATACAAAGTCTGTTGTGCTCAATTGTATTGAATGTCGGAGCTATTTATTCTCTGGAACTGTGTACCTTAAAAAAAATAGCGTGGTACGACAAATGTACTCTCCTGAATGGTTTCAAATTATCACCAAAGTAATGGTTTTTCTGTCTTGAAAATGTTTTAGTTTGACTTCAACTGCAATCAAGAAGAGGGGATGGGAAAGATCAATACGTCGGTTCATGTTGCAGATGGCACACCTTACATTGTTTTTGTCAGGTAGGTGTTCTTAATTTAAATTTTGTAAAATGCTATGTATAGAGATGTTTTTTTTATCAAAGGGGTGTCAAGATACATTTCACACAACAGATGACGAGATTTGGCGATAAGATGCAAGAACCTTGTAATGGTTTAAAAGTAATGTTCAGAAGTGGTTTGAAATAGTTTACGTGCAGTGAAGGCTATTGCCTAATCTCTGGCCAATTATTCGTCCAAAGTGTATTAATCTGTCATATCAGTTCTTCAATGAAATAAAAACCATCATTACTGAAAATGCAACAGCAGCACAAATCAATCTTTATGTCCTGTGCCAGCCTCTAAAAGACCTGGCATCTGGCAAGAAAGAGAGCTGTCATAGCCAGAGAACAGGGGGAGAAAAAAAATGGCTACAGGTTTCGTTTCAACCAAAACCAATTCTTGGTAATTGTCCGATGGCAGGGTCTCTCCATCTCTGTCTGGTTTGACCCAGAGTCGTTGCGATGGGTCGCCTGTCCTCTACGTCACTGCCTCCCTCATTATAGGCTTTTAATATATCTCCCCGTCAAAGACAATTTTCTGTTGTACACGTTTAATAGAAACCCACTGTGACTATTCAAGGACTCAGCAGAGTGCCCTATGGCTGCAGGCCAGACCGCTCTGGCAGAGCACTCCTAAATTAACCGCCTCCTCCACACCAGCTCCAGAGAAAGGACTTAAAGAGCTTCTGGGGTTGCTGCCCCAAGTGTTGAGCCGCCATACGCTGCAGCCTGCAAATTACAGCTTAACAAATCCGGCTAGACTACTTTCTGGGTTCCATCCACACGGAGAACAAGAGGTGTCATGAGGCTCCAGCGTGGAGACAGTGCATCTGGGCGTAGAGTACCCTCCAGCTGCAGATAGTTAGCCCACAATCGGCACTAAGGCAATTACGTCCTTTCTCCTGTTGTTTCACAGGGAAGATTTTAGCTTCGGAAGGATCCTGCTAGTGGCTGTGGGACAGCAGAGTTGTACTTTTCCTAGACAAACAAGGTGCACCGTGCACACATACATAAAAGGTATGAGTTTAGCAATTTCGCTTTGGATCTCATGGGGCCACCTACTTTACATTGTTTAACAATGATGTGTAGTCCTTGTATGGTCAGAAGCATAAAGCCTCATAAAAGATTGATAGTATGGTCTGGATGTTCTACATTGCCTCTGCTGACTTGTATATAAACTACTAAATTAATATTTTTTTTTATGTCATAGAAGGTCATAGTTAAACAAAAATCCCAGGATAAATGTTTATCATTTGGACTTCATGGAGGTTGTATTTACAGTGAAGTACAGATAAAACAGTAACTTGAACCATGAATCACAACCATACATTGCAATTCAAGGAGATGATACCATTGCTTTATTTTTTTAGTCCATAGATCGATGGCTTTCATACAAAAAAGATCTGCACAATCACTAAATGAAATGCTGTAGGCCTACATTCACTCACTGTACTAGGTCAACTAGCTATGCACGTGGATTTTCTAAACGTATGTAAACAATTCTAGAAGAACATCCACGCTGAATCTACACTTCAGGTGAAAGTTAATTTGATGCTAAATTCTGCATATTTTGTCACGTTTTAACTCTAGGCTTGAGGATATCAGCTTGTTAGATTGTGTACACCTTGGTCTGGTAAACATTTATGGTCATTTGTTTCAGTGTGATGATATTTAAAATGGAAAACGCCTATGAAGAAAGCATTAAGGGAGCTTAGTATTTTTTGCATAATTGTGTCCTCCTTAGGCTATATTTTATTTACATATGCAGTTTAGCTATTTCCATTGGTAATATATTTGTAAAACAAGATAATTAATCCAGTGTATATACAATAATTAAGAAAGAATTCATAAAATGTGTTCAATAGCGTCGAGACAATCCGAAGGTAAGGTATGTTTTGAATGTCCATTGAAAAATCTCAAACGGTTCATGTGTTCCCTTTTTGTTCCATCCATTCCCTTTCCTTCAGACAACACCTGGCACCTTGTGAAGCCGAGGTGACTGTGTCTGGCCATGCAGGAGTCAGAAGCAGACAAAGCAATTACTGGCCTGGACTCACCGTCCAGAGAATGAGCCGTCTCTTTATAGGCGGTCTGCCACTCACGTCCCTGGCCTATCAGGTGAGATTGTATAACAAGCATGTGTGAATATTTATCTACAATGTACGGTGTATGATGGAGGGGAAGGGACGTCCAGATATATAGTGCCACATTGGGATGAAGTGGATAGAGCACAACAGTTTAATGATGACAAGTGCTAATACTTTAGGTCGAAGGTATATGTCTCTTCTTATATTCAGTGTGTTTACTATATATGTGGGGAAGTAAATAGGTTCCCTGCATTTCTTGATGTGTCTTGGTACCTTTTTTTTTTCTCTCAAAGCAAGTCTAAAAATAATTGTTCCCAACCCTTAGGCAGCTGAACCTTTCCACAACTATACTGGCTGCATTGAAATAATTGAAATTAATAAGCTGAAGGGATTCTATACATCGAATGCTATTACCCACAGCAACGTAGACAACTGCAGGTAAAACAATTCGATATTCAAAGAGTCATTGGATTTATACAATTTTTTCTTCTGGGGAATTTTTTTTCCGGCTTGTATCATCCACTTTGTTGAGCTTTTTATTGGCGTACCCTGAGGTGTCCACGAGCAATGTTAAAAACCAGCTATGTGTTGCCACGATCAGTTATTTTAATACCTTTCAGACTATCCCTATTAGTTGTGATCTGAGCAAGTTGAAGCATTGTGGATTGTGAAACACCCTGTAATAGACAAATCAGACCGCTTATTATCAGCATGACTTTCCCAGAATCAAACTTACACACAAGATGCTAACCTAAAGACACAAATGCCAATTTATTGCCAAATCAAGTCCAGTTAAGCTAAAGTGATTTGACAAACACTTAAACAAACCAGAAAATATACTGATGTTGTATCTCTGTTAGGGTTTAGAGAAACACAGCTTTAAAAAGACAATATAACATAGACTGATCTAGTCTTAACAGCTATAAAAGGATCTACATTGAAAATGAAAGGGACATTTTATGATTTTTTTAATTTTTTTTTACATATCTGTTGTAGGGCAGGTTATGTTGCTGACTGACCGACTGGACCCGTAATTTAAACCCCTTCAAATCACTTTTGCAAAATAATTTTAACACCATACACATAAAAGAAAAACATTGATAAAGCACAACTTAACTTCTTCACATTTGATCACTATATCAGGTATTATTCATATAAAGATGTGTGGGAAGCCTTACAATTCCCTCAATTGACTTTACCACTCATTCCCCCCGCCACTAAGAGGGTACGCGACAGTGTGGACCACACCAGCTCCTCCACCTGTTCCACATGTCTGCCACGATGCTCTCTGCTACAACGGGGGGACGTGCCACACGCTGCAGCTGCCTAGCGGAGCCCAGAGCTTCCACTGCGACTGCCCGCTGCACTTCTCTGGAAGCTTCTGTGAGAAAGGTACGCTCAGAACTGTTGAAGTGATCCTAGTTTATAGCTTACCATAAAACTAAGACTTTTTATTTCAAATCAAAACAATGTCTTTTTGGAAACTAATGCTGATGATGATACGGAATGGTATTTTGGAAGGAGTTCAGTCCTAGGATTATATCACCCTAAGGCTGACCTCGAGCGCTATCATCAAGAAGCAGACCACTGATAGCCTGGTTAATGAAAGCATGATTACATTGTGGTTAGCTGAGCCTCTTTGGGTAATAGGTTTCAGTAAGTAAAGAGATAGAGCACAGTGACTGCTGCACTGCATTAGGAATTGTGAGTGATGTAAATTATTCATGATGTGATTAGTATAGGATCCATACAAGCAGCTTGCACCATCCGTGGTCCAGTGTTATTAACCTCTGCCACGCACTGGGAATGACAACGTGACCTCGCCACTAATACCGCAGATTCCACTGTACTCCCTCCCCCGTCATCCCCACCGAAACGGGATGCACGCACCGACAGAGATGCAAAAACTCCTGAGTTGAGTGCAATTTCTCTCCCAAGATGTCAAATTATGTCTAACGTACTTTTCCCGGGCCCCACTGAGATCCCGTGGTGACACTGTCATTGTCTCTCTTCTTCAATGCCATTATTAGCAATATCAGTCCCCCAAGACTGTGTTACTATACTGACTCATCCCTCTGTTGTGCTAATAGACTTTCTATTGTACTCTCCGCTCCCCTGTTTGCTGACTGCACACATTCTTCAGATGCCAATATGTCAATGCAGAAGGCAAAATGGCAATTTACTAAGCCATAAGTTAATTTATCTATATTGATGACAGACCAGAGCTGTTGGCACATCCACCATTTCCATTCTTCCAGCAGGTCTTCCGTCAAAATGAGAGGCCCATGGAAAATGAGATAGACCGGACCGGTGTTTTAGTGGCTTGACTTTTCGTAGCAACTCCTGTGTTTTGGTTGGTGCTTTCATCTAACAGAACGTCACCAGCCATAACAAATCACAGCCTTTCATAGGATAAACACAGTTCAGATCAGCGTCAGTGACCTCTGTGGAACAGGTCTGATCAGGGTCCCTGCACCCCTATCCTCTTTTGACACCTCCACAGTGTGCTCTTAAAGGCCTAATTTGCAGATGATTAAGTAATCTCCGGAAATGTTATTTGTCTCTCCGGGCGCTGTAGCAAAGCAACAGGGGTCCTATTTCCAGGGTTACCCTGTCGTTTGTGTCACCAAAAATCACTTTGACAAAACTGTAAACGTGTATAGTAGTAAAAATACAACATTACTAGTGCACAGTTTGATAGTGTGGTATAGTACTGTGTTTGCATAGTATAATACATTGTAGTATAAATATACTGTATATTCCGTTTTGTCATACTTTAAATAGAATGCCAGAACACGCAGAGACATTATTACCCTCATTAGTTTCCGTCACTTTGAGCGAGATGACACCTCCGACAAATGGTGTTACGCACCACCAAACATGCACCGTATGTTCTATATTTGTTTTAGACAATGCAATATTAAAACGTAGTATTCAGCTGACTTGTTCATTATACTCAATATTATTAGCAGCTTGCCAATTATTTGTTTTCCAAAACTGCTATGTGATATTGATCATGTCATGGTGGGCATGGCCTACAGTATTAATTTGATCCATCGCAAAGAGACAACATTTAAATGTAATATTTAACATCACAGAATGATAACTCGTGAGCAAACTACTTCATCATGTTGCCATAATTTGAGTTACTGCTTATCTCAGGCTTCACCATGCTTGTAAAGTTGTCTTTAAATACCAGTGCTGGCACTGACCACTGTGTTCTGCTGAGTTAGAGGAATTGGTGCAGGTAGAAAAGCAATCCAGTCCCTTAGCATTAGCACATTGCAATCTCATAGGAGCACTCAGTCAATGATGTGCTCTACCTCGCACAGCGTGGCAAACAGCAGTTCTGATAGCCTGCAGAATGAGTCTGCAAGCTATTTACTTGCTGACATGGTCGCTGAGTGTGTAGTACTACAGCAACTTTGCAGGCGGAATACAGCACTCTTTACTTTATGTTGCCTGAAGTCATAGTCACTGAACACAGTGATTTGACCAGTCACCTCTCAAACTCTGATCATAAAAGTTACATAAAACATACAAGGAGTAATGTTGTGCATTTGGTAATGTACAATACTAGATACTAATAAACATTTCAACAATCATGTAGCTAATATACTGCAAACAACGATCGTGGTTTTGTCTTTAGTCTAAAGTGAAAGTATCCTCAAGCTACTTGGGCTAGAGGTTGACTTTTAGATCAAAGTCAGAATAGCCAATTTTATTAAATACTCACTTTCTATTTTTAGTAATGTCTTTGTATAATTTATTAAAAACTCTTAGCTGAAGGAGTGCACCTGCCCCTTGGATAAGGCTTTTAAGAACATTTTGAAGAAATGCTTTGACAAATGTGATGAACGAAATCTCCAATTAAAAAACACTTCAACGCTAGATTAGTAAGATGTTAACTAATTTAAATTGCATGCTTTTGGGCTGGCTTTTCATTTCAGACAAGAGGACAGACTTGGTTAAGGAAGCCAGTAGGCGCAACTTTACCAACCTTGCCACAGGCGCTGTTCAGATGGTAACAGTCCAATTGACTGTACAGAGGCATTAGTCTATGATAAATTGTCTTATCAGAGAAGACACGGTGGGTCGTGGACCTTGTCAAAGACAGTTTGTCAAGTATGTTCACTTTCAATTGAAAACTAAGTGATCACAAAATTGGTTATAAAGTACATTCGTAGGGGGTAAGGAAGTATGCATGAGACAGCAAACCACTGGGGCAGGAAATTATTCAGACTTGGTCTGTATCGATCATGACCTCTTTCAATGGCTCATTAGCCAACTCCTAACTCCCCATGTATCTCCACCTTCTTAAAGAGGATGTAGGCTAGGGCTGAGGTGATTAACAGGGAGTCTGTCAAAAGGAAACATAAGTTGGTCCGTATGACTTTCTTTTTTTTTTTGTTGGCATTTGATTTGACTTTTTGATGAATGACATACAGTTAGGCCCAAAAATATTTGGACAGTGACACAAGTTTTGTTATTTTAGCTGTTTACGAAAACATATTCAGGATACAATTATATAATCAATATGGGCTTAAAGTGCAGACTCTCAGCTGTAATTTGAGAGTATTCACTTCCAAATTGGAGCAAGGGTTTAGGAATTACAGCTCTTTAATACGTAGCCGCCTATTTTTCAAGGGACCAAAAGTAATTGGACAATTGACTCAGAAGGCTGCAAAAAAAAAATAACAACGCTGCATGGGCTCTTCCCTCATTAACCTGTCATCAATTAAGCAGTTAAAAGGTCTGGAGTTGATTCCAGGTGTGGCGTTTGCATTTGGAAGCTGTTGCTGTGAATACACAGCATGCGGTCAAAGGAGCTCTCAATGGAGGTGAAACAGACCATCCTGAGGCTGAAAAAAAAGAAGAAATCCATCAGAGAGAGAGCAGAAATGTTAGGAGTGGCCAAATCAACAGTTTGGTACATTCTGAGAAAAAGAGTGCACTGGTGAGCTTGGGAACTCAAAAGGCCTGGACGTCCACGGAAGACAACAGTGGTGGATGATCGCAGAATCCTTTCCATGGTGAAGAAAAACCCCTTCACAACATCCACTCAAGTGAAGAACACTCTCCAGGAAGTAGGTGTATCAGTATCTAAGTCTACCATAAAGAGAAGACTTCATGAGAGTAAAAACAAAGGATTCACCACAAGGAGCCTCAAAAATAGAAAGGCCAGAATTGACTTTGCCAAAAAACACCTGAAGAAGCCAACCCAGTTCTGGAACAGCATTCTTTGGACAGATGAGACTAAGATCAACCTGTACCAGAATGATGGGAAGAAGAAAGTTTGGAGGAGAATTGGAACAGCTCATGATCCAAAGCACACCACATCTTCTGTAAAACATGGTGGAGGCAGTGTGATGGCATGGGCATGCATGGCTTCCAATGGCACTGGGTCACTTGTGTTTATTGATGATGTGACAAAAGACAGAAGCAGCCGGATGAATTCTGAAGTGTATAGGGATATACTTTCTGCTCAGATTCAGCCAAATGCAGCAAAGTTGATTGGACGGCGCTTCACAGTACAGATGGACAATGACCCAAAACATACTGCAAAAGCAACCCAGGAGTTTTTTAAAGCAAAGAAGTGGAATATTCTGCAATGGCCGAGTCAATCACCAGATCTCAACCCAATCGAGCATGCATTTCACTTGCTCAAGACAAAACCTTAAGGCAGAAAGACCCACAAACAAGCAACAACTGAAGACCGCTGCAGTAAAGGCCTGGCAAAGCATCACAAAGGAGGAAACCCAGCGTTTGGTGATGTCCATGGGTTCCAGACTTCAGGCAGTCATTGCCTGCAAAGGATTCTCAACAAAATATTGAAAAGTAACATTTTACTTGGGGTTATGTTTATTTGTCCAATTACTTTTGAGCCCCTGAAATGAGGAGCGTTTGTATAAAAATAGCTACAATTCCTACATGTTTAATCATATATTTTTGTTCAACCCCTTGAATTAAACCTTAAAGTCTGCACTTCAATTCCGTTGTAGTTGTTTCATTTCAAATCCAATGTGGTGGCATGCAGAGCCCAAATCATGAAGATTGTGTCACTGTCCAAATATTTTTGGGCCTAACTGTATTGTCATCAATTTAGTTTATGTAGCGTGTAATATGATTATGTTAACGTAGTGTGTTTTGTTATTTTGGTCATTCAGTTTTGAGTAAATGTATGTCGTAGATGCACAATCATTTTTATTTTATTTTAAGCGTGGTCAAGAAAATACTTTTTAAAGAGCAAGAAGTTCCAAAGGGAAAAAAGCTGTTCTTCCAGATATATTTTCACAATATTTATCTATAGCTCTTTTACATTTCATTGTAATGTTTGTATCTTTTTTTTATTATTTTAAACGTTCACAACATAGTCTAGAACAGCCCAACAAAGACTATAAGTAAGTACTGGCCTGCCAAATTCCCTAACCTTCAAGAAGAAAGAGAGAGAGAGTTCTCTGACTAAAGCAGACTCACAGCCTGGTCTAAGTTCTGTCTCTTGTACCTGGACAGTCTGCGTGCTGCCTGCCTGGGACAGACGGCCCTTGGTGTAAAAGCCAAGCGATCATTACCAGCTAGTGGAGAGTGTGACCTGAAAGGGTACATTTTCTTCCTGCTCTGGCTCTCCCCCACCTTGTGAGGGGAGATAGCCGAGCGCCGTGCAGCTCTGACAGGGCCCTGCTGCTGACTCTGCTCATAGGCTAACTGTCAGTGTAGGTAAGGCACAGCAAACCGAGGACCCGCATTTAGCCAAACGCACATCCAAGTTTTGGACTGCTGCAGCACAATGCATCGCAAAATGCTTTTGCGAAATGAGCTGATAGAGCAGCTTTTAGGTAAGACAAAGTTTCACTTTAAGTAATAATAATAATAATTATTAATAATAATAATAATAATTATTATTATTATTATTATTATTATTATTATTATTATTATAATAATTATTAACGCTTTGCGATTGTTCTTACAATGTAAAGCGCACATCACATAAAGAGGGACGCAATGAGCTCTTACGTATTCTCCATGGTCTTACAAACATTACTGTACATTTTGACTCATTTTGTATGTTGTACTCAGCTGTATAAATATACTTCCTTTAATTGTGTTTAGATACCACTATATTCATCCCAGCATTCAACGGCACATCTTTCTTGGAGTTGCCTTCACCTGCGTCTCTTCAATTTAACGGTGCCATCAATGACCTCTCTCCCACTAACAAGAACGCCTCCCTTACTCTGTATTTGACTTTGAAAACGCAAGCCACCCAGGGCACCATCCTATACAGTGAGTATACACATACATTGAGAGCAGTAATATTAAGTGAT
The DNA here is from genome assembly GCA_026901105.3 of Galaxias olidus. Lineage (NCBI taxonomy): Eukaryota > Metazoa > Chordata > Actinopteri > Galaxiiformes > Galaxiidae > Galaxias > Galaxias olidus. Next base: position 90,145 of record JAPMUY010004932.1, read on the forward strand.
TGTTTGGTAAGAGCTGTATATTTGACACATTGGTTCACGGTATGATGAGCCTATGAAAGAACTTGCAATGCAATGTCAGAAACAAAGTGGCTCCATTTGAGCTCCAACAGTTATAAATAACAGTGGCATGTACAGTACACAATGGGAGAGACTGGGGAAGGTGACTATGTCGATTGCATAGGCGGTTTAAAATATTGTATCAAGAACTTCCCTGAATAGTTGAATTTATTCCATTAAATTACTGTCTTTGCAGTGTTTTGGTGGACAAATATGAACAAACGTTTGAAAATGTGTATACTCCGCAAAAGTGCTAGTTTTGAGAGATAAAAGCAGGCGGGGGCTGAAGTTGTTTGATTATTTGGACTTCAATTGATGGTGCTGTACCTGCCTTTACCATAGAAACCAGAGTAAAAAACCTGAGATGCCCTGCTGATAAGGTTAACTGAAATGCCTTTCGCTAACATTATGCCTACCAAGCAATGCCATACCTGCCCTATTTTAGGAGTCACCATGGTGCTCCTTGGTGCTAATGAAAATTCCGTAATTTTTTTTTGCAACACGAAGGCTACACCTGCAGTGTATTGAAACTGACAGATATTGGGCTACATCAAATATTTGATAAAAAATTCTATTGGCAAGGTTTGAAAAACAAAGAACCATAACAGTGTCTGTTTAATACGTTTTGAGTTAACCTTCCGAGGTTGTTACACTACTGTATTAAATATTGAGACTGCAGGGCACGGGGTCTAACCTTTTGGAAAATGTATCTTTTACATTTCTGATAGAAAGAAATATAGTAGTTTTACATACTCTGCCTTGACAATTGGTGGTGCTCAGAATAAATCTACACATTTCATTCTTTGTTGTTTTAAGTTTTGTAATTCCTTATATTATTTTGTTTATCTGTGCACTACAGTCTACAGTTAACTATCTTGAAACATACAAATGTTGTTCCCGGTACAACGGCACTCAGTTTATTGCGGCACTTGCATAAATAAGAGAGAATCATCACACAACGCTCATGCTATTTAAAGTCTGCTAATTAGCCTTTGCTGCTTTGTGTCAGATAGTTTTGTTTTGACAAACAATGCACATGGTAGACATGTTCATGAATTGATTTGAGTAGAGATAGTAGATGATTGGAAAACAATTGAGGGGGGGTGACAAAAGGGAATGAGATTGTTCTTGATGTCAAGTTAGCAAAGTCGTTCTACCCGCAGCCTGTCATATTAGCTGCCTCCAAATGCCTTACCTGCCACCCACTATCTGACAGTGTTTATCTGAACTCACTAGCTGTCCAGGTCCTCATAGATTTAATTCTATGGAGGAGCTTGTAAAAAAATATAAATAAATATGATAAGATGCATTGCTCTGACAGCATGTTTCCTGGCATCATAATTTCCTGTCTCTTGGCCTCATCTCACTGATCCTCCTTTAAATCCCTCAGCAAGCTTGTATCAACAGTGTATCGGATCTAAAAACACAAACACTCCAAAACAACAATACAACAGGTTAAGCAATTACTAAAAACATATATGTGCACTTATTAGAGTTGCTGTAGTCAGCAAGATCATAATGTTATTAAATCTTCTCTAAATTAACCTTTTTTTTTTACTCCGGGCCTATCTTCATTCTGATCTTATCCTAGTTGCATTTCTCTACTGCAGCTTGAAAAAAACCTTACAAAAAGATGCAAGGCTTAACTGACTGTTGAACATGCACACACACACACACACACACACACATAAGGACACAGTGTGCCTTTTATCTGTCTCGCTTTCCCTGGCATACCGAGCTGCGGCGTTTTCACATCAGAGGAGGGCAACTGAGAAGAAAACTCCAGAGATCAAACAGACAAAGTTAATCAGAAGAGAACCAAAAGACATGCATGGAGATACAGAGAATCTCCTCGGCAGACCCTGCTCCTCGGTCTCCTCTCTCTTTATGCACCCCCTACCCTCCCTGAAGCACACCGTGAGACTCCCTCTGGGCTTCACTTGTCAGCCTGAGAGAGGAACAGGAAGAGAGAGAGGCGGAGAGAGAGAAAGGAGACGGAGGGAGTCGGGAGGGAGGGGTTGGGGAAGGAGAGGGAGCGAACAGGTGACAGGCACTGACAAAAGGACGAACGCTCTGTTAGGCTCGGCGCAGGGTAACAGGGCCACAGGGACATTGAGGAGCCATTCGTCATTTCCTTGCCAGAAAAAAAAAAGAAAAAAGATAGCCAAGCGTAAGCGTCGATCCTTTAAGAGTTGCATGATTGTTCCCGAATAAGTCACGGCACTAAATGGTTACAATTGCCCTAGAATGGGACAAAGGACTGACGAGGATATCTCAGCCACTTGAGCTTGTGTGATGGTTCTCGCTCTCCTTTGTTGTCATGTTGAGAACAATACCACAAAGAGGCGCTAGCAGGCATTTCCTTTGTAGGGCTTCCATTGAAAAAAGGTTTTGTTTTAGCGCTATACTAAATTGTGTGTATTGTACACTAATAATGGATTGAAACAAATGCTGCGGGAAAGAAACCCAAATGAGGTGGAATCTGTTATACAAATAGGCAAAGACAGGACTCATACACATTGTGTACAGAGTACTGTTTATGGGACAGTAATTGAGATACTGAAAAATAGAATGAACAATTAAGAAATCGACATTCGACTATCTCATAAATTTATACTGTATATTAATGGATTGTTCCTGGAGCGCTGTATACTTTATGCGTACTGTATACTTGCTGATTGTGTATAATGGCGTCACCGAAACATGCAAGTGTAGGTTTATACTATATCCAAACAGCGTGTCGGCCTGTGAGGTTATTGGCTTGGTTATCTGCATAATAAGACTTCGTGGCCCACTAAATCATTAAGGCAAATTAACTGTGACTGAGCTCCTTTCATGAAGAGAGAGTGAGCGGACCGTGACTCCTGACTGACAAATTGGACATTACACGTCATGGTCATCTGAAAACTTTTGAGTGACACACAATGGGAGGCTGTTTTTACAAGAGTAGGGGGGGGGGGGGGGGGTGGTTAATATGATACTGTAGATGGGTTATATGAGAATGTTTAATGTTGTTTTCTTGTGCATGGATGTATTTCTTGATCACTCAAGGCTTCATTTTGAGATTTAATAAGGCCTTTTATTGACATGCCTTGTTGCTGTGCCTACCACTATAGTTTAATTTATTTTCACAAAGATGCCAGTTTATGATAGTGTTCTTCCTTCAGGACATTCAGACAGGGAATTTCACTCCTCGATAGTTTTATACTCTTTATTAGCACAATTACAGTGGGACAACGACAGAGGTGGGAAACACTTATGAGAAAGAAAGGCATCAACATTACAATGGCTATAAAGGCGGAAATATACTAGGATGGCATTTAATGATGGCTGTTGTGCTAAATCTTATAGACATGTGTTCCGTCTGCAATCTACCGTCTATATTTACAGTAGACTTTGTAGACACGTTTTGAAAGTGCATTCTCACCCCATAGTGTCCATGTCATACAATTGTCTGTAAGAAAAATGTTAATTTTAAGTGATTGAAAGAAATAATAGATAATTTATTGTCCCTTCTCTCCTTGCCAAAAAAGGATTGTATGCTATTGAGAGAGGGCTTATGATTTTCTCATTCAACTCCTCAACCCAACCCTTCCCCTGTTGTACATTTATTATTGGAGAAAAACATACTTCCCTTGGATTGCCACAGGTTTTAGGTATACTCTAGCAAATACATAAATAAAGTAGGTCAGAGGGGTTTCCTTTGAAATGCAGGAAATGAGAGATGAAATGATGATCCCGTTATCTTCGCCTTTCCAGCCCAGGAACAGAATTTGGGGGATCAATTCCTTCATGTATTCCTTCAAGATGGAAGACCTGTGACAAAACTTGGTTGCGGTGGTGTACACGTTGTGAATGTTGCTGTGAGCCAGAGCATCAAAAGTAACAAGTGGACAACAATCACAGTACGGTAGGGAAGTGCTTTATACTCTTTTTCACAGTGCATCATTCACTTTTCTACTTTTACAAGAGTGTATACACATTGCTATGCCACGGCCCAATGACAATAGGCTGATCCATCCCCCAGGCTTTGCTGTGTGTTGGGTCAAACTTTATTCCTCCACTACGTGGTCATTTTATAAATATGTGTTTGATAGGTTATGTGGTTTAGTGAAACCTTATGTTTGTTAATTTCATGTTTATGTGAGTATTAGATCAAGTTGACCAGGTTTTATACGAATATAATGCATAATCATTACATAGCTATAATTATTGTTATGCAGAGACGTGTTTAAGAGTTATGCATATTTGTGCAAATTTATGCGCATTCTTATAGTTTCTTTCTTCCTTGAATCCCTTCTATTGTATTTATTATTAGAATTTTTATTTGATATAGTCAGCATCTCTTTACTTTTCTTTTAGGAGACTTGGCCTCCATTAGCTTGTTATGCCCCATTAGAAAACACTAAAAGGAACATTTCAAATACAGTCTTTCTCATCTATAAGGGGGGCAGTGTATCTATGCTATCATCTTACATTTCCTTTCAGGAGTACTTTGTACATCTGAAGCCCTTTGCATCTGTTCACCATATCTCTACAATAGTCTGCCATGTGTATTGTAATGTTGAGTTAACAGTTTGCAACTTAACATATTAAGCAAACACCACAGATACTTGTTTCAAATCCCTTTAAAATAGGGAAATCATCTATGTGTCTTGCTTTAGAATATCAGGCATGTTCTCTGTTCAAACTAACTACTAAAGTTAGCTTGCATCTCTGTGACAGCCATATTTATTAAATTTATACAAGCCATATTTATTATATTTATAAACTAATGTCTATATTTATTGTGTTATCACACAAATTTACCTGTCAATCATTTAATCAATTTATGACACTCTAGATATGTAGACTAATAAGATATCAGTACTTTTTTCACTGGCTGTCAAAAAAGTTTACTGAAGTACTGTCTTTAAAATGATTTATTACATTAATTCATACTATCTAATTTATAGGCTCCTTGGTCTAAGATTAGATTAAAAGATATTTAATTCAGATAATAAGCAAGGCAGGGTACGTACATTATTTATAATAGGTAACACCAAGTTGAACAGTGTATCTGGAGGGAAGATACGTCCATTTTTAACATTTTTATAATAGGTATCTCATTTTAATTTTATTTCTACTGTTTACTGATTAGTATGTAAAAATTATCTCTCTTTTTTACATTAAAAGACAAGGACAACGTCATATTTGTAAATCTTATTCAAGCCTATCAGAACAGCATGCAATAGAGCTATTCTCGTTCAGTAGTCATGAAACTGTCCTGCACAGTGGAGTGACAACTCATCTGTCTCATCTGACTCTAGCACTCAACCCCGCTAATCACCTGCATCAAGGGAATAGAAAGCTTTGTGAATATTTAATCAAGAATTTAGCAGCCTCAACTGATAGATAAGTCTTTGAATGAGTTACATGCTCCCTCTGATGAAAAGCCCTGGCAGGAAGAGATTGTAAAGCAACAATTAAGACTGTTTGGACAATTGACTGGCACCTTTTTATTAAATTAGTTTGGAATAATTTAGGGATCTTCTTTTTTTAACTTAAATCTATGGTTATAATGCAGAGCAGGGTAGATCCTGGTAGGTGGTGTGAAAAGCACTGCTATGTGACATTTTCCTTGCTCAGTTACAGTGAACAGCCAGTAGCTTAGCACAGTTCCTCTAACACGATGATTGAAGATAATGAGCTAACTCACTCCTCCAAACCCCTTTGGAAGATACTGTGACACTGACCCTCAAAGCATTGATATATTTCTCATACTTTAATATCTCCCTCCTGTTTATTGGACAGCAAAAACCTGCATTATAGTGCAAATATCAAGATTTTCTGTGGGTTTTTTTAGTCTTAAGGTCACCTTCTTGGATGTGGTTTAGTAGATGAGATCTGATGGGATCAGTCATAGAAATGGTTGGACTGCAAGGTCAGCCAGAAGACAATTTAGCAGAATTCTAATGCCATGGAAAAGGTTGGAAATATTTGTCTAAAGAATATTTCGAAGGCTTGCTTTAAAAAAGATTCTGACAAGTAACAATTCTTTTTAATACAGTTGGTGAAGGAAAGTTTGTGAGTATGATCAAGAGTGAAAGAGAGAGTGTCTGTGTATGTGAGCTTCAGTAGGTATGATCAAGAGCAAATGGAAGTGGTTGCAACTGTGTTTCTGTGTGTGTTTTCATCTGAATCAAGAATGCGTATGGCCATAGATGTCTATATAACAGAGCAACGTTGATGCTCTTCAAAATGTAAAAAATATTTGAAGCTCTAGATGTGTGCATTTGAACAAAATCGATAGTAATTTTTCCAGCTGCAAGAAATGTAATAGGCAATGATATTTGATGCTTTGAGATAAAGGTAGGGAATGCATTTGTGCCATAGTGGTATATGGTTAGGAGGTATGGGAAGAGAGCTAGAAGGCGGCATCATTTTTGACTTAATTTGATTTGAGCATGGGATATTTGGATTATAAGACATGTACTTTAGCGTCCTTCACCGTTGTCAGCCCCATCCACTGCAGATGGTTTCTTTCTCTGGAACACTGATACTTTTCGCTGTAGCTTTTATGCCTTTCATACTCAATTAGTAAGTGAAAGGCTTCTGTGCACCACTGCTTCACTCGGACTCATCTCGTGATGCAAGATGAGTAGGGGAGTCACTGAAACATATCAGAGCCACTGGCTACTTGAGCTCCCGCAGAGCAGACGAAATGGCCTGGAGTCCAAATGGAATCTATAAATGACATGGGAAAAGAGGCCAGCTGTGGGCTCATAGACTTCATTTAAAAAAGAGGGCAAAATTCCACTGAGGGATAGTGCGAAGTGTGTAGCAGTATGTCTGCCAGCGATAAGAAACAATATGAAGTGGTTAGCCTACATGCTATCCAGAGAGTTTCAGAGGTTTGAAACTGATCAGAAGCTTTGTTATTGCTGCTACATTCAGCCTGTCCACTTGTCTTTGTGGGGAGTGACAGAATGCTGTGCTGTTACATGAGTTTAGTGAGATCATTTCACATCTAATGATCACCTATTCATCTGAGAATGGGGTGATTGAGGTTCAAGTGTAATTTGTCCTATTGGTGAATCTAACCAATATCATATGACCATAAGCTAAGCAATATCAGATATACTAATAAATAATAGTGTTAAACAAGAAGCCTGCATGCTTATGGAGTCAATCATGACTTGGGATGCCGAATATTTATGAATTTTCATCAAAGAACAGTTTATGGCAATTAATTGTGAATAATAGGAATGCATGTAAATGAATGTGTTTATATGCAAAGGTTGCCTTGTCATGCAGACAGTTTGCTTTTCTAAAGCAGACACACTGATATAATGCCATTTTTGTATATCTGTAGCTTTACATGAATATACTACTCAAGTGGATCTGTTTAATGCTAATTGATCTAAATCTTGAGCTGAATTTTGTTTGGTGTGTTCCACTAGTGCTGTTGAGTCACAGTTTATGTTGGTTCCAGAGCAGCCAAGAAACAAACCGTCTGCAAATCCCCACCAGCTTTAGTGACACCTCAATACACAATGCAGACAGCTCCAATTGGTCACACATGCAGCTGATTTGCATGAGGACGTATACGTACACAGTTTAGGTTAGTAAAATTGATGGCCTCATCTATAAACCTGTGTCTCCACACACTATTCTTGAACACAACATTAGGGTGCAGTGTTTATATAAGTGGGGAGACTTAGTAAAGTCAAATAAAACTATTATGAAGCACAAATACTGTCATGACATGATAGTCTCTGGTCAGTAGTCTAAATAAAATGTAATACGTTCTAAAAGGGTTGTCTTATCTACAGTATTTTAGTTCTTTTGATTGTTTCCTGGAAACTAACCAAAATTGTCCTACAATATTCAAAAACTTCTCAGCCTTACAGATGGCACAGCTAATTTGTTTTACTTTACTAGACATCACAACATTCGTATTTATTAAAACCTTTTTAATCTTCAAATTTGGCTGTTCAAACATCATTGAAAGTTGTTTGTGGTGGGAAATACATAAACACCAAAGTAATTATAGCTGCATTGCTTGGGATAATTGATGAATGGCATTCAATAGTGGTGTTAAAAGAAAACTTGTCACTAATAAAATAAAATGTTTTGTGTACAAATCTGAATCTCTTTATACAATTCCTTATCCAATCAAGTTAATGGCAAATCTTGGAGGGAAAAAAAGCATACCGTACTGCTGCTCTCCTCTCGAATCTCCCATGATGTGAAAAGCTGAGCTGCTCAAGAATCTAGTAATTTCACTGTCATGGATCTAATGAAGACATTACGATAAAACACAGGCTACCCTAATCAATTGACGTCTGCCAGTTGCATGAGAAAATGTGCAGCAAACTCTGAAGGATTTGGTGTTAGAAAATCACTGCACCAGAACAAGAAGATTCCTATCGTGTCCATACGGTAGATGTGTGTGGGTGTGGGTGTAGATGTGTGTGTGTGTGTGTGCACGCAGGTTTGTCAGAAAGCCTGTAAAACTGGTGTGATGGTCTGCTGTGCATCATCGCAATACAGACAAATCATACAAATAGTGTAACGACAAACAGTCAGGGTCCTCTTCACATCTGATTGGCCGACAGCCATGTAGAACAGCAGTGGTTGGGAGTCATACAGCGCTTCTGTTCTCTGTGTTTCTACTGCTGTGTCTGATAATGAATTGCTGTACAGTTTGAAATCAAGCGGAAGTATTAAGGTACTTTATTCAAATACTGTGGCAGACAATGCTGCTTCATGCATAGCCCATTTGCATGGTTTGACGTCTACATTAGAGTAGATAACATAAGCATCAGAAACCGCAACATGATGTTTTACTGCCATCTGTTGCCAATATCTAATGAGGATTTTGAATTGGTGATACTATAATTATCTTGATGGCATGATACAATGGGAAGAGAGTTCTACAATTTACATGGAGTTACAGAAGGTAACAGTACAGGCCTACCTTGAATTATTCAAACACCATCACATCTGTCTGAGAACGTGCAGGAGTTGGCAAGTCACTCGTGATAAGCCACGTTGCAGTTTTGGTGTCGTGTATTTAGTGTGCTGTATTGTGTACTTAGTGTGTTTACCTCAGGTTCCCAAATAGTTTGGGTGGGTCATACTAAACACAGAATAATGCGTAAGGGGCTCCTCCAGAATAATCCTAATTATAACATATAATCATATTAGCTCTCCTCATTGGTTTAGTGTGGCACCGATTTGGCCTCAGTCTGGTGTTGGTGTGGAGCTGGGGGTTGCGGGGGGGGGGGGGTCCTTGTAAACAGGCACGCATTGGACAAAAATGCGGCCTTTGTGCGATGTACTCATCCCTGCCTTGGGGCTACAGGACCGATGTGAACCACCACGGTGGATCATTCATAGGCCAGTGCTCAGCAGACCTCATCAGGGCTCGCACTGTTTACTCAGCGGACATGTTCGTCACGTCTCTGAGGGAAGCTTTGCAGTAGAATCAAGCCGCATAAACGATCTAATATGCCCCCAAACACCTAGGGCAAGAGGGGGAGTTTTGTGAGGATGCTATGATATGTTATAGCTAATACGAAATCTGTCCTGACTGCATTGAAATACATGCCTTGAGGCATTTGATAATTTCACTTAGCTATTTGGCTTTTTTTTGGGGGGGGGGCGTTGTATGAGCACCCCTCCCTCCCTGCAATATTCATAAAGTAATTACCGTATCATGACCACACACTGCTGTTTTAATACAAGAGGATGGCCTCTAAAACACACAGCGCTCAAAGCCCTTACGGTGGTATTTCATTACCCCAACCTGTGAGCTGTCTGTGCGTCGGGTTGGGTTTCACGTTTTCAGTCTTGGATGGACATTAATTAATCAATCTGTATGCAGACCACTGCTAACTTGCCAACCTGTAATTAGTCCAACGTGAAGTTGTATGGCTGTGATTGCCTTCTGGGAGGTGTCCTGGAAGGCTGGTTCAAATTAGCATGAGGGCGATTGGCCTGATTGCTCACATCTGGTCATTACAGTAGACGTTTGTCTGTTGTTTTTTTCAGTAACTCAAGATGTGGTGCAATCACCAGTGGAAAGTTGGATAAGTGAACCTAAAGACTGGCCCAATCTTAAATACGGTGGTGTGATTACCACTCCACTGCACTGTTTACAATCTAAAATGCTGTGGTGTGATTACCACAGTTTTTACAGGGCCAAGGGAAAGCATGGAGAAACTCTTGTAACAGGAGAGGCAATAATCTGCAAAACGAAACTGGAGTAATAAAATAGGCATAATTCACACAAATCAATTTCAACCTTTTGGACGTAGTGGTCTCGTGTTTGGGACACGACACGTGAATTATTGTGCATAATGAAAGGTTCAGCTACTAGTCCCCTAAGGATATGCAATAAAAATGCCAATAATTAATTGTAGAAGGGGAAATCACTTGACATTGCCAGGGCTGTAACATGACATAACATTATGGATGCGACTGTTTCCCCAGAGAAATGGAGGAGGTCAAATTATAAACTCGCCTTCTCTCTTAAATTTTGTGCTCATAATATATCTCTACTTTGGTGCCCTAATTGTCTTTCACAGATTAATCCTGAATGAAATAATGTGCCATTTTTATCCTATGCTAATGTATTTACCTTGTGATCAAACAAATGTTACAGAGCAAGGCACTGTAGATAGCTGTTCATGCAATTGAAACATGTATAATATGATTTTAGGGATGAACAACTTGAAGTGTACAGTACTCATTTAATGGAGTATTATCAGCTTATTACCAGTTTATTAAGTAGCTCTGAGTATTATATTATCTGAACAACAGAGTGTTATACATAACCGCAGCATTGCAGGGGAAACCTATTGTCTTCCTCTCCTATTTAAATTAATAATTCTTCCTTTCCACTCACTCACTTACTCTGTACTCGTTTAACGCTAGCCGCTGACCAGAATACATTGTGTAAAAGAGGACAGATATATAATTAATTGAAGTTTAAATGTATTTACAATTAACATTCTCAAATGGATTTACAATCATTAAAGCATACCAACCATCATACACCCCACCCTCTTTCTTTCCCTCTCCCTTATTCTCTCCCCTCTCCCTCTTTTTCTCCCTCTCTCCCTCTCCCTCTTCTTGCTTCCCTCCCTTGCTTTCCCTCTCCCTCTCCTTTACTGTCCCTGTCTCTCTGTTACAGATATCATCTTCCTGATGGAAAAGGTGGAGGTTCATGTATGATTGAAATAGCTATAGATAATGGCAAAGTTCAAAGTCAAGAGGTATACGTGTCCCACCCCATCTCAGAGGTAACGTTAGAATACTTTAAGTCTACCTTAAATGTACATGGCCTCACCTGATCTAACTATATGTCATTAAGTATGCTATTGGTTTAGCCATTACATTAAACGCCATATGTTACTGTAATGTGATGACCATTAATACATAATTGCCTTGCATATCAAAGCTGGCAGGTTGGAACAGTTTTAGAAACCTATTTCTTATTTTATAGAGTTACATTTACAAAGTGTTATGACCGGCTCAAGTGGCCATAACAAAAGGGAGACACACCATAAGGGAACGTTTAACAAAAGTAACTTTATTAACCAGAAATCAAACAAACACTAACTAATTGAAGGGTGGGGTGTGAATGTCAGTAATGTCAGTAAGATGTGTAGTGCTAAATGCTGGGTGCAAATGTAGGTATGAGTGTAGGTGTTGAAAGGTGCAAGAAGCATAAAGTAACTAAGGCATAAGGAAACACAACACAACACAACACAAACCAAAACAGGTGCCAAGAAGGAGGAGCCGAGGCAGTGAGTCCTCTACACCTGTGGCTTAAATAGCCCATGACCCTCCCCCCCAGGTGTTCCAGATAAGGCAATCAGGGAAACCCAACCATTAACCCAGATGACACCAGGGGTCATCATAACCCACCCCCCCCCCCCCACCCCCCTTAAGACGGGGTCCCACCAGGATCCCCGAAATCCAAACCGGTCCCCCAGAAAACCAAGCCACCCCTCCAGGGGTGCTACCCTGGCCGCTTGCCAGGACAACATAGGTCAAGCTATTCCACAGGGGCACGAGCCGCCACAACGTTATCCTTGCCCCTAATATGTCTAATGTCCAACGCAAGTGACTGAAGGAACATAGACCACCTCAACCTCCGGTTCGGGCAACTCAATGAACAGAGAAAAGTGAGGGGGTTGTGGTCGGTATAAACCACCACCGGGCCACTGCCAGAACCAACATACACCTCAAAATGCTGGAGAGCCCAGACCAAGGCCAAAGCTTCCTTCTCGATCGTTGAGTAATTAGGTTGGTACGTGTTGAGCTTCCTTGAGAAATAGCAGATCGGCCTATCCACCCCGTCCCTTTCCTGCAGCAAAACCGCCCCTGCCCCCACAAGACTGGCGTCAACTTCAAGCTTAAACTCCTCCTCCAGACAAGGCGCCGCCAGAACCGGAGTGGCACACAGGAGTGTTTTAACCCTATCAAATGCAACTTGACACTGTGCAGACCACACAAACTTAGCCTTGCCTTTCAGCAAATCAGTAAGGGGGGAGACCACAGTTGAAAAATTCTTACAAAAGGCCCTGTAATAGCCTACCAGACCCAAGAAACACATAAGTTCCTTCTTAGTAGTGGGCACTGGGAACTGCATGACCGCTGAAACCTTCGCACCCACAGGACGCACATGTCCCTGCCCAACCACCCGGCCAAGATACGTCACGGTTGCCCTGGCAAACTCACACTTAGCTAGGTTGACCGTAAGTTGCCCATCCGCCAAGCGGACAAACAGGGCACCGATACGTCGGATGTGGTCCTCCCACGTATCACTGAACACCACAACATCGTCAAGGTAAACCGCACACCCCTCAAGACCTGCCACCACCTGATTCGTGAGACGCTGAAAGGTCGCCGGCATATTGCGAAGACCAAAGCTCATCACGGTATATTCATACAGTCCAAACGGCGTTATGAACGCCGAAATCTCCCGCGCTGCGGGAACCTGCCAGTAACCCTTCAATAAGTCAAATTTGCTAACAAATTTTGTGGAGCCCACCTGATCAATACAATCCTCCATCCGTGGCAACGGATAGGAATCCGGCTTAGTGACCTTATTAAGCTTAGGGTAGTCATTACAAAACTGCGGAGACCCATCTGTTTTACCCACGAGCAAGCTAGGCGACGCCCAACTAGAGGATGATGGTACGGCAATCTGATTATCCAACATGTATTTGACCTCCGCCTCCAATACTCTTTGCTTGTCCGCAGCACAGCGATAAAACCGTTGCTTAAATCGGAGCAGCGTCCCCCACATCAGTGTCATGCTCAATCAGGCTTGTACGCGATGGCGTATCACTGAACAGAACCGGAAACCTATCTACCAGCCCAACCAGCTCCACCCTCCGTGACGCAGGCAAATGGCCCAATAACTCAGCCAACCTGCGCAAGTACTCCGAATTGTTCAGCCTACCACATATCACAGAATCATCTGCCGCTTTAACGTCCTTCTCACAGTCCCCCCCAAAACCATGAACCTCAGAACCCGAGAGCACCGAATCAACCATCAAAGTGGGGCCCACAACCACTTTTGGAGCAACCGAGACACTCGCCTCAGAGATGTCATGAGCATAGTATGGCTTAAGCAGATTAACATGGCATAACCGAGACGATTTCCGCCGGTCTGGAGTAGCAATTAAATAGTTCAGGTCAGAGGCCCGCTTCTCCACAGTGTACGGACCCGCAAACCTCGCCCGGAAAGGTGAGACCTCCAGCGGCATAAGAGCCAACACTTGATCACCTGGGCTAAATTCCCGGCGTTCGGCTCGATGGTCAAACAACCCCTTCATAATAACCTGAGCTTCCAACAGATTTTTTCTCGCCACTTCAACCGCTACGTAGAGGCGGTGTCGAAAGCCATTTACATAGTCCACTAAGTTCTTCGGAGGCACGCTTACTACCAAGTCATTGTGTAGAATGGCCAACGGGCCACGCACTGTATGCCCGAACACTAAATCATTGGGGCTAAAGCCCGTGCTCTCCTGAACAACCTCTCTGGCCGCCAAAATGAGCCATGGCAGCCCCTCTTCCCAGTCCCTTTCCATTTCCATACCATATGCACGCAGTATAGACTTAAGCGTCTGATGAAACCGTTCCAGCGCACCCTGACTCTGTGCATGGTACGCCGACGCACAGTTATGCTGCACCCCCAGCTGCTGCAGAATCTGTTTAAACAAATGGGATGTGAAGTTGGAACCCTGATCACTTTGAGTCACCCGTGGAATGCCAAACGTAGCGATGAACTGAGTCAGAGCCTTAACCACTGGCTTCACTGAAATGGAGCGCAAGGGAAACGCTGCGGAATATCTAGTCGTGAGGCACATCACAGTTAACATGTATGTACAACCAGACTCAGAAGGAGGCAATGGCCCCACACAATCTATAATCAAATGCTCAAACGGTTGACCAATGGCTGGGATGGGACTGAGAGGCGCAGGCCTTATACCCCGACTTGGCTTACCAGTGAGCAGGCACGTGAGGCACGACTTAACATATTTGGAGACATCACGCCTCAACCCAGGCCAAAAGAAGTAGTGCAGGACACGGTCATAAGTTTTCCTCACGCCCAAATGACCACACTCATGAGCCGTTCGCAACACCCCTTCCCGAAAGTCCACTGGCACCACCACCTGGAAAACCGCCTCCCCGACAAAGTCGCCATCACAGGGCACCCACTTACGTACCAACAGGCCCCCCTGAACAAAACAGCCAAGAGCCGCATCTCTAACCTGGTCAGCTGGCAGCACCCCAGTCCACAACCTAGCCAGGGATGAATCAGCCCTCTGGCTCGCCACCCACTGCCCCCTTGGAACGGATTGAGGAAGTGCTGGTATCAATCCCACCTGTTCATCAGGCAACCAATCGGCACTACCCCCCGACACTTGCGAGTCCGGAGTGGACACTTTACGACTCTGTGCACGGGTCACCACGCATGCTGGGAAAATCCCTGGACTTTCCAGTCCCGTCTCACCCTGCTCGCCAGCCACTCGCGGCTTCGACATAACCACAGGGGATGGTGACCCCCTCGGCCCACACTGCACCCCCAGCCAGGTCATTACCCAAAATCATCACCACCCCGTCCAGCGGCAAGGCAGGCCGCACGCCCACAGGAACAATGCCCTGCACCAACTCACAACTTGAAAAAATATAATGGTGCGGCACAGAAATAACGCCCAGCTCCATACCCTGCATCAATACAAAATCCCCCGTTCCTGTTTCCGGTGTAAAATCCAGAACGTATTCCACTATAAAGGAATGATTCGCCCCTGTGTCCCGCAACACCTTAATCGGAACCCGCTTGTTGCTATTAACCAGCGACACAACCGCACCAGCAATGAAGGGCTCAAACCCAGAACCAGCACACGGGCCCACACACACTGGTCTCTTCAGAAACCGTGGGGCATTCCATTACTGGAGCATGTGGCAGCAAGTGACGCTCCCCCTTTGACCTCAACAATTGACACTGATCCTTCCAATGACCCTCCTCCCGGCAATAATGACACCTGCCGGGACCCTCCGGCCGCCCCAAAGAGACAGTCCTACGGAAAGGACCAGACCTAGAAACGGGGAGACCGCCCCAGCCAACATCTCCCCCGGACCGCGACTCTGTGCTGCCTTTGAGTCAGCATGAAATCAGCCATCTCAGCCGCCTTGAACGCAGAAACAGGCTTCTGCTCAAGCACATACAGTACGTAGCCACATGCCTAGGGATAGTATTCTTAAACTGCTCCAACACAAGCAGCTCACACAACCCGTCAAAAGTATCGACCTTGGACGCTGAACACCATCGGCGAAAGTGGGTAGCCAACTCACGGACAAACTCAACGTGTGTTTGCCAATCCCCCTTTACCCAATTCCTGAACCTCTGGCGATACGCCTCAGGGACCAACTCGTATGCCTTCAACAAAGCCACCTTCACTGCCTCATAATTCAACCCCTCTGCACACACCGCTGCATATGCCTCCTGAGCTCTCCCAGTGAGGACGCACTGAAGCAGAATGACCCTGTCCGAATCCGGCCAATTCTTTGCATCAGCCACACGTTCAAACAGAGTGAAAAAAATGTCAGGGTCATGCTCAATAAAATTAGGTACCAAACGAATGTTCGCGATCACATCCATTCCCCCTTGCGCAGAAACCACCAAAGAGCCACCCGGATAAAGTTTGACCTCACCAAGAAGCCGCAATTTAGCCTGCTCCACCGCCAACCGCCGTCTCACAGTATCCTGGCGAATCCGCTCTAACTCCAGCTGTTTATCAGTGTCCAGCAACCTTAACCTCTCCTGTTCCAACTGCATGGCCAACATGGTAACTGCCTACCCCAAAACTTACAAACACTCACCCCTAGTCCTCGGGCGGTTCCGCGGGCAGATTAAGCACGAGCGTAACAAGTTTGCATAGCAACCTGCAATAGGCGACCCACAAGATCTTGCCACTGTGCTCCCAAGTCAGTAGTCTAAAGACAACCGACATTAACCGCTCCCCACCACACTAGAGAGAGAGAAAAAAAGAAAAAGAAAAAAAGAAACAGGCCCAAACCCCTAGAGGACAAGTGCCCTGAAACCTACCGGAGAAATCTCTGTATAATAGCACGTCTGCACAGGAACACACCCCTTCCAAACGGCCAACATAACTGCTCAACATCCCAACGTTCCCGCAATGTGCATGATGTATCTCCCCAAGAATCAATAAACTAAAACAAAACACAGCTCCGGATACAAAAGCACGCAGCAACAATCAGCAAAGCTGGAAGTACTCACCCAATCAGCCGAGCACTAATCACCACTCTGGTAACACCAAAACATCAACTGAACTGTAAATGGACGAGCCCCCATTTGTTACGACCGGCTCAAGTGGCCATAACAAAAGGGAGACACACCATAAGGGAACTTTTAACAAAAGTAACTTTATTAACCAGAAATCAAACAAACACTAACTAATTGAAGGGTGGGGTGTGAATGTCCATCAGTAATATGTGTAGTGCTAAATGCTGGGTGCGGATGTAGGTGTGAGCGTAGGTGTTGAAAGGTGCAAGAAGCATAAAGTAACTAAGGCATAAGGAAACACAACACAAACCAAAACAGGTGTCGAGAAGGAGGAGCCGAGGGAGTGAGTCCTCTACACCTGTGGCTTAAATAGCTCATGACCCTCCCCCCCAGGTGTTCCAGATAAGGCAATCAGGGAAACCCAACCATTAACCCAGATGACACCAGGGGTCATCACAAAAGCAAAAGAAAAGAGTATTTTATAGGACAGCTACTCCACATACATTTAAAAAAAAATACATATTTAGAAAGATATGGTTACATGAAACTCAAAACATTCAGCAGCACACAATTCAATGTGTGCCTCTGAATTTGGGTTATTGCTAACATGTAAATTCTACTGCTAATTAAAAAAAAATATCATTCATGCTCACCTTATTAAAAATGAAAAATAAATATATACACATAATTGTACTATTATAGCAATACGATGTGTTAAAAAGTAATTAAAGACACATTTACATGTGCGAAACCTGCATTGCGAAATACAGTGCTAAAGTTCATGCTGAGAACTGGCTTATGCACCATTTGATGCAGGCATCTTTTGGACCAACATTCCTGGGGGACGTCCCTTCCTACATGGAGGTACAGGGAAGGACCCTGGGAGCGAGGGGATTGGTAGGCTGTATCAGAGGGCTCCGGGTGAACTCTCAGGAAGTCGACATAGTCAGCCAAGCTGTGAGGGGAAGGAACATCAAGAACTGTGATCCGCCTGTCTGCCAACACCTACCCTGTAGAAATGGAGGGACATGTGTCAGGTATGAAATATGACTGGCTGATGAATTATTTTCTAGTGCCACTGAGAAGATGTAGTGGTGTATCTGGATTATTTCCTATGATTTGTTTGTTAAACCATGGCACCCACCAAAACCACAGACTAATTATATAATATAAGTTTAATAAGTTTTATGTATTTCCACTCCCATTAAATGCTGTTGGTTTTAGTCTTGTACATGACTGGGTTATGACGGTCCGAAGGAAAGCAATAGAATCGCTACTGCAATTGAAGCCAAAAGCTTTGTTTTTATTCATAAATTGATGAATACTGGTCAATTGACTGTATGGATATTGCTCTGTGAACTCGTGATGACCCTGCGTGTGCTGTGTGTTACGAGATGGCATTGTACGGACGACCTATTCATCACAGAAATAATTGCAAAGCCCACTCAGTTGCATATGGCAAGCTAATGTGACCACAATGACACCAGACCTTCTAATTTGCATTTCAGCTGCAATTAGCATTAGGGTATTCATAGCACTCGCACTCATTTTCCATTCTTTAAAATTCAACAGTTGGATCAATTCTGTCACAGGGAGAAATAACCAGAACAATTTACTGGATGACCTTAGGTTAGGGAGCATGAATATCCCGAACTGAAACATACTTAACATGACAGGAACAAGCAGTAAATATTTCTCTGGTAGCAAGGTTAGGTTATTTCACATGGCGATGAGATGCTGGTAAGGTGATGAGGTGTTGATCTGAAAGATGAGCTCAGGGAGAGACTGTGAAGTTTCGCATAAAGTTTTCTTCCCGAAGCCATTAATATAATACAGGCGTATATGGGACGGTAAATGGTCCCAAACCATAAAATATAACGATGATGGTCATTTTATTACCTTTTAAAACAACATCACTGTTATTGAAATATTGGCTTTCAACGCTAAAATTAAAAAATAAATAATTATCCGACAATGTAATGTGCGGCTAATGGCCATACATATTCAAGGATTCTTCAATTGATTACTGGTAATGGACTCTTAACTAGATCTAAGGTACTTCAGGAATAATTGTGACGTGAGTTGCTGCCGGAGTCCTGTTCAGCCAAGCCATGATGGGCTAAAGCAACAGGAAGTTTAAAGTTAAAATGGAATGGTATGGCCCCTGGTCTTGAACTGGGATGAGTTAATGAGCTAATCAACGCTCTCAGTAAACCTCAGTGATAAATAACATAGAGGACAAGAATAATATGCATGACAGTAGCATAGCTTCATGCATTACCTATTTATGATAAAACACCTATTTATGATAAAGGTAACACCAAAACATTTTATTAATCAGTACATCTTTAATTCCCCTTTATCGATTTGATAAATACAATAAGATATATAAGTAAATAAATGGTACCCTAAAATGTTGCAATTTTATCTATTTTGCACTTATGCTGTTATATTGTTTCCTTACAGCCACCTATTTGAGGATAAAATGTCATTAATGTTTGACCTGTCCTTGACCTCTTTTGAAACACCTTTCTCTGTTATATACTGAATATCGCAAAGAACGTCTTTTTCAACTTTTCGTGGAGAAGAACAGTATTATAGCTAAAATGATAGTTATATTAGGTGAACTGTTTCTGTGGATGCTTTCCAGTAACCACATGAATGGGTTACTGTCTATCATTGCCAGCCTTTTATTCTGATGCTGTGAAGGACATCCAATTTCTGGCTCAAGGTTTATTTATCTTTGTGGAGGTTCAATTATCAGATATTTTGACAGCGTTTTTGTCTTTGTAATATACATGTTTCTAGAAATCAAAGCCATTGATACAGTTCATCAGTCTTTTAATACCATTGCAAAGTCCAGAACCAATGTAGAAATGTACTTCTCTGAACAAACCCAGCTTTTCTCATTATAAAACAGAGCAGTTGCAGTAAAGTCCTTGATGTCAGTTTCCTACTAACAATTTAAACCAGTTAGTAGCCAGATATCCAAAGAGGCTCCTTTTACAGTGCATCATAATACTGACTTACTATCAAACAATCTATAAACAACCTGCAAGGGGCCAGACTTGAAAATGAGCAAATTGCATGGCTTCACAACTTATTGTTTTAAGGAAGAACCAAGCTGACAGAGATATCATAAGCAAACTGATAAAATATTTATCTGTTTATCTGGTACTCAACAGATTAAAAATGTAGCCGATCTTTTAATAATTGATACTGTGTGTGGGTGTGTGTGTGTGTGTGTTTGTGCGTAATGTAACTGCAGTGTTTGAATGGTATGAGACACATGGTGGGCGTCAAGTACCCAATCCGTTGAAATCGCTATTTGTGCGCCTTCACACTGTAATGTGTCTTTGATTCAAACACTCACTGCAATCTACAAACATAAACACAGTTTTTTGAATCAAAGTTATTGCCTCTGGTACAATTATCTTAACCTATGTTACTACACATTTATAATGCAATCAAGGTGTTGATTAGAACCATTGTGTTTTATGTTTATGTATCATTAATACAAAACAGAAGACAAAATTGCACCAAGAAAGACTGAATTGTATTTGGTTGCCAGCATCCAAATTCACATAAACTTTGTAACCGAGCAAATGACACAAAAAAGTGACGTTTAGGTGGAACTGTGGTAACCATGACAATGACTGTCACTGTAGCTAGAGACATCCATCTGATGTTGTTGCCAATCAGCATCGTCATGTTTTGTGAGAAGACGAGGATAGTCTATCTCTTTCAAAGATAAACAGATGTCTTACAAAACTCAATACCCCAATGATCGTATTACAGACTAATTTGCCTCTGCAGTCCCATACTAGTAAACTGTCAGTGACGAGTCTTAGATCTATTGACAACACATCAGGGGACACTGCAATGCTCCCCCTGGTCATTGTTTGTGATTAACAAGATTATTTTGAGGCAGCAGATTATTTTTAGTACATACAGTGTGGAGATATCAAAATGATTACTTACCTATGGAATGAGCAAAACACAAATAATGGATTTTCCCATTCAAATCTTTTGGGGGATATTTATTTGGCATGTGAACTACCACATCAGCATACCATGAAGAGCCAATAGACACAAACCTTCAGCTTGAGATGAGAATTTAGTAAATGATGAATTGCTTAGTTTTAGTCTTTTCCTGTTTTTTTGTCATTTGAGCCACGACAGCATGGTATCTCAATCCCAGGAGCAGTTTAAAGTTTGTCTGGAACTGGTTAACTAAGGGCCTTACTCATTGTTTAAATACCTTGACAAGCATTCAATATTATTCAGAATTTGATGGACTACTTATAATTATATTCGAAAAACAAGACTTTAGCCTTTGACAGTTGTTATTTTTCTAAATATTTCAACATAGTTGACCTTTCAAAATGTTGACCTAAATTGACTTATAACTAAACTCCCCAATTCAAGCTTTGTTATGAATGTCAGATTGTCTTATAAATACTGTAATCTCAGTCTTTTGTTTTTTAGGTTACATAATTGCTAGTTTAGATTAATGAATACTGTTCGAGTGTAATTTATTCTAATTTTGAGAGATATTCAGATATGCATTTCTTGAGCAGCTTAAAGTAGCAGCAACATCAGTAAAACAAGATTCTGCTGTGTGGCAGGGCTGACACGTTTTGTTTTTGTTAACTAGCTGTAAATTTCCCAGATTCAGACATTCGATGGCCATTCAGACTGCTCACTGTGGCTAATTGCATGTCATCTCAACAGCAAATATAGTCTTAGTTCCCTTGCTTGCAGTCAATTCTACCAATTCTCCACTCAGCAAAATAATGTAAATATTTTATTTCTAGAAGCCATCTCTTCTAGAAGAGCAAAATACATCCTGCAGTTCTGCTGCTCAAAGCACATTATTAATTTATAGATTTGAGGCCCCAGCAATGCTTTCTGTATCAGATATTATACCTTTCAAAGTGTGTGCATCTTATGGAGTCTGAATATAATTTCTCATGCTCACCCTCCACTTTTCACCAAGAGATCAAGCGCAATGGGAATTGTTATTCTCAAATACTTTCAATCATCGCTTTCCTGCAAGTCATTATATGGCTTCATACAAAGATATCCATATGTTTACAGTATCAACATGGAAAAAATAAGTGAAAGCGGAATTGTGGCTGACTTAAGTGGTTATTTAAATAAATCCTATCTGAACATACTATGTGACCATGTGCTTCACCAGCAATCAGTCTACCGGCATACAAATTTCCCTGCAAATATCTATGACACAAGAGTATCTCCATTGGGCTGGATGGAAAACAAGTTAACATACCTTGCAAAATGTCCATTGATTGAACGATGGAGTAGCACACATTGTTTGCCTCCATTACGGCGTTGGCCCTTGGACCAGCTCCTCTCATCGTGTGTTTCTCCCAGGGCCCCTAGGACTGGAGCCCCATCACTGGTTATCAGTGTCCATTTTCACCTCTAATGATGTCTCCCTGGGTGTCTGTGTGTTTAGTGATGCAGAGGACTGGTTCTGTGATTGCCCACCGCTCTACACGGGTCGCCTGTGCCAGTTGACTGCCTGCGAGCAGAGTCCATGTGGCCACGGCGCCACCTGCATCCCCAAGTCACCGCTGGAGGCTGTGTGTCTGTGCCCCTACGGAAGACAAGGCCTCCTGTGTGATGGTGGTAAGAGCAACTAACAAAGCACCACCACCTCCACCCAACACCCTGCCGTTCTCGTCCCCCTCACACACAGAGACACACACACACACACATGAGCAGATATACAGTGTCCCACAGTGCAGGAACTGAGCGAAGCTGTGAAGAAATTACAAGCCCAGCTCTTGAGGAGACAAGTCAATGTATTGGAAATCATGCCAGGAAGATCACCAGTGTGTCTTCCTCAGTGTATGGATTTTTACATTAGAGTTATAATCAATACAGCACAAAGTGGGCCCAAATGGATGAGCAAAAGATATTAGTGCACTGATACATGTGTAAAACTGTGTTCTGAGATCATATGTACGGGTTACATGCAGCACTAAGACTACACATTAAGCCAACAGTGGTTGGAAACATCAACTACATGCGAATACAGACAGCTTATATATAGTCATTATTATTTAAAAAAACATAAACAGCAACCCAAAACAGCAAATTATCTGATGCAGCTACCTACGCTTGAAGTCAAGATCTGCCTATATGCAGGAAAGGCCTTTAAAAAGGGCATATAATGATAAGAAACAAAATGTGCAGGAAAGTCCTGGAGCTATTGCTTGTTTAGATTAGATTTGATTAGGAAGAAAAAACATGGCTGACAACTAGAAACTTAACTTTCTAAATAGAGGGACTTGGAGATGGACTAGACTGAGAGAGATCATCTTATTTTCAATTCTTTCTTGTTATGTAGTGTTTTGTTCCATCTTTTGTTTGCATGAAATGTTATGTTGTTGTTGTTAAAGTACTTTGTAACATTGTTAAGAAAAGCGCTATACAAATAAAGGTAGTATTATTGTTATTATTATTGTTATTATTATTATTTATTATTATTATTATTATTATTTATTATTATTATTATTATTATTATTATTATTATTATTATTAACATTATGATCAAAACATCTCAGCGTTGTGGTTCTCCAGTAAAGTCTAGTATTTTCTGGCCTAATTGGAAGCAGGAGTAGCGGGGTGCTTGGTGGCGAGACAGCGGTGACATCGGAACACCCTGATGCCAAATCCTGTATCTCACTGAGTGTGGCTGACATTTGAATTTAGAGCCTGATAACATTCGATAAGATCACTGTCGATATTGATCACCTCCCGGGTGCTCTTACTACTCTGTGTTGTCAAGCAGTTGGTCCAAGCAACACTTTTTCTCTATCTGTTTGCTTGATTTTCTTCTAGATGATACGTTTGTGTAGTGGTATATTGGCCTTCTTTTGGATTAGTCTGTGAGTAATGTGTTCACACATAAGGAAATGAGGAATCTTCCTGCCGCCTTGTGCTATCTAGAAACTTCCATAAAGATAGTGGAAGCTTAGTGGAATGGGTGGGGAAAGTAGTGAGAAATACTACAACACAACAAACCGTTATGGATTTTTAGGCATGATTTGACTAAGAAATATGGATCTGCTATCTCTGAAATGTCAACCTGTTGTATTTCTCCTACCTTTTTGCCACCTGACCCACCATCCCAGCTCTTGAGAGTGGCGTGGAAAATGTTTTGGCTTTACCTTACCAGCAACTCTCAGTAGCCCTTTTGAACCTAGTCCAATCACGGAGCAGTGGTGACACAGCTGTTCAGGCGTTCTGACAAGGCTTGGAGAGATGTACCACACTGTTCAAATCCAACGGCAGATGAACACTAGACTTCCCTTCTATCTCTTCCCCATGTGATGATGAATATTGTTCTGGGATTATGGCCATCCTTTGGGTTTTTTTTTTACAACGTTGTAGAGCCCTTCTGGATCAACGTTATAAAGTCAATGGAAAAATAATATCAAATCCGCAGTCGAATATTACGTTCCAAGTCATAGTATTTCAAAGGCCTTTTATTATGATGGGACAGGTGGCATTGTGTGTCTGTTTCATAGGACTGTATACTGTTTCAAAAGTGGGGCTTATGGTAACGTACACTTCCTGACTCTTGATTTGCATTAAAGTTGTGCGTTTACAACCCAAGTGATACCAATATGTCATCTGCAGAGGTTCAATATAGCGTGAGGGATCATATTAAATTGTAATAGTCTACAGTGTTTACTCACCCACTGGCACTCGCTATCCTTCCTGAGTTACTAAAAGTAACAAAACCATGAAGAGAGATGTTGTTACATGCCTGAGGCAGTCTAGTGAACAGAGTCCATCTACTCAGTGCTGTAATACAGCAAGTCAGAGGAAGGAGAAAAAACTGTGGAAAAAAGTTTTCCACAGCTGTCTTTTTACCTGTCGAGATGGAGATGAACATACAGCACAGAACTGTCAGCTTCTGTATCTCTATCTGTAATGGTTCAGATTCTAATTGGCAATAGCTACTGTACTCAACATGAAAACACAGAAAACAGAACATTCTACCCCAAGACAAGGCAGTAACACATATGGCATGTAGCCTCTGCATGAACAAGGTGTTATTTTTAATGTTTTTTAATAGTTATCTGATTAATTACCAGTCTTAATAACCTCGATAGGCTCAAAAGTATTTACCCCTGGAGATCGTTATAGAAGGCAGGCGGTATTGCCCACGCTGTGTATGTCAATGGGAATTTAACCTTGTGGTCAAGTAATGCCATCTGACACCTTTGTGCCGATAAGCTGAACTTAAGGCAGAGGTGGAGTAGAGGTAACTGGAGCATAGATGTAGCCAGAGGGCACAAAGATCCTCTAAGTGTGCCTTATTCTAACTGACTGGGCCAGACGATGGCTAACAGCTGAAATACCATTCAAAATCCATTCTACAAACACAATTCTGCCAGACTAAATAATAGCTGGAAAATATTCGAGCGGCATTAATAATTCACCAGCCAAACAAAGCTCAGGGTAGTCACACAGGGGATCTCAAACCACTACTTAGCCATCGCCTAGAGCAAGAGAATAATAAATGCAAGGTGTCTGCGGTGAGGTAAAGCAGGTTTGAGTTTGGAGTCTGATTGGTGGGCAAAAGATCTGCCCATATTTAATTTTAGAAAGAGCCAAGGAGATTTGCGTTGAGTCCCCAGTGTAAAATCAAGTGGATGAGTGTGGTAAAATGGAATACCAGAGTGAGCATTATTGAATCAGTGATGCATTCTGAACGAGTAAGCTGATGATTGTAATTGATAATCACTAGGATTATTGTCCTACCCTGGTGAACATTGTGAATGAAGCATGGCCTGCCTGCCAAAAGCATTTCCTTGCTGTTACTAATGAAAAGAAAATGGGTATGGGAAGGCAACATTTTTGCAAACAGGCCGTCATCTCATGTTATAGAAGAACAAAAATGCTATTATTCTCCCTGTGATGTAATGTGAGACAATAGCTCCATCGTGTGGTAACGTCCACAGTGTGAGCAACAGGAGGATCAGCAACCTCCTCAGATTGATTCATCAGACCACTATCTCTTAGCACAGGATGCCCCTCGCAATAATTCCCTTTTATGACCAGTTGATTTGCTTCATTTACAGATGAACAGAAGCAGGAGTATATTACACAACAGATTACACAATACTGGATACTCTCCGCCTCCCTTTCTTTCTCCTACTCATGCCTTGGTCATTTCATTAGATTTCTATGGGCTTATCTTTTTTTCTTTTGTGTATCTTCTGTCCACAGCCATCAATATAACACGTGCCAGATTCAGTGGGAACGACGAGTTTGGCTACACCTCCTTCATGGCTTTCTCCTCGGTCCCCAGCCTCAGCCTTTTCTATGAGTTTCAGTTAAAGCTCACATTCGCCAATAATGCCTCTGCCTTCAAGGATAACCTCATCCTATTCTCTGGACAGAAAGGACAAGGTGAGAAGCCATCTTGACACCCACGGATGGCCTCAAAATGACTTGCGAGATCATCTGACAAAGGGAAAATAACTAGGGGAAGTCTCCTGGGGGTGAGGTCCAATTCTCAAGCTTCATTACAGCTGCTATATGAATTCCCGTAGCCGTTCAGAGTTTTTGCCGCCACGTTGTATATGGTAATGTGCCATCTAATAGATTTACAGGGCGATAGTTTCCCCTCTCCTCTCAGATCTATCTTGCTATAAAGAGCATTCCCCCGAGGGCTCTCTCTTGGCAGAATTTGAGACACTGATGAGTTTTTCGGCAATTAGTTCAATTTTCATCCAACCTATTGTTGTTCACTATTTTCTTGAAGAGGAATGTTAACATGCATCGCTGGCAGTAAATTAATGGGCGATATGAGCAACTCAAATCTGTCTGTGTAGATTACATTAAATTTTGTTTGAAATGTAGATACTTTTATGGTGTCAGCCATCAAGGTACATTGGGCTTTCTTTATCAGAGGTCAGCCTCAGTAGCTGCTACCTGCCATGTCATCAGCGCCACCATATTTAATCAAAAGATAGACAGCTGAATAAGAACACGAGAGGTTGTGGATCTTCTGCACTTCGCTAGGTATCCCTTGAGATTGCAATTTAGGGTGATTCATTGAAGAAGAGGAGGAAGAGGACAGCAACATGAATAATAAAGCACTTGTCAGGGGAAGAAACGGCACTTTACAAAATAGGACAAAAATCAAAAGTGAAAAATAAAACTGATGAAAAATAAACCGCTTCATTGATTATTACATGAGAAATTCAAGCCTTCTACATAATAGATTGTAGTGACATTCATTGTTAAACTCAGCAATCAGAACAAGTTTAAGTTAATAAATAGCTTTCATTTATAACTGTCTGTAATATTCATGAGATAAATGTATAGCCACAGAAATGACAAAGAAGACGATTTACTATTTCTTTTAACATAAAAGAACATAAATAACAGATCATGATTTATATTTAAATATTCATTGTTTATTGTCAATCATTTGTATACAGTACACACAACTAAATGGACATGATGCTGCATGAATGTTTAGATTTGTGTTCTTTGAGTGAAGGTATTTTTCCTTTAATGTCTTAGGTGTTGATGGAGATGATTTCCTGGTCCTGGGTATTCGAAACGGCAGGATAATGCACAAGTTCAACTTGGGATCTGGTGTTGGAAGCATAGTCAGTGACCGTTTAGATCGAGGAATCCATATCCACACCGTCAACTTTGGGAGATCTCGACGAGTCGGATGGTTAAAGGTAGAAACACACCTGTCCTGTATGTGTCTTAATACTGTATATGTACAGTTTATCATCATGACATTTCTATAACCACACAATATTATTTTGTTGGGGTTTGGCCAGCCATTAACCATTGTTCTCAAGGATATGAAGGATAATTCCCAAAAATAAGTTAGCAGGTAGAATACGTTTTCTTTTGGGTGACTGAGGGCATGTTAACGAATGTCCACTATTCCTTTGTAGGTTGACGGACAGAGAAATAGGACGGGCTCTTCTCCAGGCCCCCTGGTAGGCCTCAATATGCTCAGCCAGTTCTTTGTAGGTGGCTATAATGAGTATACCCCTGAACTGCTGCCGCTTGGCTCCAGATTCCGTAACGGCTTCCAAGGTAAGACTCACTGGCTCGCCTGCAGCCTCATTACATGGGAACGACTAACACTGTCTACTCGGAGAACACTTTTCTACTCAGAGAGGAACAAACTCGCTGGTGGTCAAACTTTCTTCCAGATCTCTATCTCACTGCGCTCTGCAGGGTATGGGGGTTGTCGCCTGAGTGTTGTGGGGAAGTCGAATAGTCCTGGATAGAACTTGTGGGTGTATTGTGTATTTGTCCTTAATCACTTTACAGCCACAAAGTTATGTGTTCTGTGCAGATCTATTCCCGTGCGCAGAAGTCAATCGGACAAGGGCACCGTTCGAATTATCTTCATCATAATCAGTATCATTTCTATTTGCTGCCATGTGACCTCCATGTATTCATTTTGCCTGCTAATGTGAAGCACCGGGTGGGGATGCTGCAATAACTGTAATGATGATAACAGTTATGAATATCGCCATAAGTTGTTGCATTAGTCCCTCTGTTATGGCCATGTAGCCTGTTATTGAAAAATAGCTCTTTGCTGTCAATAGAGGGGAGTTTAACACAATTTATTATGGGAGGCAATCACGTTAGGTTGAATCTGTTAGACACATGTGTATATTTAAATTCATTTGAAAATAAAATCTGCCACGGAGAGGCATCAATTTGTTTGGTCTACGTTTGACTGTGTTAGTCCCAGAGCAGTAAACAGTGGCAGGGATGTGTAAGGCGCTGTGGAGCAGTAACCTTTCCGCTGGGGACGTAATGAGAACTCATGAGCGTCTAATCAGATCTGGGTGACCTTCCTGCAGCCCTAATCATGATGGCTGGCAGTGAACACCGCGATAATGCACTTCGCTGCCAGTTATCAACACATCCACACACCGTCCCCAGAGACACGCAGGGTGCAGTTGTCATGAACATTTATAGGTTCACTTTATTTAAGCCAACAATCTAATAACATGAAGATGTGTGGCCTTGGTTTTTGCTAAGTGTATTTGCCTTTTGGTGCATCCATATTCTGACTTTAATATGCATCGCTTTTCAGACTATGTAATACATCTTGCTATATATCATGTGGTTTTATTTGCAAAATAAACCGCAAATACACAGTACTGCACTTGCTGTTTACAGTAGAAATGTGGATGAGGTCTTCATATTGCAAATGAATTATGTTTGGTTTATGTAGCCGTAATGATGAACTCTGTTTACCCTAAATACACCTCTCTGCTTTTTATTTTATATTCACAGTCATAATTGTTATTTACAGCCAAAAGCCAAAATCGCCCTCATCATCGCCTTTCTCTATCTGCCTCAATCTGCCAACAGCCTACATTTGCAGTTCTGCAACCGTCGCTTAAGTCTGCCTAGTGTAGTGTAGACGGCATCATGCCATGAATATTCATGAATGAGCATGACATTTCCTCTGCATCCTGTTTGTTCCAATGACTAATGCAGCAGAGAGACGATGTAAATGGCTTCTAGGCTTCTGCTCAGGCCTTATAGTCATAGTTAGCACACTGCTCGGCAGGTATAGGCCAACGTTAATGTGTTATTAGCCTGCATTTTCCTCTCAGACCAAGTTGAGGAAAAAAGGAAATAGTTGTTGTGGCAAAGTTATTTTTGTTTGGCTCCGTCAGTTAATGTGTGATCCTAATGCTGTCATAATGATGCAATTGTATTTATGTATACATGTTTATATTTTTCAATCTAATAATGATTGACTTAAACCTTGATGACTTTCTGTTTAGCATTTGTACGAAGAAAAGAAAATGCATATATGAATTTACAATGTAATTATCGGGCCTAAACACAACAATGTTTTGATTATAATGAATGCCTTTAAAACAGCGTAATACAAAACAAAACAGTATTTTAATCAAAACATTTCAGTGTTTCAATTACCTTTTTAATGTAAATATTTACAAAAGGAAATCGAAAAGAGTTGTGTTAAGCCCAATAATCAAATTATTGATGTTAACAGATTAAAACAAAAAAAACATTCTTTCTAATACACATCAATATGTGGATGTTTGCTCTTTCAAAGGATGCATATTTGATCTGCAGTTTCGTACAAGAAAAGATGGAAGGTTTCAGGCACCTGGCCAGCCCGAGGGACGTCCAGTCTTTGGCCGCAGTGTGGGTCAATGTGGGGTCACCCCCTGCACCGTGGTCACATGCAGAAATGGAGGGAAATGTGTTGACTCCGGATCATCAGTCTAGTATGTTTAAAATGTGCTAAAGATGCATAGAAATATGTAATTACATATGTTCCATAATAGGAAGTAGATTTATCATCCCAATTGAATCTAACTTTGCATCATTGATGAATGAGAATGCAATGTCTACCTAACCACTGAAGTATAGAGGCCAGAGCCACTTCCAACTGATTGTGCTTTATGTCATTGGAAAAACCAGCCGTGTATTGATGTTAGTTGTCAGAGACCAGCTTAGTGGGCATATCTCCTCTTCCAGCTGGTAATCAATGTTATTGTCTCAGTTTCCCTTGGAGGCTGAGAGGAGTTGGAGAGTAAAAGCCATGCGGACCATGGTGGGAAATTATAGGCTTCTCAGTAGTAGTATAAGCACTGAAAATAATTTGCTAGACGTAGAAGTAAATAGGGAAGGAAAAATGTAAAATTTCTAAATATTTTTTCACTCTTCAAAAATAATAAGGGCCACAAACCACATAATAGAAGGTGTCCTCTTTATAATCCTCTTTCTTGTCTTGGGAAGGCTATATCACTACGACAATAAAGATCTCTGTCTAAGCCCAGCATGTCTGTGCTCTCTTCAGCTGCCAGTGTCTGTCAGGTTGGAAAGGAGCCCTATGTTCTGAGACGGTGTCTGTGTGTGATCCAGAGCACAGTCCACCTCCGCGATGTGCCCCGGGCTCCACCTGCATTCCCCTCCCTAATGGATATACCTGCCAATGCCCCCTAGGAAGTGTTGGACTCTACTGCCAGCAAGGTCAGAAAAAGAAACGTCATTGTACTGGTGTTATTGAACTATTGTTAGTAAAGTAGATGGTAAACAAATGGTGTAATGTCTCCATTGCTTTGGGGAAAACATAAAGGAATGTCATATCTGGGACTCAGATTAAATTACTCATTAGACAAAAATAATTAAAGTTTAGAAATGAGAACACTGTGACATATACTCATTGTTCACATTTCCAGAAAGTTGAATTTTGAGAAATATGCCTTTTTTCAGTCATGGCCATCAGTGACCCATTCTTCAGTAGTAACCAGTTGTCTTGGATGTCATTCTCGCCTGTGAGCATCAGACAGAGGACTGATCTACAGCTGCAATTCCAGACCTTATCACCAGAGGGAATCCTTGTCTACATTGCACAGCATCTTAGTGCAAGAGCTGGTGAGCTATTTCAGTCTGGTAGTTAGCATGGTGATTTTACAGCCACACAGTAATTTTTTTTTTATAAAAAAATATAATTTTTTATTACTTTTTCAACACATACAGGAGACTTCTTCTGTGTTTCCTTGGCGTCAGGCTTTGTCCAGCTGCGCTACAACCTGGGGGATGGCACCATTGTATTACAGTCAGCTGACAAAGTGGACACAAGTGGCAGAATCTGGCACACAGTGAGCGCAGGCAGGGCCGGTCATAAAGGATTCCTGAGCCTGGATGGGAGGACAGTGAGACACAACACCACTGAGGGAATGGCCACCCTGGATGTCAACACTGACATTTTTGTCGGCGGAGTTTCCAGCCTGAGCTCTGTCTCCAACGAGGCAGTTGAAAATGAACCCCTAGGCTTCACTGGCAGCATTAGGGAGATAGTCATCAATGGACTTGACTTTGACCTGAATGAAATGGGGGCACTGGGTGGTGTCAATGTAGGTGACTGGGATGGGACAGCATGTGGGTACAAGGTGTGCCAAAATGGGGGTCGCTGCAGTCCGATTGGGACCACCTCGTTTAAATGTACATGCCCTCCGTCCTGGACTAGCCCTGTGTGTAACCAGTCTGTGAACTGTGTGAACAACCTTTGCCAACACGGCTCGGTCTGCATTCCCTCAGCTGGGACTCCCTCCTACGACTGTATCTGTCCTTTAGGTTGGGAGGGTAGGTATTGTAATGTGGAGGTGTCCCTGACAACACTAAGGTTTGTTGGAAATTCTTACGTGAAGTACAGGGATCCTAAATTTAGCTCCAGAAATCTAAGGTATACACAGGTATCTTTTAACTTTTCTACAAGCACAACTGATGGTATGATTATGTGGATGGGCAAGGCCGAGCACGAGGACGACGACTACCTTGCTGTTGGACTTCATCAGAATCATTTCCAAGTTGCCGTCAACCTTGGGGAAAGACTAGCCCGTCCTCTTACATTTAATGTCAAGTTATGTTGCAACAAGTGGCAGCACGTCTCCATTACTCTGAACAGCACCATTGTCCAGGTGTTTCTGAATGATGCGAGAATCATCTTTGAAGATGTGGACCCGTTTGAGCGTTATGTAGCTATGAATTATGAGGGTCTGTTTTACTTTGGAGGGTTTGAATTACACAGAAACATATCGACTGTGACATCTGGATTGTTTTTAAAGAGATTCTCAGGAAATCTGAAAGATGTTAATTTGTATCAGGACCCAAGGCAGCTGCAATTTTACAGCAGTGAAGGTTTTAATGTTTACAGGGGAAATCAATAGAACGCTTATCTGATACAAAACAATAGTTTGTAGACTCACTTTTGATACAAACTTTGATGTAGGCTAATGTGTATTTGCTAGCTATACAGGCGTTACATTTGTGATAAAGATATTGTGAACATTTTAAACTGGCCAGAAGACAGATGTTTCATAAATAAACACTTGTCTAAAGATCTTAGAAGTCTTTGTAATCAACAATAAAAAGATCAGCTTTATTATGAACTGTACATAAACACACAGTGCAAAGGCACACTTGATTTCTAATGTACAAGACAAGCCGAAATGTACATAAAACAATATTATAGTTCAATAGAAATGAAGCATAAAAAAACATTTGCGGCGTTAAAAAAATAGACTTGGAAACCCAGAACAAGATAAGCTGCTTTCATGACTTTTTCAGGAAGGTGTTAAAAGTTTACATTCATATCTCGTAGAGTTCAACTGAGTATTTCCTTTCGGCGTACTTGCTCCATCAATCCATCGGTGTGCTGGATGTTCCAGGATATTGAAAACATGAAACCACTCACGACCTTTGAGAGCATTCATGCTCAGTGCAGCAGGTCACCATGTGACACGCATAAAAGATATATACAATACAATGAACAGTTTTAAAAAAAAATCTATGATTCAAAACTTGAATCCAACCATGAAAGCCTTATTGTTTAGTCAAGGAGCATCTGAAATGTGTTAAATTAATAATCCTACTAGAACTTTTTCTCTACTGTAAATGTAACTGTGACCTTTAAAAGAAATCAACTTGTAAAAAGGAAATGGCACACACGTTGTTGATGGTGGTTGTATAAAATCGATCAGGAGTAACTGTCTTTTGAACTCCTCCTCCCCTTTTCATGATCAGAGTCTCTCCGGTGCCGATGCCGATGGCGGCTGCTGCCGTGCTCGTCGCTATGACGCCTCTCTCCCCTCCTGTCACCGTGGCGGTCCTCTTTGTAGTGTCCGTGGTGCCTGCTCCTCTCCCTACTTCGATCCCTGTTTCGGTCTCTGTACTTGTCCTCATGGCTATGCTTCCGTCCCCGCTCACTGTCGTGGTGTCGGCTTTTCTTGCTGGTGCGGGATTCGCCGTGTGGCCGGTGACTTCCGTACGAGTCTCGGTCCTCCGAAGACCGCCGCGGCCTCTCCCAGGGGTCGCTGTAGAGCTCCTCGGGTCCCTTGTAGTCTTTGGCAGAGGGTGGAAGCGGATTGGATGATTTGGAAAACACTTGAGCGTCGTAGATTCCAGGTAGTCCAGGAGGAGCATTTGCAGACAGAGGACCACCCTGGGCCCATAGCGTACCGTGATTCTGACCCGGCAGAGCAGGCGGGGGGAACATGTTAGGTGGGGGGCCACAGGGGTAGCCGTAGTTGCCTGGTGCCGGGGGGTGCTGTGGTGGGGGGTGGAAAGGCACAGCGTTGCCATAGGTGGGGACAGCTGCTGCAAGTACTTGTTGGTACTGGAACTCTGGGGCCTCTGGACGAGTGAGGACATAAGACGTTGCCTGGGGCCCTGGGACAGCAGGGGGGTATGGACCTACACCTGGAGGGGCAAGAGGGGCCCGCTGCGACAAGCTGGGGTTTTCACCGTAGGAGGAGGAGTTGGTGATGTTACCCTGGAGGTCGTCCCTAGGTTGGTAGTCTGCCTGAGATGGATGAGAGTAGCCATGCTTGGACGCGGAAGGGGGATCGTTTCTGGTGCCGCTCAACACAGGAACCGGTTGGGGGCTCTCCAAAGCTGGGAGGCTGGCGCTGCCAATTATGTCATCGGCTTTCTTCTCCTCAGTCAGATTGGAATAAGCAGGGCTCTTCTTCAATATCCCACTGGAGGGAGGTCTTAAGTTCTTTGATACTTCTGAAGTAGCTTGGGATTGTGAGAGGATTGAAGCATTCCCTTCAGCCAACACATTTGCTGAGGATGTCGCTTCCCCTTTCTCCTCGTCAGGTGTTGGATCTGCATTTTCTTTGTTAAGCGAGACACAGCTCTTCTTTTCGTTGCCAGCGGCAGCAGGTGACAGGCTTGCCAGGAAGGTTTCTGTGGACATGTCTGGAGGCTTGTCTCTCATAGAGACAGATATAAGAGGTTTGTCTGTCAGGGAGACTGATGTAGAATGTCTGTCATTCAGAAACAGAGATGTAGGAGGCTTGTCATTCAGGGAGACAGATGCAGCAGGTATATTGGTTAGAGGGACAGATTCAGCAGGTTTGTCTGTCAGAGAGACAGATGTAGGAAGGTAATCGATCAGAGAGATAGGTGTAGCAGGTTTATCTGTCCGGGAGACAGGTGTAGCAAGTTTATCGGTCAGAGAGACGGATGTAGCAGGTTTATCTGTCAGGGAGACAGGTGCAGGATGTGTATCTATCAGAGAGACAGGTGTAGCAGGTTTATCTGTCAGGGAGACGGATGTAGCAGGTTTATCTGTCAGAGAGACAGGTGCAGGATGTGTGTCTATCAGTGAGACAGGTGTAGCAGGTTTATCTGTCAGGGAGACAAGTGTAGGATGTGTATCTATCAGAGAGACAGGTGTAGCAGCCTCATCTGTCAGGGAGACAGGTGCAGCAGGTTTATCGGTCAGAGAGACAGGTGTAGCAGGTTTATCTGTCAGGGAGACAAATGTAGCAGGTTTATCGGTCAGAGAGACAGTTGTAGGAGGTTTTTCGGTTAGAGAATCAGATGTAGCAGGTTTATCTGTCAGAGAGACTGATGTAGCAGGTTTATCTGTCGGGGAGACAGGTGCTGCAGGTTTATCGGTCAGAGAGACAGGTGTAGGATGCTTATCGGTCAGAGAGACCGATGTAGCGGGCTTGGCGGTGCCTGCCTCCTTGCTCACCACAAAGTTGTTGGCTGTAGATGTTTTGGTTGGACTAGATAACACTGGCTCCAATTTCACATGGGGTTGTGGTTTTTGTTCCCTCTTCCTGATAACAAAACGGTCCATTCGAGGGGCAGTTGGGAGGCTTTTGGTGGAGGTTTGTGGTGTTGTGCCCTCTGTCATTGAGGCCGGCTGGTCCTTTGGAGGGTCGGTCGAGGTGCTCTTACATCCAAAATCAGGTAAAGGGGGCAGTTCCCCTCCCAGACCTAGCAGCACCCCTGGGAGGAAACGTAGTGGCTTGTTGGAATCCTGTGAATTGCCTTCATCTGATGCAGATGATTTCTCAGGCGAGTCTATAGGTGGCTCGGCAACCTCCTCGACAAAGCTAAGCAGTTTCTCTGGTTCCTTTTTATGAATGACATTTAAGGACGAAATAAATAGGTTCTCCTCCACCCTGGCCATCTTAGCAACCGTAGGGGATACAGTCACAGGCTTGCTCTCTGGGATAAACCTTGCCGTTTCATTCATGTCTACGGGCAGGAAGTCCCTTTTAGGTCTCTGGCGGATGATCAGTCCAAGGAGGAGGTTAGGGCGGTTGTTTTCCAATCCTGTTAGGTCAAAACACATAACGATCACATGCAATAAATGAACAAATTAATCACTTTACATTCATTCAGAATTTAAAAAACAACAACCATTTCTTACCTGGTCCATCAAAAGGAACAAGTTGGTGTGGAACCTTTTCGATTGCTCCCAGAGGGATGATGTACATGTCCTTCACCTGTTTCAGGTTGTTGGCGACCACACCAAAGCGCTTACGGCTGCTAAAGTAGGCGTACAGCAAGGTGTACGAAATCTCATCCTCCTCCGTCTCCGGGGCGAAGCGAATCAGGCATACCTCCTGTTCAAACCCAATTTAAAAAAGGCTTTATTTGGCGGCACAAATTAAAACCACAATACGACAGACGCACTTATAAACACTACTCACACGTGTGACTGAGCACAAATAAAGAGCAGTTAATAATCTCATAAATATTGCCAATATGATGCAAGGCAAATACACAAAACGTGTGTATTAAACTCACTTTAGTGCCAGTTGCGCGGATCTTCTCCAAATAGTCCCACACTATCTGTGGACTTATCCTCCCTCCAACCTGGATGCTGTCCGGCAGATCCTATGATCATGAAAACAAGCCATGAGCGCTTCCTCAAAAGGATAAACGGTAATGCTGACTTTGACTGTCGTTTTCTTATTATTATTGTACAAAAGCAGAAGCCATGACTAACAATTCCTAATGTGTGCCTTACCTCAGTCAGGCTATCCAAGACGCCCGAAACAGGAAAGGCTCTTGTCACAAGTTTGGCTACTGCTGCCATGTTAACAAATCCTCTCCACAAGCACTTTAGATTGGCCAGGAAAGCATTCTCTTCGTCTCTTCCACTCGTATAGTCCAACCTATAAACACAGCCACAGAAAGACATACTATACTTCTATAATTCCAAATATACTGTAACACGGAAATGCAATTTGCCACGAACAAAGTGTTAATGTTTGAGCCGCAAAGAGACTTGTCCTGGACTAAGAGATTTGCCCAGAATGATTTGTGATCGTACACAGGCCCTATGTCTCTACACACCTTCCCTCGCTGGCTTTGGAGTTGGTGAGGCTGTCTTCAAGAACCCTGAGGTGAAGGTCGTCCTCTTTTACCGATGGGGATATTGTCTTGGTCTCTCCCTCAGTGGTTGACTGCCTTCTAACAACAGTAGTAGCAACTTTCACCACCTTGGTCGGGGATTCCTCCACAGGGGGTGCCATCCGACCTTATTGAAAAAACAGTGCCACGCAATTACTCAGTGTTACAGAAGTAACCGATCAGGCAAATAAAATATTAAAACCAAGGCTATATGCTGCAATATTCAGAAAAAAAATTAAAGGGACTTTAAATTTATAATAAAAATGTACAGTTGTTCAATGACAATCGAATGTCATACCTGTACAAATCTTGCAGTGTAGGTCAAACAGGTGGGTCTTGTGTAGGCTAGTGGTGTCTTTGACTGCTTTGGAACTCTCGGGTGCTATTGTGTCCAGAGGAAGTTCTAATAGCTCCTCCAACACTTTGGGCGCAGGCTCAGGCTGAGGCAGAGAGGAGCAATGAACAAACATCTATGGACTTTCTACATGTCAATGTGTAAATAGGATGTCTGTCTATACATTTAAGATCGGCTCTCTTACCTCCTCGTCTGTAGTCTCGGGTGCCTTTGCAGGTTCTTGGCTCTCGATTTCGATTTCTCCTTTGTGGGTAAGCTTAGTAATGGGCCTCCTCTCCACCTCTCGCTGATCTTTTTCTATCATTTCAATTGTCTGTTAAAACAAAGTAGATCATCATATAAAAATAAAATCCACAATTTTCTTGGAGGTGAAAAGTAGAAAATATGTTGCTTACGTGTCGATTCTCCCGTTGTCTCCATGCAGCCAGTTCCTTGGAGGCTAGTTCCTCTGGGCTCATTCGAATGAGATGGTTTGGAGAGATTTCCCCTTTGAGAACCCTTCTAAATAACACCTGAAAAAAAGGTACAAGTTTAAGCTCAATTAGATTGTTGATTTAGTGGAGTAGTTAGTATAACAGAATCCGACCACAAATAAAAAGAATAATGCTGTAATATTATCAGAACAATAATACTATGAGAGAAGCTGATACCAATACACATTTGCAACAGCTGCAAATGTTTAGCAAAAAATACTTGCATTGTTCTTCGTGTCTTTGAGATTGAACATTAGGCTCCTGTACTTGCTCTTGTATTTGCTATCTGTGTCTTTGTACAAGTGAAAGAGCTCTCTCTCAGTTTTCTTGGCAACCTCATTGGTCTTCTCCAAGGACATTTTCAGATCAGATTCCTTCAGCCTAAACACACAATGAATGAGATATTTAACACTTGGCAAAAACAAATGACAGCTTGTTATGCAGGCCATCAATCCACTGGGCAAGACCATAATGAAAGCCAATTTACCGTTTCTGTAGAATTTCCTTCAGAGAATCACGCACACTCCTCCTGATTTCATCCACTGAAGGTTTCTTTGAAGGTGTAGATGAAACCTTGCTCTTCATCTCCTGTTTCACTACAAAAACAGAAAAGAAACTGTCATTCCGATTTCTGACCAGGAAGGGGCACTGTAACCACAAATAAAAGTTAACCTAAAGATTCCAGTACCTGTTTTGTGTGCCGAATCTTTTGCTTCATTTGAAAACCTTCTTTCCACCGAGTCCTACACGAGAGTAGAAAGAAATCTTGCCTCAACATTAACAAATACATTATACAGTTTGAGCCTCAAACATCATATGCAAATACAAAATGTAGCCTGAAATGTAACCTAAGGTTTTAGACCTTCAGCTGAGAAAAATAGTAAGTCTATTATTAGTATAGTGACCGTGGAATGTCAAGTGATGTGTTAATATAACCGTGGTGATTGTCACTGAGAAACAAAGACAGGAACTACTGGTGCACACCATGGTAAATAAACACCCATGTGTGCAAGTGACAAGACATTTAAAAAAAAGTCAACGCACCATGGTATGTTGTCACACTGGCTATGATTAATATCAAAGGGTGAATCAGCTGAGGGATAAAATCTGTCATCACTTACTTGAACCACCAGTTATATAAAAAAAATGAAAACATTTTAGAAAGTAGGAAAATGGAAATAACTTGTTTTTTTATACATTAGTATGAAAGTGATCAATGTATTCCAACAACGCTCATGTAGGTAGGGCTGTCGCGATAATTACATGATTGCCTGATCGCAATTATTTCAAGTGACCGCAATAATTTAGTATAATCGTGACAGCCCTACACGTACGGCATACAGAAACGCAACGCATTGCAACAATTCTCAGAGTGACGGTGCCACTTACTTTTCTAAACGGCTTCACTCCCCCTGGTGTGAGCGGCTGTGGTGGCCCTTTCTTGACCTTAGGATCTGGCTTGTTGTCCTGGGATCCAGTATTGGTCTGGACCTCAGGCTTTACTTCCTCCTGTGGGTCAGGCTCCACCACGGTTTCTTCATTGCAGCACTTCAGACAGACATACATCTGGTCCTCCCTCTCCATCTCCTGCACTTTGAGCAGATCCAGTCCCACACAGTCGCCATGGAACCAGTCGTCACAGCGACCACAGCCCACCATAGACCTAAACAAAACAAAATGAAAAAATGGTGAGACTGTATTCACTGCATTCTGTTGCACACACTATTTCCAGTTAAAGGGGATATTTAGTGTTCTAGAGTAATTTACTAATCACCATTACATTACTTTGTAATGCAAGATCTCTTTTCACTTGAGTCTAGAAATAATCTCAGCATTAACAATGCTTGTGAAATTCAATGACAGTCTAAACCCTTAAAACATTTTTTACTTCATTATATACTTATTCCAGGAATTTCCTAGTCATGTCAGACCAACTTTACAGAAAACATGCAAAGTACTTCAATTGAAACAAGGAGCCACCGTCCGACTCCAATAGAATTACTAGTATCGCTAACATGGGTCTCACACGATCTAATAACCTCAGACCTGTGGCATGCAATAAAAACCATGGAAAACTCACATGTTGTTGTGGTGCTTTTGACACAATCCACAGCTTTTACTTCCATCCCATACAGTCTCATCAGCCTTCTCAGGGTTCTCTTCAGTGCTTTCCTTTTTCACAGTTGGCGGAGCATTGTCTGGTATGAACAACTGTGGCTCATCAACGGAGATGGTTCTGACCTGTTTGAACTTCTGCTTGGGAACAGGCTTCTCTGGCTTTTTCGCTTTCAGCTTCAGTTGCGCCTCGTCCTCTTCCTCAGCAGTCCTCTTCGGAGGATGAGCGGTTTTTCCCAGCGCCTGGTGAGAACTCGGTGGTTTGGGATCCACGGTGTGGTGAGGAGATTTGCCGCCTCCCGCCTGCCCTGCATGGTGATGGTCGGATGATGATGATGATGATGTCTTTTTGACCAGAGGGCTGGGTCTACTCTGTAGTTTTGACTTTAGTTTTACAGGTCGTCCATCCTGCATTAGAGGCCTTTTAGGAGCAGAGTGGCTTTGAATATTTTCTCCACGCCGTTTCAAAAACGCAAGGCCTTGCTTATCTTTCATGGATTGGACCCTATTCAGGTCTCCACTGTGAATGTTTCTAGCTGGACCATGTTGGGGTAGTTTAGATCCCTTTATCATGTTGCTTGGTCTTCCTGATACAAGGTTTTTCTTATTCCGTATAAAAGAAAGTCCTTGATTAGACTTGAGCTGCTTTCTGGCCAGAATCAGTTGCTCCTTTGTGCGTATACTGGTTTTAACCTTGTTGTTACGCATATGCTGTGGTGCCTTAATAGCATCTTTTCCCACATTGACTGGTACATGCTGCCTGGAATCACTTTGGTCGTTAAGTTTGGTTTCGGCCAAGTGGGCGCTGCCCAGGACTGCCCCATTTGAAGCCTGAACATCATTAGGATTCACATACGGGCCCAGTCCAAGGGGTAGGTCCTCAGCACAGGGTTTCTTGGAGGCCGGAGGAGAAGCCAGACCTTTGAGAGTCTCGCCAGTGGAAGTTTGTGCACCAACAACAGCCCCCTGCAGCACAGCATATCCAACGTCCCCACCATATGAAATGCCATCCTCATAGCAAACAGTCTGGTCCACACCTGCGTTTTCAACACAAGACATATGGGAGGGTCCTGGCAGCAGCTCGATACGAAAGCCTCCAACGGTAACAGTCAACCGCCTCAAAACAACAACAGGATTCAGCCACAGTCCAACTTCAAGATCGCTGAGGTTAATCCGTCCTCCACGGGCCAATTCTTTCTTTAACTGGGAGACGCCAGCAACCTTCTCGATCAAAAAGGATATCTGGTGCTTGTCTACCGGTTTTCTACCAGGACGTCCAGGGGCTTTGGTGTTCATTAGGCCCTTGAAAGGTCCTCTGCCAATTCCTCGTCCACGTCCTCGTGCTAAAATTCAAGAGTACAAATTACCATACATCCTTATGAAAATAATTATTCCACCTGCAGAGCACAATTAGCTAATTTTTCAGAGTAAAAAAACAGAAATGATGGACAATAGTTTTGACCATATTGGAATAAAGCATAAGGGCATCAATGCTAGGATAACTTATCTTTTACAAGGTTGATAATTCTAGTTTTAAAATTCTGTCCGCAGATACTATGCTTGTACTATGTATATACACAAAACTGGGTCTGCGTGTAATAATGCCTTAATGTGTAAAAGACAAAACAATCATTGTCTTACTAGGTCCACCTCCACGAACATATTTCCTTGGTCTGCCCACAGGCCGCTTGACTTTAGAGCCATCTGCACATGTTAGATCTCCACCAGGAGACCTGAGGCCAGCTTCGGAAGCAACCACATCAAGACCTGCAACAAAAAGGGTTTTATGAGTACAACCTATTATGTAGGTGGCTAACAGGGTTTCTAATTAACTCTTTGTGTGTATATCGACGTGAAAAAGGTCAACGATTACAGGAACACCCCATCCACTTTCTGGAATGTCCTAAAATATATCTATTCTTACAATGAAAAGTAAAAACGGAAAGCTAACAAACCACAGTGCTGAATGTATGCATGACAAACCTCCTGGACCTGCAATCTGAAAGCTGGCTTCCTCATTGTCCAAGAGATTGAACTGAGAGCTTGCTGATCCAAACATGGGATCTTTGTCACTGAGCATGTTCTTTAAGGAGTCTTCCAGTTGGTCAAGACCTGCTCCAAATTCATTACTTGCTTCACATTCCAAATTCTGGCCTATTAAGAGAGAGTCGTCCAACTGGTCACTTGGAATTAAATGATTAAAGGTATCCACTATATCCATGAATGCTGCTGCCCCCTTGTCAGCCTGTACAACAACACATATCATACACAAACATTCAGAACATTTAATAAAAATAAGTCACGGATGCATGAAGCTAGCTATACAAGTCACGCTTAGCTTGTTACTTACTGATGTGACTGACACTTCCAGATATCTTCATAACAAGAGTGAAGAACTTTCAATGAGTTGTGCTCTTAGTGAATTTCTATTTGGGGATAAAACGATTAGTGTCAGCACGTGTCCATATTTATGAATTAAGTAGAACACAGAATGCCATAACTAAATACCTACAATGCCGTGCATACACAGACCGCAAAAAATAGAATCAAAGAATCATGCATGGCGATCCAAATCAAATGAATGGATGTGTGTTATAGTTAATAG
Source organism: Galaxias olidus (assembly GCA_026901105.3). Lineage (NCBI taxonomy): Eukaryota > Metazoa > Chordata > Actinopteri > Galaxiiformes > Galaxiidae > Galaxias > Galaxias olidus. The sequence continues at coordinate 132,813 of JAPMUY010004932.1, forward strand.
CTTAGGTCTCTCTAGCCTAAGTAATATTATCTGGGATGGTTATTAAATGCTAGCAAGTTAGCAAACAGTTATCTGGATCATCCAGCGTTAGGTTAAGTTAGCTCGATATAGAATATAGCGAGTAGTTCAAACGACTTATGATATAGTTACGCTTAAACACTTGTTTAAGATACATTTAGTTACAGAATGGCACCACACGAGTAATGCCAAGATACTAAATAATGTAACGGGAGCTAGAGTAACGTTGTCAAAAGTATAAAGATAATATCCAACTGCAATGGTTGACTGCTTGCTAGCTAACGTTATTTGGTGTTCCCGAAAAATCTCGCGCAGGCCAGAGATGAGCGGATTAGACAATTCAACTGTACTGGATACAATTAAGTAAATTTTGTCTTAAACTGTCTAAGTGTTACTTTATGATAAAGTTTGCTAACGTTACATAATATTGAACTTTCGTTTGCAGACATGCTAGATTCCAATGACACGCCACGGCTTAATGTTTGCATCATACGTTTGCTACTTCCAGTTCCACTTCTTTGCAGGGCTGGTAGTGGAAGCTAACGTTTGCACCTCAGCGTTAGCTTGCTAAGGTTAGCAACAACAACATACAGTGCTCAAGAGCAGAGGTGAATACATAGCTTAAATCAAATAGGTAACGGTAACACTGAAGAGTATGTTTAGTTTATTCTCTAGAGACTGGTCAGGTAATCAAATCAACAAGGATTCGGAAGCACATTGGAAAATGGCTCATTTTAACCTCACGTTCTAGGCAGGCCATTTCATTTGGCAAGCCAGGCCGCGTTGAATTTGTCTAAACGGGTTGGCTAGCTAACTTAGCTAGCTTAACTTGCTCACGCCCCCTTTCGTCAATTAGAACCCAATAATTAAGCATTGCAAATTGCTTTGTCAGTATGTAATTTACTAGGGCTCGTACTTACACATTTAACGTATTAGCCAAACTGGGGAATTGACTCGTTAGCCCCACACAGTCCAAAGACCCGAAACTTCCTCGATCTCCGCCGCCATTAGCATTAGCTCTGAACTGCAAAGCCCCCTCCTTGGTAGAGAATGCCTTCCTTGGTCAAGTAACGTCGTTTTTTGTTGGTTGTCACGTGGACGGTGTTGACAGTGGCCCGAAAACATCACGCCGCGCTCAATGGCCAAAACTTTCATTAAAGTTTTTGAGACGATAGTTTAATTGTAGGCTTAGTATATATTATGAATTACAACAAAATATGCATAAAATAATATTAAATACATTGCCTCATATAGGGCTGTTACAGCACGTCTTCATTCCTGCTTACGGTTAACGAGTCATCCGTTGGCTTTCTTGCCCACGACAAAACTAGGCAATCACTAAAAAGTGAAGGTCCGAATATCACCACTGTCACTGCATGGCAATAAACTGCACACTTTGAGGCAGTTGAGAACAATTAACTCCACATCACCAACATCACATGAAAACTAACCTATTGCCTGTTTTGGTGTGTAGGCTATGTTGCAACAAGTTGCTAATGAAAGAATTGTAGAACATATGGTGTCTGTTGTTATTTGGAATTAATGAAAGCTTAATGGGGCTGCTCCCACACTTTTTGCATTTCTCTTCGTTTTTACTAAATTGATGTGGTCCACGTGCCTACATAAATGTGATCAAGGCGAGGTAATGTCTGGCAGTATGCAGTTGTAGACAGCAAGCCAGAGGTGTATGGAATTGGATAAAAAAAAAGACGGTCAGTGGGACACATCACACATGAGTTGAGAAAATGCATAATTGAACCTTTGTCATCGGCGTACAATGTAAAGCGCAGACCTCTGAGGGCAGCGCCAATAACAATGTATATGTAGCAGGGATTTCGATACATTTTGCAATCTAGGTCATGGCATTCCTCCCTTGTCTGGTGTATTTTAAAAATGTTCTTTAGGGGGTTTAGAACACAACATACAATTATTTTGTTTTATTTTGTGGACCTACAATACTCAGAAATTAAGTAATAATAGGTCTACATTCTCTGTTGATTCTCTTGAATCTTGGACCTTTGAAAACCACTAGATGGCAATGTGCGCAAAATTATTATGTCTTTAGATAATCTTGCTTTATTCTCCAATCTTTCGCAGATGATGAATCTGTAATCAATGACCATCTCAATACTTTAGTAAGTATGAACTTTACAATCAGTCAGCTGAAAAAGTACACTACCTATTGTGCCTAACTTACTGATCCGGAAGAATTGCTAGATAATAGGCTTTATGTGTACTGGAATGTTTGTTACTCTTTTTGTTTAGAGTGTATTTTCAAAGTTCTTTACTTAGAAAATTCTTTACTTAATGTGCTTTATATTGCGTTGCTGATGTATGGCAATTTATGCATATTTCTTTGTTGGGCAACAGGTACTTGCTTTGATCCACATGCCTTTTTCTCAGATCTGATACTGTGGATTATCCATTTAGAAGAATGTTGTTTAATTGTGCATGGTGATCAAACAATCCAAAATGTTAATGAGTAAAACAGTCAGTAGGGGGTGGTTCATTACGCTAAGTAACTATGAAATCCGGAGATAATGAAAATATTAAGTATCTTACAGTTGCCGGTAGCCAAAAAAATGACCTTGTTTTCAAAACAAAAATAAAGCACATCTCCCATTCCCTGAGGCACCTGAACAATAGGTACTTAATTGCAGTTCATTTGATCCCGTTTTCATAAGGCAAAACATTTACACTACAAAAGATGTGAATTGAATTTGTGAAAAATAATATTTACCAAGGCAATTCATCTCCTTTCATCATGAATTTAATGGTCAAAATTTCTCCTGACATTTTTCTTGAGGGTTCAAACCATACCACAGAACATCTTGCTCCACTGCTGCCCAAGCCATTCGCTCAGTAGTGAATGTTGCTGCCCAGTCACCTGTTGGGGAAACGGCTATTGCACCTCCTCCACCTTTGACACGATTACCCATGTAGTGCAGTGAGAGCTCCACAGCTTCAGACACCTTTTTACCTGTTTAAGTAGGAATTGTTGTTTTGACATTTTTTAGAAATACTCTTCAGCAACATGGATATTTACTTGAATTGAAACATATTTACATCAATTTAGATTGAAATAAAACATGTTTAACAGCACTACCCGGTTTGGATACAGTATATTGTATCCTGCATGTGCAGAAATCTTGGCTAAAGATACAATTAGTAGTTTATGTACAACATAATTCTATTGAACTAATTTGAAGGTGTTCTTTTCAGGTCACCATACCACAACAGGTCCACATCCTAGCTATTTTCATATTAATACATTATAAACCAGAGAGCAGTACTATGTTCCTACTATTCTCTTGTTACATTATTACCAGAAGACAGTAAAGACACTAACAAACTATATCTCTACTGACTGCTCCACACACTGTTTCATTATCTCTCAAATGCAGCAGATATCTTTATTCAAATAGAATGATTGTCAAGGGCCATCATCACAGTAGCTGTATTAATTTCTCAAGGCCATAGTATCAGTGTATACCAGATCCTACTGTATGTGATTAAAAATCCTACCAATAAATAAAAATTATGAAGCAGAATAAAAAAACAGAAAATGCATGCACCGTACATTTCGTAGTCGAAAGTTAGACATCCTAAGTCATTCTTAACTATTGCTGAGTCAAAACCATGCCGTTCACTATTTTATTTTGTAAGGTGTAAGTTGAAATGACTGCGGGAGAAAAAGTCTGTGTAACACAATTGGTGTGTTGTACTTTACCCTGCTCAATGTGGAAGAGAATGAGTCGAGCCAAGGTGACTTTCAGAATGGACTCTCCATGGCCAGTGCATGACACTGCGCCACACAGGTTGTCTGCGTACCCACCCGAGCCTTATTATAAAGACAAAAATAAAAAGTAATTATTCCACATTATTTATTTGCCTAATCAGATGAAGTGCTAACTTCTTCTCACTTGTTTTTAAAGTAACAAAGTGAAAAATACTGAAATTTTAATTAATATATCTAGCAAGAAATTTGGAAAATATTTTAAGTTGAGAACAAACGAGTTTTAGGATTTGTACAGTAAGCAGTCAAACCTAGCAAAATAATCATTACAGAAAATGTAATATTGTAATAAAACCAGAATTATACCAATGACTGGAGAGTCTCCTACTCTTCCAACCATTTTGTTTCTTATCCCTCCAGTGGATGTTGCGCATGCAACATTACCAGAGCTGTCGACAGCCACTGCACCAACAGTATCATGGCCCCTAAGAGGACAGAAATATATTTAGCATCAAACATTGGGAGTTCAGGAAAAACAACACTACTATTTGGCCCAAACAAATAATTCTGCAGAGGGGTGTCTAAACGAACTGAAATCGCATTTACGTAAGTATTCAGACTCTTTACTCAGGACTTTGTTGAGGTATCCATTTGCAGCGATTACAGCGTAAAATGTGGACAAAGTGAAGGGGTCTGAATACTTTCTGAATGCCCTATAGGTATCCATCAACATTTACAACAACGCATTACACTGTAAATTGTAAAATGTATAAACCTTTTTTTTTAATCTTAAATAAGATGAGTTTATGAATTTTAAATGAGAGTTAATGTATGACTGGACAGCATCTCAAAAGATATGAAATTATTGAAGTAGGTAATCTTGATTCATTGTCATTATCATTGCATTATCAATATCATTCATGTTAATGTTATATAGAATGTCTAGGGTCAATCTGTAAATTTGGGTACAGAGTATTTGTATAACAGTTTTAGGGATAGACAGGGTTAAACACAGGCACACCGTAACTGAGTTCTGAGGGCACAGCACTAAATAAGAACAAAAACAATATCGATAGTACTATCAATAATGGGAAAGGGGAAAATAGGGATTAAAGGCTTCAGCTCAACCAAAGTGTCATTCAGCACCTCCATCGCACTAGTTCCACAATCTGACTGGAGCTGTGAACAATGCATTTCTGGACATTTGTCTTGCCTTTTAGATAGCTAGATAAAGGGACAACCAGATCAGTGCCTCAGATGATGATAGCTATTGTGTATGTCCACCAATAAGCTTAAAATCTAATTTCTTCCAAGATGGCAACATCCAGTAGTATGAGGCAACTAGAGAAAGTAGGGGTTTAATTAATTATCAGTAATCAATTATCAATATCTTATCAGTCAACATTAAATAAACTGTAGTGAATATTGGTATCTAAATTAGTTTTAAAACTGCAAACTAAATTAACTTACTTTAACATCTACCATCTCTAATCCCTTTTATCTAGTTATTTCAGAATGATTGTTACGGTGGTGTGGTTCTGAACTTTTGACATGCCACCCACTGGGAGGTTGGTAAAACCTTCTCTAGAATTACCCACTTTGAACCTGCCAATGTGCGATCTTCTTCCAAAGCTATCCAGCTACCCGCTGACGTTACTTCAATTACATTCAGCCTTCCTCCTTGTTTGCAATCCCCGGTGTGTTAACCTCTTCCTATTCGTCTGAAGGACGCACGCCAATCTTCCAGAACAGTTTACGCCTCAGAAAAACCACTATTTACATTTTACAGTAAGTTTAATCAACGTAATTTGTAGGTAGCTATTTCACAATTCTTAAGATGCAGGCTATGAGACCAACAACGTTAATACAAATATAAGCAGTTCAAGAAAGCAAGACAATATTTAAGCTGTAGATGTACACAGAACACACCATTGACCGTTGAAGAGTTCCTTCACTCCAACAGCATATTTCTTGTGTCTTTCCCACTCCTGTCTCTCGTGTTCTGTCACCAGAGTATTTGTAGGGACAGTAAGAATGCCAATGCTCTCAGCAAATAGGTTGGCACCTCTGCCTGTCAACATAACGTGGTCAGTCTAAGTTCCTCCGATGGGGGCACACATGAAAGCAAAAGATAAAATAGAGTAAGATCAAGTGAATAAAAGCAGCAACCCTATATCACGCAACACTTGCCCCAAAATACTTTACCAGCATAAAAAAGAAGTAAAATCTCACCTGTGAGTTCACTCAGTTCAAATTAAGGCTGGCAGCCTGGGACAAACAAATGTTCTCTAACATTATTGGACAAATCACTTTCTTCACATAGACTACAAATTCTGGACTAAATATAAAGACTAGATTTTAAAAGATGGCCATGAGAAACTTAAATTGAAACACATAGCATGTAGCACATAACATTAACATTTCAAGACATTTTATGTGGCGTACCTCAGTTTTACTTTTCTTCATGACACAAATGTCTTTCTTTACTTTAAAAAAATATGTTATTTCAAACCGTAAACTTTTTTTTATGAATCTATCAATTGTTAACCACCCCCCTCATTTGAAAGCAATAGTTAGTAAAATCAAGAACTGAAGACATTTCCTTCCTATATCCTAAGATATCTCCCTTGTTGATAATCACACTGTTGCATCTAGCAACATTTAAGCTTAAGATTACCAGTGCCCAGCCTATCATTTTAAAGTGTCATTATTATTATGTGCCATTAATAATATAATGTCTGTTGTGCAGTACCATAATATGATGTCTGAGTTTTAGCTTAAATCAGTACCTGATGTCCAAACACAACTGGTCTATAATACAGAATAGCAAATAGTCGTGATGAGCTTCAACACACCAAAAATTGTAATGATGGGCTCCAAATAAAATCAATTATATCCCTGTCCTACATTTCTTTGTTTATTTTAACATTGCTCTCAACATTGCAATAAAGTTGCCGCTAATGAGCCTTATACAGTGCATCCGGAAAGTATTCATTTCCCCTTCACTTTTTCCACATTTTATTATGTTACAGCCTAATTCCAAAATGGATTAAATAAAAAAAAATTCTCAACATTCTACATACAATACCGCATAATGACCAAGTGAAAAAAGGTTTTTTGAATTTTTTGCAAATATATTCAAAATAAAATATCACATGTACATAAGTATTCACACACTTTGCCGTGACACTCAAAATTGAGCTCAGGTGCATCCCGTTTCCACTGATCATCCTTGAGATGTTTCTACAACTTGATTGGAGTCCACCTGTGGTACATTAAATTGATTGGACATGATTTGGAAAGGCACACACCTGTTTATATAAGGTCCCACAGTTGACAGTGCATGTCAGAGCACAAACCAAGTTATGAAGTCCAAGGAATTGTCTGTAGACCTCCGAGACACAGATCTGGGGAAGGGTACAATAAAATGTCTGCAGCATTGAAGGTCCCAACGAGCACAGTGGTCTCCATCATTCGCAAATGGAGGACGTTTGGAACCACCAGGACTCTTCCTAGAGCTGGCTGCCCGGCCAAACTGAGCAATCGGGGGAGAAGGGCCTTGGTCAGGGAGGTGACCAAGAACCCGATGGTCACTCTGACAGAGCTCTAGTGTTCCTCTGTGGAGATGGGAGAACCTTCCAGAAGGACAACCATCTCTGCAGCACTCCACCAATCAGGCCTTTATGGTAGAGTGGCCAGACGGAAGCCACTCCTCAGTAAAAGGCACATGACAGCCCACATGGAGTTTGCCAAAAAGCACCTAAAGGACTCTCAGACCATGAGAAACAAAATTCTCTGGTCTGATGAAACCAAGATTGAACTCTTTGGCCTGAATGCCAAGCGTCATGTCTGGAGGAAACCAGGCACTGCTCATCACCTGGCCAAAACCATCCCTACAGTGAAGCATGGTGGTGGCAGCATCATGCTGTGGGGGTGTTTTTCAGCGGCAGGAACTGGGAGACTAGTCAGGATCAAGGGAAAGATGAATGCAGCAATGTACAGAGAGATCCTTGATGAAAACCTGCTCCAGAGCGTTCTGGACCTCAGACTGGGGCGAAGGTTGACCTTCCAACAGGACAACGACCCTAAGCACACAGCCAAGAAGACAAAGGAGTGGCTTTGGGACAAGTCTGTGAATGTCCCTGAGTGGCCCAGCCAGAGCCCAGACTTGAACCCGATTGAACATCTTTGGAGAGATCTGAAAATGGCTGTGCACCGACGCTCCCCATCCAACCTGATGGAGCTTGAGACGATCTGCAAAGAAGAATTGGAGAAACTGCCCCAAAATAGGTGTGGCAAGCTTGTAGCATCATACTCAAGAAGACTTGAGGCTGTAATTGCTGCCAAAGGTGCTTCAACAAAGTATTGCGTAAAGGGTGTGAATACTTATGTACATGTGATATTAAATTTTTTTATTTTTAATACATTTGCAAAAAATTTAAAACCTTTTTTCACTTTGTCATTATGCGGTATTGTGTGTAGAATGTTCAGTAATTTTTTTTATTTAATCCATTTGAAATTAGGCTGTAACATAATAAAATGTGGAAAAAGTGAAGGGGTGTGAATACTTTCCGGATGCACTGTATGTTGATGTAAAACTATGATTACATCTCTGTTGATTAGTTGACAATTCAAATTGTTAAACTTACCTCAAACTCTAATAGTATCTTGTCTGAAGTAGTATGGCAACTTTGTCAAGTGTGCAATCGGCATCTATATATATCAAACCATTCATTATACTGAGGAGAAATGTTTAAATATTAAAACAGTTATGAATGAGATTTTTCACTGTCAGACAGTGTGCACTCTAGACAAGAGAGAGGACACAAAGGGTCAGCGAAGTCAGATTGCTGCATTGATCATGCCCTGATGAATTTTTAATACCAAACTGTTAAACAGATCTGCCACATCAGAGCTGGACCAATGCCTTTCAGCCTTTTGTAGTTCTCGAGTGACAAGGTGACATTTTCAGACAATTGCACAGGCTTCTTATACTCCAATTAAATAGTTAAACATTATAGAAATGTTATATTCGTATTGGAATATGTCAAATTTTTGGTAGTTAACATATTGTCAGTACGTTTTCCTACTTCCAGTTTCAGAACCTTGGAATTTAACTGCTACCCACTGTGAGGAAGCTTGCTTGCTGAGAAGAGAAAAGAAATACATTTTTGAGTTTTAATCCTATTCTATTTGATGTATTTATATATATCAAAAAACCAAGAAGTTTCAATAGATAAAGAGAAAAAAAATTATCTAATGAGCATCATTTAAAAAATTTGGTAAAATAACCATGCTTGATATTTTGTATTTTTCAAGCAGTTTCAGAGGCTCTAAAGAGATAAATGGATTAGTCCCATTTGTGAATGTCAGAGAAAAAACTAACAGAAGCGGGGCATTTAAATACATGAAAAATGCTTCTAAACAGACTTAATTAAATGTTTGTCTGATATTAAGAAGAAGAAAATAAGGGAAAGAACCTTTTCCATCACTGCTCGTGCAAGGCACACTGGGTTGGCAATGTTCCTGACGGACGACACCGCTCCAGTGGCCAGTGTTCTCCCATCCATGATAATAGCGTCCAGCTCCACCTCTCCATCCATGTTCAGTACTGCTCCGTGACCTAAAAAGCAAGTCAAGAGAGGCCGAATCTTTCAGACATCATGGTAGGGACAAGACATTCAACTTGAATAGAGCGGTGTGAGGGCCATGTCTGCAAAATCTGTTAATAACCCTACCTAATGTATGTCAGCAAACTAGGAATAATCAATCATTAGTAGTTCAGCCTGTTTTAACATTCAACATATTACATTTTTTTTTATAAAATGCACATCTATGGTCCCTTTCAAAATCCACACCATTGTAATAGGTAATAATTTCAAAGCAGCTGTCTTATCTTATACAACAGTAAGCACATACAAGTGAGATACCCTTAGTCTTGTATTGATTTGCCCTTGCTCCAGTCTGTTTGGGTGTAAAGAATACATCCACTAATGAAGTGCTGATTTTGCTCAAATGTTACAAAGAGGCTCTGATATTTCACCTTATGTGGCAATTGGCCATAACAAGATAGGTCCTGACAAGCTGACAGTTTTAATGAAGTGCCTTATTATGCATGTCATGTATGGCATTACATGAGCAGTATTGAAGTAGACTACTGCAACTAATCTCAATCTTTATAGCACCTAATAAAAATGTATACATTCTCAAGACAATTGTAAAGACATCGTGGACCACATAGGTTAATTCAATTCATTTGTGCTATAAACCTATGTTTGACTTGTCCAAGTTTCCAAAAGAGTAAACTGAAAACAACATTTAAAGAGTTAGACAGCTGTTTGGGTGAATATGGACTGTGAAGTGCTCACCTGCATCAAACACAGGATTGTCTTCCAAGGCTTTTACAGATAACTCAACCGCATCCAATGCATGTCCTCCAGTCTTCAGCACTGAAAACCCAGCACATGCCGCAGCTTTTACCCCATCAACCGATTCTGTAGACATTGCATCTGGGATAGCCCATGCTCCGCCATGCACAACTATTACCGCTTTCATGTTGTTGCGAGCTAACACAAAACAATTGTAGAGGAAGTAACTTTCAGAGTAACTGATTGATTTTGATAACCAAGACTCTTCGAATGTTTTCTACTCCGCTTAAATGTAACATGTATTGCATAGGCTAACTAAAAACACGCGGCTAGGCAAATCGACCAAAAATACAATCAACCTTCATGTATTGACCGAGAGGAAAATGTGAAAATAGTAGGCTATCTATCAATTGAAATAATTTCTTGCATGTTTTGACCACAGAGAAATTTGCAACTGAAAGCAACAGTCCAGCCATTATTGTACCACGTGACTAAAACACTACACCAGGCGCGCTTGATTTGATTAATTCAGTCCTCCTAATACATCTCAAACAAGTATGCCTTATTTTTGAGCACTAGTAGAAGAGTGTGATTATTAGCAAGGCCTACATCAATTTTGAGTTCAGTATTACGAAAAGCTATTTTGCTATACAGCCTGTTTAGATTCTTACTGCAACTATTGTAATTTTTGTGTCACTCAATTATTTCTCACTTAGTCACTCAATTTAAAGGGATAAACTAGTCTGACTTGCTGCTTAAAATAATCTGATAGTTGGAAATAGTAGCCTATTGAATCGTTAAATTCAACCTTGGACTCTTGGAACAGTATTTTTGTTCGTTGCTCTTTGCTCTCAAGAAGGAAAGTAAAGTGCAGGGGAGTGCATTTCAACCGAGTCAAATATTCACAGGGTATAGCAGCCCACTCTCAGAGGAATGGTGTTGAATTAAGGCATCATATTCCTTCTTGTAGATTTTTTTAATTGATCCATACAGGGCTTGTGTATTTAAGAAACCACCTGGGAAACCAAACACTTAAGCTATGGATTCTTTATTTAGATGCGGTTTTTACTAATGAGTTTGGTAACAAAATCGTGCGATTTTCAGAAGAGTTGCTTTGCAGGAAGTTTATTAGTTATTTATGTCTATTGCCTCAACTTCTCCATCTCCCTCACGGTTCACCCATACAACCATTCTTAATCAGAATACCTTGTACATATTCTGCAAATAATGTTACTAGTTTGCAGTTGAACAGATCTTTAAAACAAAACAAAAAGAGGTTGAGTTTATGTTTCTGTCTATATCTTTTTTGACAAAACATAAATAACCATAAATCTCAGTGTAAAATGCAAAACATTGGCTATTAAAAAATTTACTTCTGTAGTTAACCAGTAAGTACTAAATAGCAAAGAATGTAGTTTTGACCTTTTTGTATGCAATTTGATATGATGTTTTTCAGTCCCGTTTTACGGGATGTTTCTGTGTTGTCTTTTGGGAATGATAAAAAAAGTGAAATGTTTCTCATATCTTCTGTTGTTTTCAATAATGTATAAATATGCTAAGAGGTGTTGATCTTTGTACCAGAAAGGGACAACTGGTTATTAATCAACTATGGAATGGGTGTTAGGGCAATGAACTATCAAGAAGAGACGCCAGATGTAGATAGTGAGTTATACAAGCATTCCCTTATGACCAGCATCAACCCTATAGTGTTTCAGTGTGTCACAGAAATGGCAGACCCATAGATGACACACGAATGTAACTTAGAAAAGCAAATATATGATGGGTATGCGTTCATAAATAGTAAAACAAATGTAATCTAAATTCATCCATTACTATCATTCCCCAAACTTGACTGTGCCATTGTTCACTAATAGTTATTAGCTATGAACAACATTCCAGCTGTGCCCTTGATTGTAGGCCCTTATCTTTTGCAGTCTTTGTTTATCTTTTTGTAATAAATCATATCTAAGTCTAAGACACTTAAAGTATAGTTGTAGATGAAAAAGGATCCATGTGCTTGAAAAGTTTAATTGGTGGAAAAAATATATAATTATTGGCATCATAGGCATATTTTCTGGATTTTGTGTGCAAAATAAAATATTGAATGCAAGTCATGTCTGGATTAATGACAATGCAGTGTTCTAATATCTCCACTAGAGAGCTGCAAGAAGCCATCAATTTAATATTCAGCAACCAAAACAGTATTTTATGATCTTACTTTAGAATGATGTTTATAGGGATTAGGCATGACATAAAGTTTAAACAATATGTTAATGAAAATGCAGTATTGCTATGGGAAATAATCAGGTTGTTGGTAGATCTTTGTTAAAACATCACAAAGTTTTTCAAGTCCTGTACTCTAAATATTTTACTTTCTAATGTTGTTTACTAAAATTGTATGTTCAAGTGTGTATGGGAAGAATCTGAATTCGTAGATTTAGAAAAAAAAAGTATATTCTAGTAGAGAACGTCTGCATTGCCATACCATCTATACTTACCACGGCCAGTTCTACCATTAATGTTTCTGGTGAATGCAATGTTCAGCACCATGGACAGCGTAATTCTCTTCAGCACCACGGATAGCAAATTCAGTTGGGTGTTCACTGCTACAGTTCTCACCGTTTTGAGTATCCTTTGTTGTTTGTGAACAGCGTCTGCACAGATATAACCAATCATGTTTCAGGGGGGCGGGGAGCACACGGTGCCTCTGTGTAGCTAAGGTGGGGAGTCTACAACGGAGACTCGAGTAAGCGAGCGAGTTTTGAGAGATGGGTTCACACCTCTGATTCCATTCTGCCTTCAGTCAAGCATTGTGCAATTGGAAAGATTAGTTCATATTTTTTTTGGCAGGGACTGAAAAAGAGATCGTCAGGTACAAGAGTACTTGCATTCCGACGCTCTTCACTTCTGTTGTCTCACCTGCACAGGCGGTGAACAGAAGATAAATATCACGTTATAATGGATCAGGACAAATTCTTACCAGAGCTGATGGCCGAAAAAGATAGCCTGGACGCCTCGTTTGTACACGCGATGCGCCTACTCGCCGAAGGTAGAAATGTTATGCTTTTATTATTGATTGTTCTCTTTCATATGTTTTATCCATGTTCAGTCATTACAATGAATAAATTCACGCATGCCATTTGGTTAATAATGGGACCCAGTTTGAGCCCGATTGTAGCCTACGTCTTCAATGGAAAAGGCACTCCGTCTTTTAGTCCCGAATAGTGGGTGAATTGAAGTCTTCCCTTAAGCCTAAAGCAGGCAAATGTTCGTGTTAGAAGATACAAAATATTACTTTCTAAGAATTGCATTTTGTTATCAGTCAAATGAATGCAATTTGTCTAGAAATCGATCGTGTGCATACAACAACTATAACGATAAGTTACTTTGTTAAAAAGCCTACTGTTGCTTTTGGTCATTATCCTTACACAGTAAACATAGATCCAAAAAGGTGAACACTGAACAGAGGTCACTGGAATGCAACGTCCTATTCCACAGTCCAGAATGACAATCGAGAGACAGAGATGAATTAGTTACATCAAATGTGTTGTACTAACATATATCTATATACTTGATGTAGCTATAGTAAAAATGTAATTAGGCCATGACTTTATAATTTTAATAGCTATAAAGCGGGAGTAATCAAAAACGCCAGTAATATGGATGTAGGTTGATTGAAGAAAGCTTAACTTTGCGGGTTGCTATCAAACCCAAAGTTTTTAAAATAGTATAAATTTGTATTATCTTTAAATTCGGATTATGTAAATCAAAACTACATCCCGATCAAGCAAGGATGGATTATGCAAATTCCTTCTAAACTATTGTAGAAGTTAATCATTGAAGATGATTTGGACTTTATTCTGACATATGCCACTAAACCATAATTAACCTTTATCCTAAGGGATTTGGGGTTGATTTAACAACTTTAATAAGCAAGATGTGTGAACGTAAGGTTGGTATAGCTGGAAACTATACATTAAACCGCATCATGATACTTTTGGCTTTGCAAATATGAGACAAGAAGGCTTTCCATTGCTACCAGTCAAGATTAAAAATATATGAATGGATGGCTAGTACTATACAACTTTCAATGGCAATAAACAGCTGTGTATGTCTGGTGTAAGTGATTAAAAAGTCTGTTTAATAATTAGACTGCTGTAGACCTACACATTGTATATCAGGGAGAGGTAATTGAAAGCCACTCCAATCAGAACCCACCAGAAACAGACCGTTTTAGAATCTGTTCACTTTATACAGAATATTGCCCAAATGATGTCCCAATGTGTGTGGAGTCCTAATTCCAATCAATGTGTAGAAACGGTATGGATCCCCAGTGACAATAATCAGGCACTGATCAATAATAGATGTACAAATTCCACATTAATTGAATAAATACTGCTAAATTCATCAGGAAGTGCATAATTTTCACTAATCTGATTAATGGAAATGTCACTCAACATTTATGTGCAGTTATTCCATCGTGTGCCTATTCACAGTGCTGTGTAAGCAGACGAGTAGTTAAAGAGTTCTTCTTGTACATTATAAGTATTTAAAGAGCTCTTCGCGTAAATTATAAAGGATAACAAATAGAATATTTGTTGTGTTCCTTCCTTTTGCATGGTATTGGTGAGAAGTATGCTTGTTTTGTTTTAATTGTCGGATGGAAAAATCATGCATTGTCTTGCTTTCATTCCCGTCAAGTTTATTATTTTATTATACATTATTTTCGATGATACATCTAAAAGAAACACAATGTTAAAATGTATTTGAAATATGTGCTAATGATAAAACCTTGTTCACCCGGACAGTTTGGCTGAAATATGTAACAATAGCACTGTAGCCTACAAAGTCAATAAGTGATGAACCTGTCCCATTCAGGACCATTGCCACATAAGTTAAAGCATTGTTTTCTTTATTTTAACAAGTTGATTGCATATTGTGTGTTTTAACCATAGAATTATCAGAGAAAGAATTCATATTTGTCATTCAGGTTTGAAGATAATATTCAAAACATTCTATAGTTTCTTCATAAGTGTTCTTCATTTACAGGGAAGTATATAAGTATTATTCAGGATCAAGAATTTCTGAAAATTAGCTCACCAGTAAGAACATGTTATTATCGGACAATACTTGCATCAGGAAGCATTCGCTGAATAATAAACATTAAGCGACACCCAATGAAAAAGGATGTTTGCTCCTTTTCTTCACAATCCTTATTGTATACATTTCTTGTTCATACCAAACCAAAGATGGCCCTCCTTCTCTGATGACATCACAGGGGAAGCTGAGAGCTGTCGGAGCTGATGATCCTGTAGACTTTCCACAGACTTTAACTGTGATCATGTGCATGACTTTTGAAATCCGCTTGAACCTTTAACCTTGTCTCCCTGTTAGCTAGGCCAGCCTCAGTCATATAGTGAAAGTCTTCCTCTACTAAGTTTTACATCTATCCAATAGCCCCAGCCTATACATGCATACTGCAAATACTTGTACTATACTTTAAATTAGCAATAATTATATAATGTTGTAAATGACAGAGGGTTCAAAATAGCCAAGTACTTTATAATCAAAAAGGAAAGATTAAAAGGGAAGTATAGTTGGGTACTAACTCTGAAAATAATTAATGATTCTACTTGTAAGACCTATAGAAGATAAAGGCAGGTTATTTGATTACAGACACAGAGAATGCAGATCATGGTGGGGAAGCTAACTAAATAAGACAAACAACCAGAGAAAATAAAATTAAAGATATGCTTTACCACACTAAGGAGCTAAACAGTTAGGTAAGCTTCTTCCAGGTGTAGTAGGCAATTTCCTTAAGCATCTTGTAACTATATTTTTCTGAGGAAGGCAATATCAGTTTAAAATGTATTTTCTGTAACCACTGTTATGTTGAAGACCTCCATATACACAAGAATGATCCGGCAAGGAGAGCTCTCTGACACTTTATGAAGTGAAGTAAAGTTCCAAAAAACACACTTACGTGAATGTTTAATTGATGCATTCATTCATCATAAAATCATTTTAGCATAAATTCCCACTCATCTAACTAGTTAACCCTAACTGAGTACAGCACTGCACAACATGCCCCCAACTGGTATACAAACAACTCCAACACTGTACCAAAACATGGACTGTGTACACATAATACGTTTTGTGAGGGGTGGTGTTTTGAGAGGTGCTTTATCTTTATAGGAGGCTAATAAATAGGGTGCAAAACATCGTAACCATCCTCTCAAAAACAATGAACCACTGCTTTCAAGAGCACAATCCAGATTTCCGGGTCAACAAGTGCTTCAAAAACATTGTTTTGATGGGAGAGAATGTTTATTTACGATTTTTGCCCCATGAGCTGCCTTGGCCAAATGTGTTGATGAAGCACCTGACTATCCCCCACTTGTGGGTAATTGTTATGCAGATAAAATCATCTGTCACCACAGCTTTGTGTGCCAAATTTAATCAAGGCTGGCAGACTCATATTGCCATGATATAATCACAGCTGTAGAAATGTTGTCCTAATTGTATCCATCGAAGCCAACATTTGACTGGCTAGGGTGAATATTATGGGACGCCTCTTCTCTATTCGCCATTCCTTTCCTCTGAGAGAACGCTGATTCACTCAGTGTAGTGCTATGCCCACACTTTATTTATCCATCCGAGACAGTAAATAGCAATGAATAATTACCCTCTCATATTTAATTTACCTCCGGTTCTGTGGTGTTCTAACATGTTTTGATATGTTTTAACAACGTGTAGCTGTCACGGTTTGCTACAAAAAAATGCATGCAAACGATGATGTACTAAAAACAAAGCCTCTACTGTGCTGTCTGTTCTGCTGTAAAGTTTTGTTCCTGTGACTCATTTTTGTTCACAGTACAATGCAAGGTAACTTGTAAAGCTACACCCTATAGGCAATGAATTTCACCCACTCAAACAGGGTGAACTCGCTGGCCGCCGTCTGAAATAGATATTAGCCATACATATTCATGGAGAGGCGCGTTGTCAGACAGACCCATTCCTTTTTCCTTTTGAACGTACTCTGCGGTTAAGATGCTTTGTGGCAGAGCTGTCAGAAGATTCTGTAGGTGTCCCTTGCTGTTATTACCACTGGGTCCTTCTGTAAGCCTCAGCACTATTTGCGTTGCAGTAGAAAAGAATAAAAAAGTCTAATATTTGCAAGAATCCAAAATGTTCAGTGCCTTCTTGTAAATTAATATATAGTTTCAACTCCTATTATACATTTTTTCGAAAACGTTTTGCCTGCCATTTTCCTTCCTGTGTATTTGCTTGCTACAGAAAAAATATACTGTATAGACAAAATGGAAAGAGCCAGTGTCACCGTGCAAATCAGAGGATATACAATTGGCAGATGTTGAAGATTAAGAGGTTGTGTTTTTCTTTTCTGGCACCTTACCTGGAGGATCAGCAGGCGCTCTGAGGGATTCTCAGAGGCGGGTGTTGGCGAGGTGACCAGGCATTCTGATGTGACTACTTTCCTCACAGTTTTTCAAAGTCCTATAAAACATTGGCGGAGAGATCACTGCTCCCTGACAGCAATTTCAAGCTTGGTCTCAGAGTGTTATTAGGTTTAAGGGACAGCTCAGCACATGAAGCTTTTTTGTGTATAAGATCTTAAATGGCTTGCTAGTGCAGTGGAAATGTCAGAGATTTGGGCAGCAGCGTGGAGAAGTCCAACCCAAATGCAGAGTGTTAAGAAAGCTATTTCTTCAGTGAGCAGCCTGAAGGCAGTTTATATTGGTGGTAGCTGCAGCCACAAGACTACCCACTATCTGGCAAAGGTTTTACTTATCAAATTCACAGCACACTTCAGTTTTTAAGAGGTATGTATAAAAAGACACACTGCTCGAAACACAAACACACACAGACAAACACACAATGCAAACACAAGCACACTTTTCCATCGCTTTAAGCTGTTTAGCTCCTTTTGTGACTGTCAGTTTGAAAGGGTGGGCAGAGAAGAAAATACTTTGTGTTCCAATTCACCGAATGTCTGTAGCACAAGTGACACAATCAAAGGGATTCTGTCATGGTGGGGATGGCCAAGCACTTAAACCAGTTGACTTTCCACAGTTGAAAGAGTACATTACAAATATTAGTTTTCTTTTTGTGTGTGTGTGTGTGTGTGTTCGTAATGTCACGTCTTTGCAACATTTAATAGGTCTATCAATTATTTGTATGAATGAAATTGTACAGCCTTTTTTCTTTTCTTTTAAGTGTTAATATCAAAAAGATTCATGTTTAATAATGAATTTAAAGGGTACACAGAGTAAACTTTTCTTCCCAGGGACTAGTCACTAATGTGTAGATTCACCTGCACCTGCGTGACCTTTCCACCTTGAGAACTAGGCAGACTGATTTGGAGTTGATAATTCATACTTTGCAGGCTAAGATTCAGTACTGGATTGTATTGAGTTCCCTGTTCAGATCTCTCATATAGTGTTCTTCAAGAGCACTGCAGCTTTATAAGACTGAATTCTGCTGGGTATTAATTTCCCAGCGAAAGACTGTTGTCCCATAGGAACCCAGGTGCCAGCTTCATTTCCAGGACTCTAAACATCTTGTGGCCGCTGGCTTCGACTCAACTCTCACAAGTCGTCTAAAATGTATCAGGCAGGAAATATCCGTTGCTGTTGCTGCTGGTTGGCAACCTGACGGCTTGTGTCTTATCTCTCCTCAGAGTAGCATTGGACTGCCACAAAAAGCTTCAATTGAAACGTAGCGATTGGTAACTACTTTTTTTTCATTCATATGTCCACATATATGTGACAAATCTCTTTTGTGTCTTTTTTTCTACAGAAATTGTCAAGTATGAGGGTGATGAATTAAGAAAAGATGGAGATGTAAAGAAATACCTAGATATTATCAGCAACAAAAACATCAAGCTCTCTGAAAGAGTTCTTATTCCAGTACAGCAGTATCCAAAGGTAAGCATTTAGAAACCTTTACTCCTCATCACGATCTTCATTGCAATCTCCGGTGAGATTAAAATCTGCCATCTAAATCCTTGTTAACAGCTTTTTTCTTTATAATTGCTCTACAAGGAAAACACTGTTGATCTCGATGCAATGGTGTCACCAAATTTAAGTTGACAGCACTGCCTGCAGTAAACTCTGTTTAAATTAGTGCCTGAAATAGCATCTAACCGCCACAGAACATGCTGTCTGGTTTCACTGTTCACATGCTTCACCCATATATGTTCGACATGACATTGTTGTCATAGTTACCAACAACCTGAAAGGATATTGTTTGACCTGTTTCTTGACTGAACGGAATGTGATTGTTGCCAAAAATTGTCATAGTGAAACCCTCTCTTATGTGGAAGCTAGAATGCTCTTGGGTCCACTCCACCATTTCTGGCTATAGATGGTGGGTGTATGTTAAACTTTGCGCAATAAGCATTTGTAAGTGACTCATATGAGATCTGTGTCATATTATGATATTGTACAGTTGATGGCCAGTGTCAATTTGAGCAAACGTTAGGGATGTGATTGCCGAGTTACATTTATAAAAGTACATGATTAAGTATTAAGAAGTGATGTATGATTCCACGATCACCGGTAGACAAAATAGGAACATTTTAAAAAATATGATACAAGATTAGATTAGATTAGATTAGATTCAACTTTATTGTCATTGCGCATGTCACAAGTACAAAGCAACGAAATACAGATTGCATCTCAACCAGAAGTGCTTTTAGCAGTGCTTAAATAACATAATTTACAAAGTGCAGTATGAAATGATATAAAAAAAGATATACATATGTGCAGTGTCTATATCTATGTCTATGTACAGGCTATGGTAACAGTATAGATAAATTACGATATGAGTAGTGTACAGTAGTGGGTGATTTACATTATCTACAGAATCTTAAGTATACAGTATGTACAGTGCAGTACAGTACAGTGCAATGGATGATTTACATAATCTACAGAATATATAGTATACTGTATGTACAGTAGTGCAGGGAAAATGATTTACATTATAAACAGCATATCTACAGTAGTGCAATGATACTTGGTAGAGTCCTGGTGCTCAGATCCGTGTGTATATGTGTTAGGAATGGGGTGGGGCATGGGGGGCAGAGTTCAGCAGGGAGACAGCTGTGGGGAAGAAGCTGTTCCTGAACCTAGTGGTCTTGGTCCGTAGGCTCCTGTAGCGCTTCCCAGAGGGCAGGAGGGCAAACAGTCCATGGCCCTCCTAAGACAACGCTTCCTGTAGATGTCCTTTATAGCAGGAAGTGGGGCTCCAGCGATGCGCTGGGCGGTTTTCACCACCCTCTGCAACGCCTTCTGGTCCGCGACAGAGCAGTTCCCATACCAAACTGTAATACAGTTGGTTAGGATGCTCTCGATGGTGCAGCGGTAGAAGTTCACCAGGATGTCTGAAGAGAGGTGGTTTTTCCTCAGGCTCCTCAGGAAAAAGAGCCGCTGATGAGCCTTCTTGACCAGGTTGGAGCAGTTGGTTGTCCAGGTGAGGTTTTGTGAGATGTGGATCCCAAGGAATCTGAAGCTGTTCACACACTCCACTGCCGCACCATTGATGTGGATGGGTGGATGAGTGTCAGCATTCCTCCTGAAGTCCACTATGAGCTCCTTGGTCTTCTTGGTGTTGAGCAGGAGGTTGTTGTCGCCGCACCACGCAGCCAGGCAATCCACCTCCTCCCTATAGGCCGACTCATCGTTGTTCTTGATGAGGCCAATTACTGTGGTGTCATCTGCAAACTTGACAATGGTGTTGGAATTATGTCCAGGTCTGCAGTCGTGAGTGAATAGGGAGAAGAGGAACGGACTCATCACACAGCCTTGTGGTACACCCGTGTTTAGCATGAGAGTGGAGGAGCAGTGATGGTCTAATTTAACATGCTGGGGCCTGTTGGTCAGGAAGTCCAATAACCAGTTCCCGATGGAAGCTCCAATGCCCAGGTCTTTGAGCTTGGTGATCAACTTAGAGGGGATGACAGTATTAAATGCTGAACTAAAGTCTATGAATAGCATTCTGGCGTATGTGTCCTTATAGTCCAAGCACGTTAAACAAGTTTAAAAAATATTTTAAATCCTTCTAAAACATTATCATCTCCTCTATAGACCCGTCTGTGATAGGCGAACCAATGAATGCATGGCTTGTTAGTGTAGAGTTTCTGACAAAAAGAAGAGCGGTATACTGTAACTCTTGTGCCCTACTTTTCAAACTGCAAGAGCTCAAGGAAATAAATCACTGATGTGTATAGAAATCAGGGCATGTTTTATTTGGCAATTCTTTCATTTTCACCACAGGAAACTGTGAACATTTCACATTAGTAAATGTTTATAAATAAAGTGGGAATCAAACTGGTTCAAAGTCTTTTTTTTTTTTTTTTCTATTTATAATACCACAGAGCTTAAACTAGTTATGTTTTATCCGTGGTTTGTATATGTGTCTCTCATGAGCATTGCATTGTGTTAGCCTGTAGAACAGATATCATCATGATGATGTGACAGTAGAGAGAGAAGGCCCCATCAATGTGTTATGCAAAATAGAGGGTCTATATCTGGACCTCTTATTTGCATTTGTTTAGACTTACACACCAGGTCTTTGAATCTGTCCAATCAGTTCTGTGCGGTTGACAGGTGGGGACTGTCAGATCTCACTCTTGGCAGTCTCTGCTGACAGGCTGACACCTGGTGAGGAGGAGTAGAGACTCTGTCTGAATGATTTTGGCTTGGCGCTGGGGTCCTGCTCTCTGCCGACTAATTGGAACTACGAGACAGAAACAGGAGCAGAGGTGAGGAGAGAGCGCTCCGACCTTCAGATACCGAGAAGAAGCCATCTCACACAGAGACGTACACGCATACACACACACACACACACACACACACACACACACACACACACACACACACCCACACACGCACACACACACACGCGCACTTCCCAAGTTAAGGTGAAATTCCGCCAAATCATCCAGTTTGGCTAATAAGGCTGCTCTTCACACACACACTTGACTGTTAATTGCTTGTGTTACCTGGCAGTACTTCTCCGTCCCTGTGATGGTGCTCGGGTAGTCATGGAAAGCAGCAGTGAGGGCAGTACAGGGCAGAGGGGTCAAAGCCATTAATAACTATTAAGAAATAATTATACAACATTTGAATGTCCCTACTGTGGCTTCTCGAATAACTTGGCCCCCTTTTTTTTAACAGTGAAGTAGGCTTTTGGATTCCAGTTATGTAGCAGACCAATCATAATCTGTCCTTGAAAATGATTGTTGATCTCATAATTAGTATGAGTATGAAGTAGTGAGAGTAATTAAGCCTTGTTTAGGGACTCCACTCTGTATTAAACTGGTCTCCAATCTCTTAGAAAGGCAGACGAGTCAGTCTCTCTAGAAGAGAAGCTCTGCAGTGACTCAGGCTCAACTCCAATTTCTTGGTGTTCCTTTGATGTCCTCATTAAAGTGGGTTTATTTTAATTTGAGCATTTGCATAAAATAGCACAGGCTGTTCTCCGTCCTCATCTTAGATGTGCAAAACTGATCAGCTTTTGCACTGTATTTTGGCAAATCTGTGCATAAAAATTCCCTCTTCTCTTATTGAAGTTTTGCCAGTCTTAGCTTATTAAAGGTTTGTACTTACCGTTCACCTCCATATGGAATGGTAAATACTTAATTGATCCCGGGGGAAATTGTGTATATAAAACGGCTCCCATTGTAATATCACTTGATATACATTATACAGGAGGTTTACTGTTTTTGAGTGAAGCCTTCCTTCAGAACTAATTAAGTCAACTACATTGTTTATCTGGAAACGTCCATGTAAAACCATCCAATTTGTTCTTGGAGATATTCTTGAATATTAATATATTTTTAAATCATTTTAACATATCCCAGAAGTAAATGTATGTTTGATCCTTCTAATCAGATAAAGAGCTGTGAGATTGGCTCGGAAAATCCTCTAATTGTCATGCTGAATGCATATCAGTTGTAAAGGTATATTTTCAGTTTCTCATGTGTTAGGCCAAAGCAGAAGAAAACAACCAGTGTTGTCACTCTGGGCTCTGCACCTTCATCCATCAATCACAGTGTCACAGGGTGTTTTCTTTTTTCAGGGGTAGACTTGCTTCAAATGTCTCTGTTATCCCTTTTCTAAGGGTGTTGAGAGACTCTCAGTCAATACGCCAGTATTCTATAAACTTTGGTTAACTCTGTGAGAGATGTGTGCTGTCTTTCCTAGCAGACATGTTAAATGTTTAAAGTACCTTAAAGTGCAGGCTCTGCAAACCAGCAAGGCCCAAACATCCAACGGGACTGATCATTAAAGAGACAAAGAGGTGTGCATAAACTGTTACTGTTAGCCAGTTGCATAGTCAGCATGTTGTTGGACTGCAGTGGCCAATGTCCTAAACATCGTATCCTGTATTTTATGGCATCTCGTTTCTGATAATGGTGCATAATCAGATTCAAAACTAGGATTTTTTCAGAGAGTTATACTTGCTAGCGCTGTAACTCTTTAAAATATATTTTTGTTATATATTTGTGGAGACAGCACATTTCTAATCATGTAAAAGCAAGACATAGTTAGGTAGTTTGACTTGTTTGCTGATACTGCTCGTTTCACTAATAAG
This sequence comes from Galaxias olidus, assembly GCA_026901105.3. Classification (NCBI taxonomy): domain Eukaryota; kingdom Metazoa; phylum Chordata; class Actinopteri; order Galaxiiformes; family Galaxiidae; genus Galaxias; species Galaxias olidus. The sequence continues at coordinate 156,552 of JAPMUY010004932.1, forward strand.
CCACTACCTTTAACTTTGGCATGACATTGTTTTTCAGAGTATGCAGTCTTTTTACAGGTCCCCAAGAGGCAGTCAGCTTCATTTGGATGTACGTTTTTTTTATCCCCATCTTTGATTCCTCCCTTCTGGTACTTGTCTCTTGCCGTTTAACAACCTACCCAGATGGGGGATTACTCTTTAGAGCTCCTGTGTTGTAAACAGTCACATATTGGGAAAAACCGGTGGTTACACCCATACATTCTCCAGGCTAATCAACAACTTACCCAGTTCAAGCCATAAATAAGAGGATCATCATCATATTTATTTTTCCTCATGGCTTGATTAGAGTTTGTTTTCTCCTTCTGCTATCTTAATGAGATTGATGATTATTATCCAATAACCTGAAGCAGAAAATAGGGCCTTTGCCATCAACTTTGTACATAAAAGGGTAACGTAGACACCAATACAGACACATACACTCCTGTGCAACCCTGTATACATGATGCAAGGCATATATGATTGAGCACACACGTATGCGTGCACACACAAACACCCACACATACACAAACACACACACTATTGGGCAACCGCTACAAACACTAAACACAATTATTGACATAAATATCTTGCTGGTGGCAATTGTAATCGTGGTGCATAGTGGTGGCCTAGTGGCTAGGACTGCTACCTGTTGACCAAATGGTTGTGCGTTCAAATCTATCCTGGGAACACCACCAATAGTGCGCCCTAGAGCAAGGCACTTAACCCTAAGTTGTTCCAGGGGGACTGTTCCTGTAACCTCATTGTCAGTCGCATAGACTAAAAGTTGCTAAATTATGTTAATGTGAGTTCTACAACGTAGCAGAACACACAAATAGCATGTTTTACAGTTAACCCTATTAAATATGAGTGACGTTTGCCTTTCAGAAATTTAACTTTGAAGATTTTTCAAGAGACATTTCTTTTTTCTGTGTGTTATAAGCAGTTCAAAGGGATAAACAAGAGACAGTTGCTTGCCCTTGAATTATTTCCAGGTGATATTTGTAAGACGTTTCTGTGTTATTTGCTAAATGAGCCTTCCTCTAGGTACCCATCTTGTCTTTGTAAAAATGACATTCTACTCTCATAGGCCTCACAGACTCAGGCTTATCAATCTTCCTTTAGGTGACCTTTACATAGCCGTTTAGCTACGCTCTGCCCATGAAGTAATCCCATTGTTGTCCTCGCAAAGAAATCCAATGTCCCAAAGGGGGCCCTACGTCGTGGAAAGGTGTTTTACATAGATAAGCTGCTGAATAGAACCTTGCAGGATATTGTGTATGAAAGTTAAGCAGTTGTTTGACAGTATCTCAGTTCCACTTTGCAAGTCTGCCGAGCCAGTGTTTCTATTGTGACTTTGTTTTGGACGAAGCTGTTTATGAGATATCGCAAGCACTGATAAAATATAATGTTGTTTTTTGCCCCTTAATGCAGAGACTTAAATGTTTGTTTTTTACCCGAGACATATGCTGAAGAATTTTGTTTCTGTAAACTATCATATTTGATTAACTCTAAATTATAAAGTCACCTTAAATGAGCTGCTGGTGTAGGATGGCATCATAATTGATTTGATGCACCTGATGATGATACATTGATATTCAGTCATTCACTGTTACAATGCTCATTGACTGGCAGAAGAGAAAATGCTGAGATGGCACATTGATAAAGCCTGGAAATTGTCAAGACTGTTTTGCTGGAAGGCAGTGCTTACTATTGCATGGAATCTGCTCATCCGTATGGATGCAAGCTTTAATTGACTCTCGGCTTGATGACTTCACGGGAAGTCATAACGGTTGTTTTATCTCCTTGTGATCAGTGTTGTGGAGTAGTGAACTACATGTAATTAAACTAGTTGATGTAGTTCAATTTATTCCAGTGTGAAGTAATTGGTAGGGAGCAAAGACATGCTTTCAAAGTACTTTCCCCAACACAGTGTAATCTGTCCCATTTACTCTGAGGGGGTTAAAGTCATTGTCTAATGTGCAGGCCACATGTAAGTGCATCTGTCCATTTAATGCTTCCTTGGTCTTAAAATATTGTTATGATTTTGCTATTTGTTCTTAAAGGGCCCATAACGAAGACAATCATACATTTTTGTGTGATTCCTTAGTGTCTATGAAGCACATTCGAAAATATTTGAATATTAAAACAATTATAATTATTAGTATAATTATAATTATGAATTATTCTAGGGTGCCTGTTTCTTACATTACTGTGTCGTTGTGTCTGTGGTACATTTATAGCAGATTATTCCTATTATGACTACAGACTGTCTACAAGATGGGTCATAGTGGATATGATCTGATCCCTTACCTCGATGACATAACTCCTGACTCTAAATAATCTGAGCAGTTGTTTGCTGTGACTGCAGGTGGTAAAATGTAAAAGAAAAAAAAACCTGAATATATCAGGGCACACTTTCAGTTCTACGAAGTGTATTAAAGGCTACTACAGATGTCTTTTTGTAAATGTATAATTATAACACCTATTTACCTTTGTCAATTAGTTTTTTTTAACATAGAAATCTGCAACATTTTCACTTAAGACTTCGTGGTTGTACCAAAGCTGCATTCCTCTCCTGTCAGTTCACCAACTGAACTATCTCCCACTTAGCAGGAACCAGTGTGCTGCTCTGTGGAACTAAACCTTCTGTCCTCTGACACTCTTCAGTCAAGTTCTCCCCCTGGCTCTTCCATTAAAAGCCAGACTCCTGCCTCAGGTTGTAATCCCACTATCATGCAGGAGCTGGGTTCCCCCATTTGCACAGCTGGCTAACCTGGCAGGGGCTGCCTTGGGGCATCTGTAGATCTCATCTGGCCCCAGCACACTGAATCAGACGAGGACGCACTGCACAATTCACCTACCTAAGAGCTTACAAAAAAGGCCAGGCTTTTATCAACGCCATTGCACAATTGCTTCATGTACACCTAACTTTGCAAAAGGATTCCAGACAAGGACCTGCCCAACTTGTGGTGGGCTTTAGTTGGGCTTGGTCATGGCCATGTATATTATATGTTCAGGCTTGGGAAAGCAGTTTTATCTGTTGTCTCTTTACTTTCAGTTATATTTTGTGTCCTTGAAAAATGTTGTATTAAGTTTCACCTGTGCTCGTTTCCACCTGGTTTCATTTGTGTTGATCGGTTCTCCTTTGGTTTAGTTCTTTTATTCAAGCCCTGTCTTTTGAGTGGTTCTTTGTCCGGTTTTTGTTGCACACTTTCGTGCCTCCTTGCTCCTTGCTACTACTTCACTTGCTTGCTTATGACACTAAGAGGTAGTTATACTTCATTTTCATTTAGTTATTTATTTTCTATATTGTGGAATTCAAGACCATTTTTGGGAGACTGGATACCGATACTCCACTGTCCCTCAAAGTTTCTTATGGTTAGATATTTTAGATTATAGATTATTTATAGATTATTTTGGTAATTTAAGGAACAATAAAACAAACGTGTGTGTATCTGAAATTAGAACATAGACATATTAAGGAATATTCAGGAATAGGTATTTATCTGTCTTTATCAATGGTAATTTTAGTAGTTTAACTTACAGTTACAGTAGAAAAAAAAGAATTATAAGTAATTCAAAGTCTGTTTAGCCATATCTGAATTATATGTAAAACAACCAAAACAAAAAAAACATTGCATCACTCACCAAGGTCTGTTTGTCCACGGTGATCCTGTGGTCCCTGAGGGCTATGAGGACTGTCAGGTTTAGGAAATGTTCCAAATCCCATTAAGCTGCACCATGTGTTAATGGATTGTACTGGATTCGTAAGAGATCGGCTTGATTGGGCTTTTGGAAGAGACACTGTTTGAGTTGAGTGGTCAAAGTAGAGAACGGCATTGCCCTTTCTGAGAACATTCTGAGAAATCGATGGTGTCTACTCCAGAAAAGCCATCAGGCCTGGAAGCAGGCCTCCGTCACACAAACTCATGTGTGAAAAGTAATTTACTCGCCCATTGCTCACTGGTTCACAGATTCACAGAGGCATGACCTGGACCACAACACTGGCTTTATTTGAGGCTTATGGCAGGTTTACTGGAGCTCAGAGCCCCTGCTACACTCTTTTTAGTACATACTATACTGTTAGGGATGAGAAATTGCTTTCCATAAGGACATTTTGTTTTATTTAAATTTATTTCCAAAACGCACATTCGCTCTGCAGGTTTACTATAAACAAATCATTTAAAAAAAAAAGCTAAATTAAGCTAAAATCCATGTCCCAGTGTGTAATTGCTGCATTATCAGCACCCTGTTTGTAATATCTGCAAACCTATCGGTATATAGGTGCTGCAGGGGGTGGCTTGCATCATTTCAAACCTCATTTAACACTGAACCATGCCCCCTTCTAAAGCTCAAATTGGCCACCACGGAGCCGCCGAGTGGCTCCAGACATTCATTAGCTTAATGAAAACAGGCCACTCATCTACTGCCACCCAGTGCGTGCTTTCACACTGTAGCAATAGCGGCCATCTGCTCAACAACTATCCGCCAGCTGTAGGCTCTACTTGTCAAAGCATGAAAGTCAGGTAACCGTCAAGTTCCAAACTCTTTTTTTATTTCCCTTGGCTGGACAAGTAGAGTAGGAGCGGTTTGTCTTGAGATGCATACAGAAAAGTCTCAAGGCGTGCATGATGGAATAAGCCGAGTGGGCAGTAGTGGTGGGGTTCCTGTGTGGTATTGCGGTGAAACCCAGCTGGCAACGGAGGTATTGGCTGCAGCACCTCCGTTGGTGAGGCTGCATTATGAGAAGGTTAATATAATTTGAGGGCAGGCCAGGTTATGTTTAGATGGCTAGTTCACCAAATGTTCAGCCTTGGAGGTGGTCCATTATCAAATGGGCCTAGACCCCATATTTGAAGGTCAAGTAATTAATTCAAAAAGATGTTGCAAAAATAAAATGCTTTGCTGGTATTTGGAAGTAAATGGATGAATTCAGTAACCTCATATTAGTTCATTTACGTAGGTGTCCGTCTACCTGTTCAATAGAATTGCAAAAAAATTAAATAAAGATCTAATTTTAATATTTCTAATATACTTTTGTTACAATTATCTATGGCTGATGGTGACTCAGTGCACGTGGGGTCAATATCATGATACTCATAACCTTACGCTTCAGGGCAATAATGAACACTGTAGCAATGACAACCTACGGCTAGTTTTGGCAATATGAGCACCAGAAGGTGCACAGTGAGTGGGAAATGTTAGTCAGTGCCCCAAGGCAGGCATTTGATAGTTCGTCATCTGGATAGCATTTCTAGATTTCCCATTGGGACAAAACTCATTATATCTCGCTTTATCCTCCCGCTGACCTCGGGAACATTCCCAGGAACTTTATTGGCTAAAGCCCATGTTATATTTTCTCCCTGAACAGCATTCATGAACCTCCATATTGATAGGACATATGACTGGCCTGGGTGCTGCCTGCCAAAAGAAAAGAAGTGGATGAGTGAAGACACTCTATTTTGAATCTCAGATGAGAGACCCATTCACCTTGATAGTGTGCCGCACACAATGCCCAGAGATATTGATTGTGTGTCCAGTGTTTCCTTTTGTTTATTTTTTTATTTTTTTTATGCAATGCAATTAATTCAAAATATAAATGTTTATACTAAAAAATCCCTGTTATTTCCTTCTCTTAATTGCTTCAAAATGCAAAATTATTTATCCTAGGAACTTGCATGGTCCATGATTGGAAGATGTTTGATGATTAAAAAAAAAACACTGCTTCTCTTATTTTCTGCTACAGTTTAATTTTGTTGGGAAGCTGTTGGGTCCACGTGGCAATTCCATGAAGAGATTACAGGAAGAAACCGGAGCAAAGATGTCTATCCTTGGCAAAGGTTCGATGAGGGATAAAGGAAAGGTACTGATGCAACATTTCGTACTGAACTGTGCTCGTTTGATGTCTCTGTGATATTAATGTAAGTGAGCAACTACATTTTTTGGAGCAACACTAGAATAATATACCCACATCTGGCACATGCTAATGCAATCATATTATACAAAACAACATTCATTTTATGCACTCCAATAATATCAAATCAAACATGAGTATTTTTTTTGGAGTGTATGCCAATACCTGTTTTTGATGTATTTGTTGTTGTTTGCTTGACCATGTGAGAATGCGCAGGACACTGAGATTTCCAGCTTTCTGCTACAGCTATTCATCCTCCGGACTTGTGGTCCCTAGAAAGCAATCTTATCTGTGTGTGTACACAGGATCAGCATGGGCTCAGTCTGCAAAGTCAGGGCTGGTTTGTCCAAGTAGCCAGGGTCATTACTGGAGGTCTTACCGTGCTTCTGTAGGGTTGTACGGCTATTGTTAGCCCCAGATAGATTAATAGACAGCAGGGCATGACAAAAGACTTGCAGTCCTACAACTGTGGTGACAGAATTGGAGCTAGATTTATTTTCCAATTATACTGGCGAGGGAACTTTAGGGAAAATAAAATCTGTGAGACAGTGCAGTGATCAATTCATAACTCAATATTGACACCTCAGAGTAGGTGTAAGAATTAGCAACAATTTCAATCTAATTTGTGTGCAATACCTTTATGTTCCTTTATGATGTGTCTGCATAAAACAATGGAAATATACACTTATCGATTGATCAAAATGTGTTTTCAATGTTTTCATTTTGGCCATATTGACAATATTTATATGCAGCAAGGGCTGCTATGTTTATACAAATCTTCTTACCTTGAGATTTATTCCTAGCCTAATGCATACTCTAATATCTTCTACATCTTGCTAATGAAATGCAAGATGTCACACTATAAGTATCACCATAGAAACCTAGATGTCTGAAATAAAGAAATAAGGATAAATAAACATTGCTCAAAGTAAACATTATCGTTGCGCTCCTGCGGGACAAAATCAATTGCCCTACAGTGGAACCTTACATATCAGTGATTCCCTTTGGTCTAAATTATTTGGTTCATTGTCCCAGGTAGCGCGGAAACTAGTGATTGGTTTTGTACACACACACACACACACACACACACACACACACACACGCAAACACACGCACACGCAAACACACACACACACACACACACACACCGAGTTGGCAAATTATTTATAATTTATTTTCCTCTAATTTGTTCAGTTTATTCTAAATCCATGTACAGTGCACGGTAAGCTTTCTGTTCAGTGTGATGTCTGTAGCTTAATCGGTCTAATCAGTCTGTTGGGTGTGAGCATGCTGATGTTTGTTTCCAGAGCAGAGCATCTTAGACATTTCTACTGCCTATCTCATTTAATCACTGGGGAGGTTCTTACATATTTTTGCACACATTAGTCAACTAAATCAATTACCAAGTGGTGCAACTCTTTTTTAATTTTTTTACTTCAGCACAACAGCACCAGCTCACGGAAACTGTTTTAAATTACTACAGATAAAACACTACGTACTTGTGAATATGTACCACAGATACATTGATTTATACTTATGAGAACTATGCACAAAGAGTAAAACCTTGTAGCTCTCAGGACTAATGACAAACTGGTTTCCAAATTCCATGGAGATGTGGAAAATCTGCATTTTACGGCTCTTTAAATGTATCTGAGAACCTACGGGTAGTTACAGCTATTCATGCTTTGTAATGGTAGTATTGACTGCAAGCAGGGGGTTTGGCTTTGCCTTGTATGCTTTTGAGGAATATTCTGCAATGATAGCACATTTTCTTTCACCAAACAATCTACATAATTTATGCTTAGTCTTAAGGAACCATTTTCAACTTTATTGTCAGTAAAAGTGATTAATTTGCAGTCCTTAAGGTGTCTGAACATTAATAGTTCAGAATAACTTTTGGAATGTTTAAAGTGCTAAACTCAAAATCTCAAAAATGATTCTGTATAATTAGTTTGGTCCTATGAAATTTTTCCTCCCTGATAAATCACATACAGTTATAGTAAGTGTACAATTTAAAGATGCAGAAGCTGTCGTAAGATGGATTCCAGGAATATTTTATAAAACGAAGACAGGTAGTTTCACAGCTTTGTTTGTCCTTTACTCTTATATGTGTCTACTCTGGTACAAGGTTTTACAGTCCCTTACAGGTCTCTGGCATTGGTTGATTTCAATCCACAGAATGCCAATGGTAGTTGTACGCAATTATTTTCATTTACATTGACTGTCCACAGCATTTACTAATTAGATCATCTAATCAGAAGTGAATCATCAAGAGGGACTCTGGGAGGGAGTTTGTTGAGATGATTAGACCAAGCATCTATCATTTCATTACCAAGCCATTGTTTCCCAACACTTGTCACTATTGCCAAGGAAAAGATATATAAAAACCCTTCAAATAGAGAAGGTTTTACCATGAATTCACAAGACAGGGAGTAGATCATCAGGGATGAGACATCTGAAACGATCCCCTACATTGAGGCCCCATGTCCCAAAATGAGTACCAAGGAAACCAGTATAAAAGGTACTGCAGGTTGCACCAATTAGTGGTTTTCCCAAGATTTTTTTAAGAGGCGACTTTCAGCAATCAGGACACTCACCAAGGTGACAGGTGCTACGGAATCCCAGGGTAAAAAGATCAGGGTGTATCTGGATATTAGCTCTGTCATCTCTGTACAGTACAGAAGGCACTTAATCAAATGGGATCAAATATTTATAAAGCATATTTATTTTTTGTTTATTTTAAATTAGGGGGCCTTGTATGGAGACCCACTTATATGGGCAGGCAGTTCATATTATCATCTCGTTTTCATAATGTTACGTGTCAGTTGTAGTCTCTTATTTATAACTACTAACTAAATGATTCAGCGGCAGCATCACACTCTTCTTTCCTGTGGGTGGATGCAGTCTGATGGGTTTGCAGGAACACAGGAGTCTCCCATAGAAATCATTCTGGGCGCCAATTTGATTAAATGTCAGCGGTTAGGCAACATAACCACAAAACTCTTCTGGTAAATATTATATGATAATGCAGTACTGTTATCTCTTTATTCATCTTGACTGGACAGCAAAACGACTTGACCTTTTCTTTTTTTTTAATATACCTTTTTTTCACAGGAGGAAGAATTAAGGAAAAGTGGTGAGGCCAAGTACGGCCATTTAAATAACGATCTTCATGTTTTAATCGAAGTCTTTGCCCCACCTGGTGAGGCCTATTCCCGCATGAGCCATGCCTTGGAGGAGATCAAAAAATTTCTAGTTCCAGTAAGTTCATTCAAACCATTCAATTTACTCTAGTTCCTGGAGGGTAATTGTAAAGAGTATGGGAAAATCAGTCTTCAGCCTCTGCTCTTGAGGACTCGTCTACCAGGGTTATTTTCACACTCAATTGTAATTGAATGTTAAAGTATTAAACAGGTCTAGACAGACTGAATGCTGCGTTCTGAAAAAAGACTGTACTTGCTTAGCACAACCAAAACAGACAAAACAAAACAAACTACAACAACAATTATTTTTTAACACCATTTATTATAGCATTAACACTTAGCAAATAGCAACGCATACTATAATATGTTTTAGCTACATCAGCACTAAATCTATTCCCCAGCATATATATTCCTATTTGTATCCTCCTTAACAAGAAATATAATGTATTCCACAATTAACAGATTCAGCATGGTACAACTTGCAGGGTACCATCAACTTTAGGCCTAAAGCTCTTAGCAGTAATTAATGTGCATATTGCATGGCCATCTTGAGTGTAAGCTGTATTAATAAAGAATGTGTGGTGCCTACAGAAACAGAGGTTGTATAACAATCCACAGGACCTGCGGTGTTCCTTAGGGCTAACAGTGCTGAAAGCTAGAGGAACATTACTGCTGCTGCACCCAGCCGGAGCCATTTTCCCCCTCAATCCAGACATATGTTTCTCTATGTAGTAAATCCTTATAATATCTACTAGAGCAAAAGTAAAGAAGCACTTACGCCATGCGAATGTGACGTTTGACTATTCATTTAGAAGGTCAGAATGTACGGCAGTATTCTTTTCACCCCTTGCAAAAAAACGTTATACTCCAATCTTATCTAGGCTCTGATAAATATTTTAATTATATTAGAGGATGCTTTTACGAAGGATGACTAAAACTTTATCCAGTTCCTTAGAATGAGTAAAGTTGGATTTCAGACTTTGTTTCGTAGCCTTCTAATCATCATAGAATGACAGATCCTTGACATTTTGGACATCACATGGAACACTGCGTCACACTGTGTTATTAGAAGATAAAACTGTAAAATGTAAAACAATTCAATGTTTTAGCATTTTAGAAACTCCATTTGAAAATGCCTAGCAATGCACCATGATTAAGTTCACACTAATGTGGCTTTGATGTTACTTTGAGTCCTATGAACAGAGATCACTGTAATGCAGTTTGCAGCACCGATAGCAGGTGTGTATGAATCTCAAAATCTCTCTCCTCAGCAGTATTGACTGCAGGGGTGAGGGGCGGTCATTAAGAAAGAAACAGTCAAAGGCGGTACATGTAGAAGCAAAATATTAGCTCCTCTGAGACTTGATTTGATGATATTGCACAGCATGGAGGTTGTACATTGATTGATTGATTAAGGTGTCAATTCTAGAATGCGGGCTTGTGTCCTACTGCTCGCTTTAAGAGAATCCAGACGTCTCACATCACTGGAGAAACAGACCTCAAGTTTTAGCCCACATTTCAATTTGGTAAAAACATTTGGAACACAATTGAGATTCCGGACGTCATTTCACTTGGCCAGTGACCTTGATAATGAGCCCATTATGATAACCATTAGATCTGTTCATCCTGGGTTACTCTTTAAAACACAATTGAAAACAATATGGGAAAGACTATCTCATTGTAATCCAATGATATTTCTTGAGTCTACCCGGCTCTGAACCGAAGGGTTGATTGCAGTCTCTTCACAGAGTTCCATAGTCCAGCCATCTTGATTGGACTAAAAAAAAAGTTGCGGTAATCAGTTGCGGAAATTATGCATGACGAATGCTAAAAAATGACTTTAATTTGAAGGACGTTGTGCACGGACAAGGACAGACATGGTATAAATGTCTCTATCTTGGAAGACTTAGCCCAGCTGTCTGAAAGAAGTTAGCAGACCTTTGTACCAGATATTCTCCTCAAAGTCATAGTTGACAGTAAACAACAAGCTCTAGCTAATTTGTAAACGAACAAGCTCTAGCTAATTTGTTTGTTTGCTTTGGTTAAGGTACATACTTTCCAATTAAGAGGCTAAGAGTAGCTGTGAAACCAAAAGGTTGCTTAAGGCTATTCTAGTGTACTACTGTAAAAATCTTAAACGATTATAGGGTTATATATTGTTTTATTGGGTTTAAGTCATGCAAGAACGTATTTATACTGGATGCTGAATACAAATTTATCCTCATATTTTCGAATACTATTTATTTATTAACTGTCAGTCAAACAGTTGAAATAGAATATGCACAAAAACATTTTCCCTGTTGAATTGTAGTATTATCAGTAAATTCTGTATCTCTTTTTGATTATGTCCAGCAGTTATACAAACAGGAACAGGATAAGATGCTAGAGAATGTAAGAACTGTTTGTGTGTGTGTGTGTGTGTGTGTGTGCGTGTGTGACATTGACAAGATAATGATATATGCATTATACCCTCTCTTATCGTCCCTGTAATTCAGATCCTTGTTATGTTCAATTTCTGTTTGAAAGGAAACCTTTCAGTATCTGACAGCAGTAGTTAAAATCTATCCAAAACAGTCATCACTTTCAATCTGGTTTACTTTGCAATTATATGTGCAAATGCTTAAATACAGGCTTTTGTTGTGACCAGACTATTAGGAGAAAGGGCTGTGCTGTTTTACAGTAATACATTTTGCCACCTTACTTCAATGTTCAGAAGCCAAAAAGTTACCCAAGATTATGCTTAACTTTTTGATGCAAATTAGAAAAGAGAGCTACAGTTTTCTTTCAAGATTTTATGTACGTTGTTTTCTTTCATGTTTTTGTGTTTTATCTTTTATGTCTGTCTCCCTCGAAACACTATGAAAACTGTCACCTAACAAAGATTAATTCTCAGCAACCATAGCCATAATATCCTCTAGTAACCATGCCTGATTTAATCACGCCATGCGTGTCCTTTGATGTCAAAAGAGTTTCAAGTTGGTGACTTTTTTGCTGCTGTGGCAAGCATCTGTTTTGGTCCAAAGACTAAAGCCTTGTTTATTGGATGTTTGCATGGTTGTGTTGTGTTCCCGCAGGACTACAATGATGAAATCAGACAGGAGCAATTGAGGGAGCTCTCTTACCTGAATGGCTCCGACGAGCCCAGTAGAGGAAGGAATGTACGAGGACGAGGCTTGCGGCTAGCCTCCAATACAACCACTAGGTAGGACTACATTCTGACCTGGGGTGGTCAGCCAATACTGATTCTCAGGATTATTCTATGCTTTACATTCATTTATGAGATTTACAGAATCGTAAATTGTATCTTATATGAAAATACATGACTACATTCACATAATAATGTTTAATGTAGTGTTAAAAAAAAGGTTTTACTATGCCTCAAAGGAATACATGATGAAAGAATAATAACATATAATTTGCAATAAAAATAATAAGGTATTTAAGTGGTGTACCTTCTTTTGCTTTTAATACTCTTTACCTGTTTGATTAAATATATTTTTGTTTTGAGCATGGCACACACTTTATTTATGTTTCCGTACATGATTCAGTTATTTCATATCGGAGACATGTCAGTGCTCCATAAATTATATTTCATAATCTACCCTTGCCACTACCACTGCATTCTGACAGTCCCTCAAGAAAAGTGACTGTGCTTCTGACAGCTTGCTCTACCTCAGGTGGTAATGTTATGAGAGCTAAATACGGCAGTGCTGTGCGACGCCGGCAATTTAAAATCACCGGCACGTCCCTCTTGATTTTCTCCTTATGGTGCACTGATAAGCGATTACTGTAAATCTCCGTGAAAAATATGCACCAGTAATATGGCAGTAAGTCCTTTTTTGAGTCTTTGTATTTTTGGATCGTAGTGCAGCTCTCCACCTAGAGAAGTTCCTGCCAGAATACATTGTGTCTTTTGCTCTCCTCCGTCTCTGCTGCTGTTAAAACGTCTGGAGGTTCTCCAGTTATAGACAGCTTTATGACCTTAAATCAACCCTTCCCTCCCTGTGGTTTGCCTATGGGCTTACGAGGCAATATATCTTCAGAGTATGACAGCATCCGTTCCCAAAATGCTCATTTCTGTTCAGACACCAGAGCCCAGGACCATTTACCTTTGATCTGTGACCGTTGGACTAGCATAAAAAAAAAAAACCTGTTGGTGCTCCTGAAATACGATCGTGGTCGTTGGCATGCTGGAGCGAACCCAGAGCTGCTTTTGGATGCAGTCAAGGGTGTGAGACAGATGGAGAACCTGATTCCCTACAAGTGTAGGTAACAGGGCTGCATGGGGTCAGTGGATTGGGACCTGACACGCTTGTTGTTCAAGGGAAGATGGGTGATGTGATGAGACAGATTATGCATCATAATAAACTTTGTCTGGGTGCCAGAATACTGTAGCATACAAAGTGTATGACTATAGCCTATGATTGGTCGTGTTGCGCGGAGAGGAGCAGGTAAAACCTAAGGTAACTACGGCATTTATAGAACCAGGAGACAGACTAAGGGAAACTCATGCTGGTGGTAGGGAACTGGAAACTGAGGCTGTGGCTGGGGAAAGAGGAGTAGGGCAGGGTAAGCAGGGCCAGAGCGGGATCCAAGGAAGCAGTATAGCGAGTGTCCAGACCTGGGATGAGGGACTAGAGACTGGAGACAGAGTGGACAGAACTGGAATAGAGCGGTGTCAGGTTAAGGGGGGGGGGGGGGGGGGGGGGGTTAACAAGGTTAACAAGGTTAACAAGATGAGTGCAGGAACAAATGGCCAGAAGTGCAGACTGGCTGAGCTGAGGCTATGATCAAACAATGTGGTAGTGGTAGGGCCGAGCATTTGTAGAGGCCTTGATTACGGAACGGGGTGCTGGTGGGGCTCTGACTCTACACTACTCTGTCTACACTCACACAATCACACACAAAGAGAGGGAGATGGGAGGTGGGGGGAGTGGCGGAGACACAGGCCGGAAGGTATAGGGTGAGGCAGGAGCAGATGTAAAAAGTTGTATATGTGTAAGTGGGTTAAAAAGATCTGTTTCCAATTATGCCAAGATTTGAATTTTCATGCTATGCACTGAAATTTACGTAGGACAAATAAATAATATAATATGTGTAGGGAAACCAATCCTCAAACCATCCCCCTCATTCCAGAGAACCAAAGCATGGTCTCTCAACACAAAGGGTCATAAAACCTTAACTCTATTCCAGCCATTCCAACTGCTACTTTAAGGATTTATGAATTGGGATTAAGAAACTGTCGCAAAGGAACAATCAGTTAAATTATTGGACATTGACAATGAGAAGAAATTGTAACATCAATTGTTTGTATTTTGTAATAATTATATATTTTGTATTGTTTTACTAAGCTAACTAACATAATTAGCCTAGTCATGTTTGGTATCCAAATGTCCACCATGATGTTTTGTAAACTTTGCAAACGTTTATATAGAACATATTCTTAGCATACAGGTATAAATAGAAAGAAAATGATTTGAGCTAATCAAGCTGAAAACCTTATCTCATACAGTGAGATAATCAACACCTCTGACCACTGGCCTTTGGCCAATCAGGTGACCTCAGTCACCTTTTGGACACCCCTTCTCAGACTAGCTTAAATAGATTTTCGAACCAGGAAACGTGGCTTTTTAAGATCCACACGTAACCTGGGAAGGCCGTCCTGCGTTACACGGGTTGATAAAAATTGCACCCAATTTATTCTTTGACCACGTGTCTGCAAGCAACTCTTTGGACAAAGGATTTTAGGCCTTTTCCTCACTACAAGGCCGGAAAACCTTGCACACTTTCAAACTGAACCAGCGCACGATTAACACGTCAAAGAAGACCAAAAACCCCACGTTGCTGTTCCATGTTTATTCAAACAAGGAACTAACTTTCAGAACTTTACCAAAGGAACCACGGACTTCTCAAACTGGCTCCAGCCACAACAACAAGCTAAATAAAACCAATCCGTGAGCCACAGCTCCGCCTTTCTTCTCACAGTAACGTAACCCATGCTTATCATACGTTGAGCGTTGAATGCTAAAGCTTAGACAATTTCTGATGAGTTATGCTTACCATAATTTATCAATATTTGAACTGTTATACTGTGTATGTTTAGCTACTAACCACTTTAGTTTATTAATGTCATCATTTAGTCATTCTTTGTAGTACTGTAATTTTCATGTGTTTTAGACTAGTAAATAAATAGAATTGCTTTGCAACCAATCCCAGCTGTGTCATATCTTCGTTTCCATACAATCATTTATTCTCGTAACTTAGAACGTCACTACTTCAGAATTGAGACTAAAACTTCAACTAGGCCTACTTATTAAATTAATGCCAAATCAGACCTGGTTTCCCATCGAGCCATGCAATAAGCTTAAATCTTTGGGTGGTGCCCCCTTAATTATTTAATATCAAATTGATCGATTATAATATTAATTTATGAATTAATTGATAATCTACAAAATTGATAGAGTAATTTACACACAATAAGTAGTGAACCAGTAACCCTACATATGCAACACCTGTATGTAACCTGGTGAATATTCCACTACTCCCCCACCCACACACGCATACACACACACACACACACACACACTTTATTTTTGACTCCAGTTCTACTTTTTCATACCCAGGGAGCGGGGCGGTGCAGCGCCACCTCCTCCACCAGGCTGCAGGGGTGCGGTCGCTCCACGAGGGACAGCGGGGGTACGGTGTGCTCTACCTGCAGCCACCTTAACCAGGGGAGGCCCGGCACCACGGGCAAGGGGGGCACCAGGAAAGCCTAGCTACAGAACACCGCTCTTACCTGTCACACATGAGTCATATGAAGATTACGTAAGTCCAATCTCCATTCACACATTATGTTTTTGCTGAGCAGAATTTTGTTTTTGGTTAAGAGTTATGGCAACTTAAACAGGCTTTTATAGTGATTACAGTTAGTATGTGTTGGTATGTATATGGTTGGTTTCATCTTGTCTGGTGTAATATGTTCAAAGTTATGACTGTGCATTATTGTTATTATAACTGTGCACTATTGTTATTATGACTGTGCATTATTGTCCAGCGGAGCTATGGCAAGGGGGGAAATATCAAAGTCACACTTGTGTTGTTTTTATTGACGTTGCTTTTCAGACAATAACAACTGAATGTACACCGGCCACTCTTCTGTTTACCAAAGGTTAATTGAATGAAACAGGGTGCCTCTCAAAGGGTAGAAACAGCAAGAGACGGTCTTTCTTCGTCCATAGAGGTCTATAGTGTCACATAGAATTTATGCTGTGATATATTTGAACTAAAAGGAACATAGCATGAGACACTTGCAGTACTTATTGTGCATTCAGAATAGCATACATACATATAAGTAGATCGAATAAATATACTGTAGTGTGGATTTTTATAAACAGTAGGTTATTGGGATTCTCAAGGTTGTAACAAGACAGTTGAACACAGTGAATGCCATTATATCTAAATAAATAAATAAAAAATTAGTTCCATTCTAATGGAAATAAGCAACACTTTCACCAGTCAATTTCCACAGAGCTGTCCTGCTGTGTAAAGCCCCCATGTGTGCTGGCAATTGCAGATTGCCCTGTCTGCATGGGGAAATGCACAAGCACAGTCTCATTACAAAACCGAATTGAGTTCTGTTGGAGAGCCTTGCCTTTTTGCCTATTTATGGAGTGTCAAAAAACTGGACATTTTTCTCCTTGTAATTGGGGGTTGGTAGTGAAGTAGGTGGGTGGTGGAGTGACAGATACCTGGGGATTATGGAATGAATAGTTTGTACAGAGCATTCTTACCACAATTTGTCACCCTACAAATCTCACCTTGCTGTATCCTCTATTCGACCTGTCAGTTTTCGTTCTCAGTGAGCTCTTCCTGGAGTGCAGCATAGAATAGATCAGGGTATTGTTTTACCGCCAAAGTGTAAAGGATGCAGCAATGCACTATATATATGTTCCTGTTGTGAATCCTGGGTACTGTACTAGTCTAGGGAACACAATTAGAACAATATATATATATATATATATATATGTATATATAAATATATAATTATTTCCGTTGCTTCTTCGCTCTGTGTGCATTTCTGAAGAGTGAAGACACACTGTGTTATGCTGAATATACATGGTGTACGTGCTGATCATGTAACAGGGATTCCTCCAGAGGCTAATGTGATTGATGCACTCTGTCAAATTGTCATTGTTTCATAAAAGCTGATACTGTGAAAAAAGCCATAATTGCACCTGTTATGGGGAAGTATTGATTCACGGAAATGCAATGCATACCTTTCTATAATAAACTAGTGAAGTCACTGCGTATTTGTGGTGTTTCTGAATTCTAAAGAGACAATGTGCTTGCAATCCAATTATCCAAGTTCAGAACAGCCTCCAAACAGAGAAAAATCCCCAGATGTATAATAAGGCTGTGCTTTTGGTGATACCAGAAACTCTGCCAAGTATTAAACAGATTTATGGAGAATGATTTTGAAATACTATGTTTCTTATATACAAACCACTAGTATTCGAACGACAAAATCTTCATAGAATGGCTTGGTCTTAAACCTTAGCACCCGTTTTGAGCCTGTGCCGCTATGCCATAACGTGATTAGGCAAAGTGTTCAGTAACACTTTTAAGACTGTAAAATATATTACATTACACTGGAAATGATGCAAATTCCTCTCTTTATATTATCTATTTCATGGACATAAGATAGTAAGTGAGAATCAATCTCCCTGATATTTACAGTATGTATTTTATGAATGTAGTGCAGTGAATGTAGCTTGTTTGTGTGTTACTATTTTGCACATGGCTATAGCAATCATTTCTGCTAGGAGCAGCGTGGAAACCAAACTAAATTGCTCTTTGTTGGCTACAGAGTACCTTAAAGGATGGTATGCACATCAACAGCAATTGCTTTTCAACAATAAGCTTGGTTACACTGCTGAGTTCACATTTGTGAGGTAAAGTAATTATGGAAAAATAATTCTCCATGCAGAACGTCCTTGTTTAATAAAAACAGATGTATCACATACACTTCCAGTAGATTGTTTAATAGAACATTGAGAATTTGGAAGAATACCCATAGGCCTTGGCATCGGTTGTATTTCCATGTTTTCTTGACAGCTTGGTTGAATGTGTATCAAAACAACAATAGAAACCTGACACAGTTTATTTCTACAGTAACAGCAACTTCCTTACCTATTTGGTAGGGCAATTATTTTCATCTGTATCAAAGACAATGCTTTGTTTGTTGTGATTCATGAAGCATCTTTGTTGTGATTCATTGTAGATGGGTGTTTAGACTCATAATACACTTGGGATAAAAAAAAGAAGAGGCACTATAACCCCTAACCTGTTAAAGTGTACGATTACATTAGATTAACTCTTCATTTTACTGTCATGGCTAATGTCAAACATACAGTATGTACTGAAAGACTAGTTCATGCAAAGTGTTCAAATTGTTAAATCTTCGAGTTGAAAGAAAGCTACATTTTCTGTTTGGTCAATTTCAAATTGACACGTTTGTCAATAGCCTATACAAAGACTGAGGATTGTGGTCTCTTCTGTAACCGAGCTGGATTGCAGCAAAGACAAAGTGCTGCAGTACTAATGCTCCCTGCATTTCAGTTCTTTGGATAAGTATTCACATGCAGACCCCTATGAAGATCAGTCACTGTCAGGGGATGTACAGGTTGTCAATTGATAATGAAGCGCAATGTTGAGGGCCTTTGGCTCCTTGCAGTCCTAATTACACTGAGCCAGAACTCTCCACCCATGTGTTAACACTTGATTTATTTCTTCCCGGCTTGTTCAATAGGACCAGGGCTAATTGGTTTTTCCAAACGAGCATTGAAATATACGAATCAGGCTTCATTAACTGCACACTAAACCAGTTATGCACAGTACCATGTAAGGTCTGTGTAAGGTCTTTAAGGTGAGAGGTGTAAGGTCTCTATCAACAAAACTGTGCTTAAAGAAAACATATTAAAACAGTGGCCTAGTACCAGCACTGTTACAAGGTTAGGCTCATCTATAATAAAACACTCCTCTGCTGATGCAACGCTTGATCTCACAGAGCAAATACAGCAGGAGTTGTCTTTTTTAACATCTCAGCTATGCAGGAAAGGACAAAGCGTATGTTTAGATCGCCAGTAGAAATCAGAATTTTCATCTGGCTCATACTGAAAGAATTTCCATTCACTTGTTGCTATGCCTTCCATTGTTCTGAGGCCATGAGATGCATTTTGTCAAGCGGGAACACTAACAAAATGGCCAATTAGTCAGATATCGAGGCCTCTGACCCTGTCTTAATGGAAAACAACTTCTAGCGAAAGAAAGTGGCATTAGATTCCCTGAACAACTTAATCCCTGACATAATCCCTAACTTTAATTTAGTCAAATCCATGTCCATACACATAAGGCCATACAAAAGCTCAACAATGGGGATAGGCAATCAGAATGCTTTCATTTTCTGTTCCCATGTCCCATTTTCAGTAGGATTCTGAAATAGAAAAATCCAAAAGACCAACAGAAACCAATAGAGGACGATATTAGACATGTATTATAGGAAGCCAGTGAATATTATATTATTATATTTTAACATTATGTCTACAGGGAACAAGTTCATTATTCAGCTGTTTATTTTTTCCTTAGCAAGGGCAAATTTCTATAACTTTTTCTGATATAATTATGCCTGTCCTCTTTCGTGTGTTTGTATGTGGAGTGGAGGCGTCTGGATAAATAAGGTTGTTTTTAAACTTTGTGTAGTTATTGTTGTGGTAAATTAAGTTTCTTGTTACCAGTTTCCTGTCTTGACATATTTCCTGTGTGTGCAGTTATTTTAATATTTTTTGCCTGAATGTAAGAAGTTCATATTCCCCTGCAAAATATCCCTTATCTTCGTAGACCCAAATTCAATATGTTAATCAACTTCAAGGAGAAGACTATTTTGGTGAGATTGTACTTTTTCATTGCAAAGGCACATCAACAGTGCTGTTACAGGATAAGACTAGATAACAATATGATGATCGGCATAAATTATGATTTTGAACATGCTCAAAAAGCTTTAAATAAGCAAGATCCCACAATCATAAAGATCTTTCACCTACAGAGTTGTGACTGGGAAAATGGAGCCCAAAATAAACTTGCCGGCGACAGCAAAGGATTAGCTCACTTTCAGAGACTCTACTGAGGACTGCAATACAGCAGCAATCCCTAGACACTGACCAGTCTTATTAACAATCTGTTCTATTTCAATGCACTATAGCATCATTCAGATCATAATAAATACAAATGTTTCTACACACATCACAAATAAAATACTGTAAATAACAGGTTTTTTTAGTGTGTTTTCTGCATGTAGTAGGCCTAACCTTGATATAGAATACAGTGATAGTCATTTATTAAAAGAACTGTGCAGTACATAGCGTATATAGAGTATGTTAGAGCTAGATCAAGGTCAGAGGTGTGGAAGTTGTTAAGTGCACACCACTGGTAAGGCAAGTTTCCCCTCAAACCTTAATCAATAATCTCCTCTTCAAATGATTTAGTGGTGTTACCTGGGTGAATCAGGGCTGTCTTGTCTAAGGAATTCTGCTACATTGATTTTTTTTAAATGTCCCAAAAACAATTACATGCCTATTAGAATATAGATTCGATTTGTTTCCATCCACAATTCAATTGGGTTTTCTTTGTCGTTTTGCAGGGCTATGATGATGGATACGATGGAGAATATGATGACCAGAGTTATGATGCCTATGAAGATAACTACAGCAATCAATCAAAGAGGTGGCTTTTAGCGTGTTTTGCCAAATAAGCTTGTTTTCTCTCATTTAATACCTTACACATTTGTCACACCAGCAGTCTAACTAAATTGAATTGATTTGTTGCCTACATGATTTGTAAGCTTGCATTTAGGTGCACTGAATCACTGACTGTATTTAGATGTTGATTATTTCCTTAAAGTTTATTGTTACTCACTTTGCACTGTGCAGAGAGAACAATTGGTATAATATTTTAAAATGATATCTGCAAATAACATGCCTAATGAAAATCATCACTTTAAATGAAAGATATTTTGGTGGTCTGATCCTGACTTATTTCTATCTATAATCATATGTATGCTATGCATTCGCTGTATTGTCATGTTAATCCTGGAAACATTACATTCATGTTTTGTAATCACGCCCTAATCCAGCATGAAACTCTAAAACTTGAGCTCACATCTACCTGATTGAATTAGCTGAACAGATCTAAGGAGGATGTGTGTGATATGCTGCATTAGAGGATGATAACAGAAGCCCCCCCTGATCCTGTCATGTTCCATTCACTAACCTATCTTTCAAAGGAACAGGACAACGGTGTGTACCATTGCCTTATTGAGTTTTACGCTGTCAATGCCGTGCTGTTCGCTCCGTTATTGATGTTACAAATGTGTGTTTGTCTCGTTTTCAGCATGTCAGAATATTATGAATATGGTCATGGAACCAAGGATGAATCTTACAACAATTATGGTGAGGAAATTAAGAAGTATTAAATTTACTATATTGAGGATAGTATTATCTCATGTTACGATTTACGATGTTTTCCCTTAATTGATCCTCTCAAAGTCTTCTTAGAAGACCTTACCTTGGTGGATTTCAAAATTATTGGAACACTGTTATTTTTTTAACTATGTTGGCCTGTTTGTGCTCGTTAAGTCTTCTGGATTTCGTTGCTGTGGTGTCTTAGCAATGTGAAAAGCCCTCCTTTTATACTGGGTTCTGAGGTTTTCAAACCTGGTTGGGTTCCCCTTTTTCTAAACAGGCTACTAGCCAGGCTTTGATGGTACTGTTATGGCATGAGGCCTCTGCTTAACAATTGTATCTGGTCCTCATCCACTAACCATATAACACATATTGTTTTTCTGCTGAAAAATGAAGAAAACACTCTCATGGTTTTGGCTTAGTGCTTACCGTTTTGATCCATAGCACAGCCTTTATATGCATTACCCACCCTGCAAGGCTGGCTGGCTGACTGGCTATTGGCTGACTTGGGTTGCAAAGCGAATGTGCCAGGTGAAGCACACATGCCTGGCTGATGCTCATTGTATTGTTGGAAGCGCAGCGTTCTGCTTTTTGAACACATGCCCTGGTAGGTTTAGACTGCATACAAGAGTATCTTTCGCTGTTGGCTAGGTGCCTTCTGCTCTGCTCAGAAGCTGTTTTCCACAGTGGTGCCTGCTCGGTCATTCATTTTCACCACAATGAATTGGGCACTGGGGTGTTGAAGTGTGGGCGAAACAAAAACCAAGAGGGCAATGATTTGATTTTCTGCTCCATAAACACTTTATGACATTGAACCAGAGCTGTGTGCTGTGCAGCAAGTACTGTGCTCTCAATGTAATTTGACTCTTTAAAAAAAGAGGCCGCAGTTTAAACCAGATCACAGCTTTTGGCCAAACAGAGGACAGAAAAGCTGTGTAATTAATTTATTGAGAAGACTGCAGTAGCCCCTGTGGTACGTACAGTATAAACTAGGGAGCTTTGAAGAGATGTGGATGTAAACGCCCTTGGCTTGAGGGTGTATATACACAATGGTGTACACAATCACAATCACAATGCCTATGGTGTGACTTCATGAAATAAGCTTACGTTTTTTAGTTTTTTTTTTGTGGCAAACAGGCATTTGATTTATTGAATAACATATGTCTTTCACTTGTCTGTCATATTAACACAACATGTAATTTGATGTTTTTCTGAATTAAACATTTTGCAGAGGAGGAGTGGACATCAACCCGGCCAACGCTCAAAGCACCAGCTACCAGGCTTTCAAGAGGGGGCTACAGAGAACATCCTTATGGTAGATATTGACGGTGCTTCACAGCTATGACCTCCAACCATAAGACAACCATACGATTGTTTAATTTTCACCACAAAAGGTGTTGCAGCCCTTACTTTTTTGGACCATGTCCTGCTATTTAGGAACAACACGAAGGTTAATGCTATTTCACCATTCACCTAGTGACATTTTGTTTCTCTCGTTTTTAATAAGATGGACTTTTTTTTAGAACAACAAATAAAGAAAAAAAAGTGACGCCCATACATCAGAATGTTGCTCTTGGATGTTGATAATCATGATTCCCTAAACCTTCAAAACATGACATTGTTCTATAATCTGATTATTTCTTGATGACCCCTTAGGGGTGATAATTAATTACTATTGTAGATCAAAGTTAACCAAGAATATAACTTTTTTCTAATATTTTATGTTAGATAGTGATCTTGTAAAACACATTTTCATTTTTTTGTTGGGGTTGAAAGCAACCAGCAATGTACAGTATGTAGCTTACAAGTGCTTTGTTCTGTGTTTAATCTGTATTTGTACATAAAACATTTAATAAAAACAACGTAAAGCACCATTTGTAAGCCTTTCTAAATAGGTTCCCATAAATTGGTAAATTTCTTTGTCTATAATTTGTTAATAGAACTGACACGTTTTTGTAAAGGCACATAAGTTGAATGCCATGTCTCTTGCACAGAATGCTCACTTGGTTTCAGGTAATGGCTAAAATATTTCCCATAGAAAGTCAACAAAAATATGAAACTATAATTCTGTCTTTCGTAGTTTTTGTACATCAGTAGATAACATGCATCACGATTCTAATGGATAATTTGTTCCAAGGTAATACCAATTCCCTCTTGGGTAGTTTTAATAAATGTATAATGTGTTAAAGGAAATGTGTTAGACAAATAAATTGATTTCTAACCTATTCTCTTAAGTTTTACATTATTAAACAGAAATCTGATTGACTTGTTTGCACTAGCATGTCTGTGAGAATGATATGGAGTTAAAAGAGGTAAGAAAAGACCCCATATTCTCCTATGATAATGTCTAGATGCAACTTTTACAGTTGGCTAGTTGGTTAGTATGCTGTATAGTGCAAAATGTTCAGATTTGGCTGATATTCACTCTGCTGTCACCACTGAGTGAATAGAATACACTTAGTTTGCAGTGTCTGCTATCTGCAAACCAGAACCATCTCTGCCAATATCTCTTTTCCATTTATGTTATTCAACTTAGAAAGCTGCATATGTACAGCTGAGGCCACTTAGCGATCTGAATTCTCTTTTGTGACTAGTACACCTGAAGGCTGATTCTCATTAAGAGCATAGATCGCGGGACTGAAAGGATGACTAAACATTAAGCAGGTAACCCTAATAATAACTCTAATGCTGCGTCTGACGATCGCATATGATAAAGTTACTTACACTTAAAAAAGTAAACCTATCCTTTTAACCCCCAAATAAGAGCTCGAACCATCTAAAACCACTAATTCATGTTAACCAGAGACTTCAAACAGCATTCAGCTAAATAAATAATGCATTAATCAATAAAAGACACTAAACTACATGTCTTATAACTAAACTTCGGTCATATAACCAGAAGAAAAAACAAACTTTGAAACAGTACTTTCTTGAAATAAACTATCTTTGCTTGTAGACAACTCTGAATTGGTTTACTTTTTAATATGTAAGCTTTCATATCTTGTCTACTGACTGTCCATGAATGCCATATTGCATGCAATCTTGGAATGGCAAAACATTTATGTTTTCTTTTTCAAAATGATGAAATGTTTCCTGTCATACTATTTAATTATATGATATTTCTTCCTACAGGTGTAATACTTAGAATGATTTAGCAAAAGTCAAAGAGCAGTGGGAAAGGTAAGGTGATTTTCTTTATTCTAAATAAAATATAGTGCATTCTTAGCCATAGCACACAAGAAGAAAGCTTAGATCATCATCAGGCGTGTTAACATGGCCACATAATGCTGGCTTGCTCTTTGCAAAACAACTGGTTCACCTTTTTTGTGTGAGGGGGAAGCGGATTGTGTTTGCACAGCTTTGCAGGGCTTTCTTTATTACAATGCATTTTCAATGCATTGTTTATTTTTGCAGACACTATAATAAAGCATGAACAGTCTCACATTGAATTCTTAAGTCTGACATTTGCAGAATCTAAAAACATGGCGTTTCCCAGTGTTTCTGAGAAATAACAGCTCAATTTGCAAGATTCGTGGAGCGCCAACATCTGAATTAAAGTCTGACTGAAATAAAAAAACAAACACGATGCAATGAATAAAATAAGAAAAGGTAGAGAAACATATGGTGATGTTAGCTTCCTACGGGCTGGGCTGTCCATACCACATTTCTGTCCAGTCCCTAACGGACGGAATGAAGACAATTCTTGTAATTTCAGAAATCACAGGAAGTTTGCATTTCCTTTTTTTTAATTAAGTTTCCTTTTTTTTGCACAGCAATGAGAATAGAGAGTAAAGTTAATCACCCACTTAGCCAAACCAAACTGTAGATACACAAGATTTGCTGGAAGGTAAACGCAGTGCAGAGGTGTGTAGTCTTCTTGGATAGAATGTACAGATTAATTACATGAATACTGGTCTCCAGGGAAGTGCTGTGCTGGTGAAACTGAGCCCGTCTGTCATGACGCTTTGAATATTTAGATAATTAACAGTTCAATTAAGAAAATATGCACATCGCCTACTAATCAGCAAGGTATAGCTTACATAACATTACATTGCAATGTATTACTTTATTTGGACAAACATATTGTAAACACTGTACTCTGTTCATTGTCCATCATCTAAAGAAAGATACTAAGGGGTTTAGTCATAGGGTTGCCTCCAAACATTGGTGGAAGTCATCGGAAAAACAGCTGGATTAGTGGCAACAATATTTACTATTAATTTCCTTATGGAGCCTCATCACCTTCCCAACATACACATCAACAAATAATAAAATAATAAAAACATTTGATGCTGAAGTTATTAATAATAATTAGAGACTGTGATTGTTGAAACTCTAATTCAGTCCTTATATATGCTCCTCTTGTGTCTTTCTTTTGACCTCTACATTTTGGAGAACTCGGAGGCTTGGAGAGCCAGCTGGCTCAGCGTGAATCCCCTGCAGTTTATAGTATGCTAGTAGATTTATTGGCAGACGTTTCTCACAAGATTCTCCCCCATCATACCACTGAAAGAGTATGATCTTATTAAATTGTTCTTAGGTCAAACCAAGAACATACACTATATGGGCTAAAACGCTTACCAGAGCAGAAACTGTATGCGTCTTATAAAACCTGTCAAATAGACATCAACCATTATTTTATACTAATTTTATAAATATTATTTCAAACAAGCTAGGTGAATACGGTTCATTATTATTTATTTAATCAAGATACCTATAACGTTGCATTAAAGCTGTTGTACCTCAAAACTCTGACCTTTGCAGAGACGAATAGGAAACCTTTAATATCTTGCTGCAGCACCATTTCTGTTTTCAGATCATACAATTCATACAACATGTAAACTCTACATGGTTTAAATGTGTATAATGCCTGTTATTAAGTACTTGGGACTTTTAAAAAAATGCTATCAAACATTGCCCCTGTTGTGGCAGGTTGCCCTAGCTGCAGGGCACCAAGGCACCAAGGCAAATGCGAAGGAAAGGCAATCATCCATTTACAGCTCCTAAGTAATAGTTCTAAAAGGATGGTACAAAAGGTATCTAATCTATACATTTAGCCAGTCATTGTGGGTTCCACAAAAGGTGTGTCATTTTGCAGTCACATGTTCTACATGTATGTGATCCAAAGAGTATTCAGCATATAATCTTTCTCAAGGTGAGAAGTTACCAACAACTGCTTTTACATGTCAAAACTAAATTGTGCGTAAATATAGTGGTCGAATGTTTAGAGGTTATAATTATTCCAAAAAGAAAATGTTCTAACTTCATGTCAAATATATACCTGAACAATATTCCAGCTCAGATTTAGGTAAAACAGATGCCTGAGATCAAGTTGCTATTTATGGAATAATTTTACAGATCACTGAGTGTTAAAATGATCAGCACCGTTCCACCAAAGTAGCTTGCTGATCCTGTAATTGAATTCTGGAGGGGTTTATCACGGCATGAAAACACCAGCACGATTAGCTGTTGAGGACCTGGGTTTTTAAAATATAGGATACCGTGCGTAATTGTGCTATTAGTAAGCAGGCAGCATTTATGGGTAAATTATCATTACTCAACTTCAATGGGTTACAAATGGCCTTTACCAAACTTTCTTTTTCAATTATTGTTTTAATAATTGGTACAGTTAATTTCATGCCATGGCTAAAAATAAGCACATGGCAGCTTTTTCAATTAATTGTTGCAACTCCAGCATACTGTTTGTGGTATTTGCTTCTGCTCTGACAGAAAGCCATAGAATAATGGGTCATCCTGTGTTAGCAGTCCTGCCATTATTGTTAGCAAATTAATATGCTTTGTATGCTTTGCCTTTAGATTTAGGCTAGAGTGGGAATGTTTCACACTAGGTTTTAGGTTGCTGCAGTGTCCAACCGTTGCACAGTTCCATCATTTTAAATTGTGACCCCTTCTCCTATATTTATGAGATAGCATTTTGTTGATATAGCAGCCGTTTCTGTGTTTTTTTGTAGACTTGGCCCTCTCTGTATGGCACACAGGAGAATCCTCCGGGGAGACAGAGGATTGTGTTCGCCTATCAGAAGCGTAGGGGACCATCATCAATCACACTATTGTGCAAATGAAACTGGTAAGCATCTCAAGTTATGACACAAAGAACACCTGCAAGAATATGACTTAGATTCTGGGTTATTGGTATTATAATTTGAAGGAAACGGTTTGAAAAATGGAACGGATGTATGACACGGCACTTTTTCAAGCTGACAGCAATACACTCAGGATTACCTTTGGATTTGACAAATTACAAAATTACAGTTTATTGGTAGAAACATGGGAAAATTGCTCAGTCTGCCTAGAGGGCTGTATGGCATGAAAAATACCTATGATGTACTCTTCAATAGTTAGTTTATCTTATTAATGTGGACGACTTGGCTCTCAGCAGCAATGTTTTGTCAGTGGTGCCCCACAATAGATTTGCATGGAGGTTGTTTATGTGGTGTTGTTTTGTGTTGCTAGAAAAAGAAGTCTGCCAGTACCATTCATTCAGCCTTTGCCAAAACCACTCTTAGATTAATTTTCATAGCGAGCAAGCTGCAAGCGTGACATGAGCCAAAGGCTCAAATTCTCAAGCCTGCTATAAATGCTGGTGTACATTTCTTAAAACGAATGCCACTGTTCAAATCTCTTTCTCACACCAGATTCCCAGTGACTCATTACCAGAGCCTGAGTTCCAAAGAGAATACCATTCATTGTTAGTTTAGTTACAGCACAAGCTATTGTCAGAAAGATGTTTTAAAAGCCTTCATGGACAACATCTTACAAATAATGCATAATCTATACACCTTTACTCTTGTTTACAGACCCATATTCAGACAAAAAAAGATTTTTTTGCAACAATTATTGTTGAAAAAAAAAGGCTTTATTTAAAAATGACTAATGAAATATCTCAACTGGACAGGAACCCAGAGGACGCATACAGTATGATTGAAGAGGAAACGAATCGGTCCTGATGGAGAATCAGAACAGTTGACAGTGATGTAATGACACCATCTGTTTGCAGACGGACATTGGCACAGACGTATTCTCTGCCGAACATGACACAACAAACTTGGCAAAGTCCTTCTGAGGCACGTGTAAGATAAATTATGCCTAAAAGCCTTTCAAAGCAAGCCAGACTTTAAGCATATGATTCGAAAGCTGGCATTGTAAAGCTAAGCGGAAGATTATAGGCTCCACCTTTGGATCCTCAGTATGAGATGGTATTATTTAGTTGTGTTATTCCTTGGTATTATTATTATTATTATTATTATTTAGTTGTTTTTATTCCTTTGAGAATTACTATTGCACCTTTTAGTGTTCCAGCAAGTCTACAAATAAAGGTTGTATTGTGACCTCATACCAATTGCTTTTAAAACTGAGTTCGGAGAAATAAGTAAAAGCCATTGCTATCCACCGGAACTGAAAAGTTATTATGACAAAACAACAAGCTTGCTCATAAAATTTGGAAATATTGTTACCTTTACTATATTGCTACTTTGCTATTAAGAATGTCCGATGGGCAGGCACCATCAGTGAAGTTCGGACTTTTCTGATAATACATAAATGTGGTAACACACAATATGTTACCCATGTTATACTGGCTAATTTAGTCTTATCATGAGATGGTTTGTGGACTTCAAAGTGCTCTGAATTATGGATGGCTTAACTGTCATTATAATAATTAAAAATCATTCCATTTAGATAAAGAATGCAATCTGAAATCCCAGTCTGTGTGGCGGGTTCTACAGGTTAAATACTGGAGGCACACAGTCTGGGATGTAAGGTTCATACAAAAAAGCTGCATAGCAAAGACAAATGTTGTCTTTGTACATATTTTGTTTTTTAAATAAAGAACTGATATTTTAACCTAGCAATTTTGCTGTAAAATAGTGTTCTGTTTTTACTCCTTTTATTCCAGTAAGGTTCAATGGATGCAACATCTAATGGAGCCTTCCTAGTCTTCCGTTTTGTGTATGTGCGTTCTTGCAGAAAAAGTATCCAACAATGACATCCAACTCAGTTGCAAGTCACAAAGTCCTCTGATGAACTATGCAATAAATTGTTTGGTGAACTTCTAAGGCTTAGAATAAAAATAATGACAGAAATGTGTGATTATTTTTCTTCAATACGTTTTTTTTTCCCAAAAAGAATTACAGCTCTTTGCGGTTTTATTTGATACAAAACAAATGGCCTATTGAACAGATTAAAAAGTATTTTTGCCTGGCTGCAAAACCTAACACCGTTGTGTGCCGATGATAACGTGGGAGAAAGTCATCACACGACAGCCCTAT
The DNA here is from genome assembly GCA_026901105.3 of Galaxias olidus. Classification (NCBI taxonomy): domain Eukaryota; kingdom Metazoa; phylum Chordata; class Actinopteri; order Galaxiiformes; family Galaxiidae; genus Galaxias; species Galaxias olidus. The sequence continues at coordinate 186,490 of JAPMUY010004932.1, forward strand.
CTGCTCCCACACACGCTGAGAGGTATTATCATCTGGAGCCTCTTGTCATTAACAAATAGAGTGCACCCTGTGTGTGTGTGACACGCTAATAAATGGCACTCTCAACATGCCAATGTGAACGTGTTAGTTCATTTAGCAAGTCAGACCTGCTGCTGGCATGAAGGCCATATGTCAGACCCACTTTCCTGGACCAACCTGTCACTGCCACCTGAATCCACTGTAGTGGTCAGACATATTCCTCATCCTCAGTGGGTATTCTGAACAGGATGGTTGTGGATAATGAATGATGCTGTGAAGAGCCCTGCATCTGGTATTCCATTATTAATGAGTAAGGTTAGCAAAGACACCCCAGAACAAGGTGATATGGCACCTTATTTCTAGAACTTTTTCGGTAAAGCTAACCCAACGTCCTATATGTATTTTTGTGTAACCTCAGACTGTGTAAACTAACTTAAGCCTTATAGATACAATGCAATGTGCTGACTATGCGTACGCAAATAAAATCAGTCATATGGTGTATTGTGCCACATACATCTATATTTTGGTAGAGTGAATTCTAGGAAATCTTCTATTTATCATCAAGACACCTTCTACGAAGACGTTCATCCATGATAAAGAGCTTGGTTTATGGCATGTACAATCTTTACTCTGCTGAGACTGGCAGAATGGCACAGCATTTGTCTTCCTTTGTATCACCTGATCAAAATATTGGAAATACGGGACACACACACACTCAATGATTCAGCGCAGCACAGGGCAGCAGTTCAAACACACGGAGGCTCCCGCTGCCAGAGATGGGAACCTGAGCAAACTTAGCTCTGTTTAAACATTTGCTCCAGCTTGATGACACCGAATGGAAACGAGGGGATTATTAGCACCACCATAAAAAGAAAAAGAAAAAAAAAAGACATTTCAACATGAGTAAATGCTTCGCAGAGCCGGAGTCCTTGACTGGTTTTGACAATTTTCTATCTTGCTGTGTATCCCCCCCCCCCCCTTCTTGAAAGCTGACTGTGTTTCCACAACAGAAACGCAGAACGAAAGGATAAGCAGGGGGATCTGACAGCTCAAGGAAGTTGTGCAGCAGCAGTATCAGACTCCAGTTGGCTCTTGTTCAGCCATTTAGCCCTTCAGCTCATTAGGCCTGTTTTGTTCAGTTGATCCTCCCTACTAAAAAAGTGGGCAGTTGCGAGTGCAGATATATTGCATAAGAAGTTGTTAAGGGCCAACAATTTTTTCTGTTTCAAATTTAATTTTCACATTTAGTCTATGGCTAGCCATGTCAGAAGCAAAAACAGGTACCCCCCCCCCCCCCCCACACACACACACACACACACACATACAGTTTTTGCAGAATCCTAGGAATGCATCTGTAATGATTGAAATGGTGAGCGACGTGTGGTCGCTAAAACATGACAGTGACTATGGGCCAGTTTTGTTTTCTTTCAAGCAAGCACCACATCCTCAACCCTACAGCACAGTCTTGCATCATTTACCATAACAGCCCCTGCTGTGCTCCTTAGGCCTTCTCTTTTCCACACACAGAACCGTCCCAACACACAACAGGTCAAAACACACTCCTGGATGATAACACCAGCCGGCCATAGACAGGGAAATAATGATCCCAGAAGTACACAGTGAGGCACACTACAGCCTGGAGCTACATTCAACCGACGACAGGCGTTGCACAAAACCAACTTATTTCATTGACATGAGTTTATATTCCCCCCCCAAACTATTACTACTATAATTTTTTTGCTCTACTCATGCAGTATTCAAGGCAATTTCTATTGATTTCGTCAATTGGGACTGTTCCTGATAGATTTTTTGAACGTTTCTTTGCTAAATTATGCTACTGTTTGCTACAGTATGCTGTATTCACAATCAATAATTCATAAATCTTCAATCATTTCACATAACAATTTTCTGAAATATGAGAATAGAACTATTTAGCTCAACACAATAAAAGTTTTATAGGGTGCAATAACATTCAAGAATGTGATACTTGTGATTTGAGATCAAGTTATGTTTTCTTTAAAAAAGAATATCTGTTACATAAGGAGCCAAAAACATACAGTTAAAATATAATAATATACAGTTCAGTCAACACATCTCACTCGGTGTGTATCAACGTTCATTCCTAAAATCAATAAAGAGGCTTTCACAAAAAGCAGTGATATCCCACAATTTTCTCTCATTTGCAGACAACCAGTTCATTTTTGTAATGTAATGTCGAGGTACCACATTGCACAAATCAAATGAATGCCGTCTTCATAAGGTGACCACAAACATTTGTTAGTTAAAAACATAAGCCAAACAGAACCTTGAGGAATATGTGAAACCGAAAATCTGTTTTTATGAACCTGGTTGTCACCACAAGGGCTGCACCACGGCATGTCATCGTCAAAAGGAAAAATAGTTATTTAATGAGATTCACTGCAGCCTCCACCAGCTGTTCTTCATTATGGATTCTCTCACATATGCACTGTTGACATCCAACGCTCTACTTCCTACCAAAGCTTCAATAAAACGGTGCACCCCTCTCTCTTATATTCCTCAGTACATCCATAAATCATGACATGGTCTCAGAATAATTCCCTGATCTTCTATTCTTCTACATGGAAACAAAACCATATCTACGAAATGGGCTGACTTGGCTGCTGAAGGTGGGGAAGCTGCTTACAGTGTCAAGACAGCTGTCAGATAGACATCCCTCTCAAAGGCCAGACCTTGGAGTCAAAGAGATCCATAGTAGGGCAATTTCATTTCAGTCCTGTCACCTTTGAAGGAAAGACACTGTTGTTGGCTCAGATCCATTTGGCAAATGCCTCCTTGTTGCTGCGAGGGAGAGGGGGGGATAATTTGCCAAGGTCATACGTTGTGTTCATTATCTGATCATACTTGATCCTGTCTCTTAACTGACGCGCTAAAATTCATGTTGGAAGAATTGTCTCTGTACAAACAAAGCTTAAGCATGGAAATGGAGTGACCATTCACTTAGCCTCATGTAGCTCTTTACATATATGCAGGTTCTTCTCTGCCTGAAGAGACTGTTAAACTCTGCCGTCTTTGGTGAGCAAGCACATGTAATGAAAGACTGGTCGCAATAATTCACTAATCGCATTGAAGCAGCACATGCTGCACATTTCAACTCTAATTTCTCAAATGGTAAGTCATTGTTGGACGTATAAGCTGCCTTATAGCTCACAAAGCCAAACTTATCTGAAACTGAACAAACTGAAACGTACCCGCATGGTTGTACTTCTAATGAACGTTTTGGCAAATATTGGCATTTGGTTTATGTAGTATATTCTGCTCAACTGTAATTAAATTCAAATTGTTAAAATTTTATATGCAGTGGTTCTGTACACCTTTAAATCTGTGGAACCAGTTTCTTATTAACAAAAGCCATCATGTTGGAAGTCCCCAGCCATGGTCAAGATATTACAGAATTATTACTTCCTCTGCTTATAGCTTTGTTTCTGTGTAGAATGTCCCAAAGGCTTACCACTATAAGCTGTTAAAGTCGATTATGGGCTTACAGTGACCTCACCTCATCATCGTGGCAACTCCTGGAGGTGTGTGTGTGTGTGTGTGTGTGCTTTGCTGTTTCCGTGGTGAAAACAGTGCACCTCATTCTCTGGACAGCATAAAAGGCAGTCTTTGAGAACTCAAAACAAAAGCATGTTGACATTTTTCTAATGAACAGTTTTTTTAACTTTGGCATCGCCCATAATTTTCCTGTCATAAAGCCGAAATGGAATCTAAATGCTAATAGGTTTGGTGAGAGAACGTGTCATTTGACATCAGCTGATAATAAGGGAGAGTTGATATTAACCCCCCCCCCCCCCCCCCCCCCCCCAAAAAACTCTGAAATCCTTTTCAAACTATTTATATAGCCCTTAGTGCATATTTTGCTAAATCAATAAAAGTGCAATCCTTTAGTACCAGCGTAAATAATAAAATAGAAGATCAAATAATATATTGCTATATCGATATTGGTTACTCAATATTATTTTAATCCTAAAAAACAGAGTTTGAGTTCTCTGACAATTAGTTTGGATAAAATCACATGGCCAGCTGAGGACTGTAAATTGTAAACAAGAAAACTTCATTGGTGATGGACTTCCCTAGGGACTGTGCAACTCCAGTCTTTTAATAATTGATTCCATCGTGAAAGAGAGCAAAATGACAGTTTCTCACATTGTGTAAATACTGTGTCCCTGCTGAAAGAAAGGATGCAGACTGAGATGAACACTAGCTCCTTTTGGTCACCTCCCGCTGTCTAATATTATTCCATAAAGAGCTCAGCTGAAAATGGCCAAAAGACAGAATTAACTAATTTGATTCAACAAGGGAGGGCAAGACCAAGTGATGATACTGTACTCTCTTGTTCAGTTCAGCCGCACAGGATTGATCCCCCTGACATTGCAAAATGAATGTTCTAGCTCACACAGAAGAAAAATGTAATACATTTTAAAAAAGCATTTACAAAGGTGAGTGGAAGGATAGGTTTTTTGGGTGTTCACACTAATTGTCTATGTATAGAATTTGATCTTCCTAAGTTTTATGGCACGGGGCAAAACCAAAAAACATCAGACTTCAACTTCTTACACAGAACTCACAAATAAGCATTTTGTTACTTTGTTAGTTTGGCACTCCGCTTTCCTCCCACGATCAAAAAACATGCCGCATCCTCCTACCACTGCCAATTCAACTGGAGTCGGTCTGTGTCTGTGTGAACAAGTCTGTCATAATATGTTGGGTGAGCAAGTCTGACGCAAATTGGCTGCCTTGGTATCACTCGGACTGAGTGTTGTGTTTGATTCGTAGTTCGTTCAGTGTTTTATTAATTAGCGACCAATGTGTGTAAAGCGCTTTGAGGATCTAGAAAGGCGCTAAAACTAATTATTAAGGTTCCTAGCCTGAAAGGCGTAGAACCTTATAGTGTTTGTACCGCTTTGTTATACTTCTCTATTATTATTAATGTTTACCTGCCGTCGCTCAATTTCCCGTGAGCTGCTGCATGTCAGAGACTTCAAACTTTGCAGACTGGTTGGTACCGGTAACTACTACTCCCAAACTCAAGATGACCCCACATGACCCCATGGTGGCGCTCTAACAAGTGACACAAAATGTCACACTTTGAAAGGCCGTATCTCATACACCATATGACATAGAGTCACCAAATTTGGGTCATAGGTCCATCTTCACATGGGGAACAAAAAAGCCTCGGACCCCTAAAGTCCGTCAGGATAGATTTTCCGCCATTTTGAATTTTGTGAAAAACATTTATATGAATAGAACTTTTGATCTGTTTTTCCACTCTGCACCAAACTTGGTATGTAGCATCATTGGACCAAGATATGCAAATGGTATATAAACCAGATCTGCCGGCCAAAGCATGTGACTTCTATAAACCAATGAAATTAGATGAAGGCGTGGCTTCCCACAAAAAAGGTTCGAACTCAGTCAAACTCAGTCTAACCCTCATGAAACATTATACACTGTCTCTAGAGGCCTTGTGGATATTATTGACCTAGCCATTCTCACATTTGCCTTTCGGGGGCGCTATAAATGCCACATATTGATATCTCTTGATGGGAATGACCAAAAAGCATGAAACTTCATAGATAAGGACTAGGGTAGAGTCTAAGTCAACAACTAAAAGATGATTGTGATTGGACCAATGGTTGGCCTTGTGGGCGTGGCTTATCACATAAATGCCTCTAACTCGGTCAAACTTAGTCCAATCCACATGAAATTCCTCACACTGCTTCTTGAGGCTTATCTGGATATGTCTGCAAATCCATGATCACATATGCCTTTTGGGGGCGCTATAGAGGCCACATATTGATCTATGTTGATGGGAAAACCCCAAAAATAGTCACTGTTGGCATTCCTAGAGCCTTGAAATGTTGTATACTGGTGGGCAGCAGTACCAGCTACCCACAAACCCAAAATGACCCCAGTTGACCTCATGGTGGCGCTATTATAGGTAAGCCAATCTGTACACTTTAAAAGGCCACATCTCCAACACAATATGACCTAGAGTAACCAAATTCAGCTCCTAAATAAATCTCCCTTTGATGAAGCCTCGGAACACAGATGTCAGCGATAATGGATTTTCTGCAATTTTGAATTTTGTGAAAAACACTGAAATTAATATACCTTTTGATCTGTTTGTCCAATTATCACCAAACTTGGTGTGTAGCATCAATGGACCATGATATGTAAATGGTGTATACAACAAACCTACCAACCAAAGCATGTGACAGCTATAAGCCAATGGAATTTGAAGAAGGCGTGCCTGTCACAAAATTCTTTATAACTGTCCAACTCAGTCCAAAACTAAAGAGCCTTCTTACACTGCCTCTAGAGGCTTATCTGGTCACTTCAGCAAAGGGGTTTTCTCATCAAACATACGGGGGAGCTATAACGGCCACAAGTTTATCAGAAAAATCACTGTGGCATTGTAAAAGGTTGTCGAATCATATTTATATGTTGTGTATATACTTGTTGCGCTTCTGTCAATCTCTCTTCCTTACTAACTTCCAGTTTGCCTCAGACAACCCCTTGACCAGCTCCATGTTTTTACAATTTCAAGACTTTGCAGACAGCTAGGAACCGTCAGACGCTGCTAGCAGCTTTAATTGTTATTATTATTATTATTATTGTTCAATAATGTTCAATCAATTAAAACATTACTGGCAGTGTATCTCTTTGAAGGTTACTAGTTCATAATTTTGCGGTTAACACCAAAAATGTCCTAATTTCCTTTTGTAGTCGTGGGTGTTGGATTTCCTAACCAAATATTCAGCTGATGTTGTGGACAACTTCAATGTGATTAAAATAGAGGCAGCGTTATCTTCACTACTGGCTAATTAATAAATATGTTCCTCAGAGTACTTCTGTTAAAATCTATACATGTGTAGGCGGCTCACACAGCACATGGAACTGCAGAAGACTGGAGCTTGAGTAACGACAAGGGGCAGGCTGTTCATAAGCACGGGAAGCTCCTCATTGTAATTCTTCATAGTGAGTGCTGCCTGCTGGAGTCCATGTGCAGATGGGAAAATGTGAGTCAGAAATTGCAAACACCAGCTCCCTGAAGAGACTAGGAGGGCTATGAGCCACAGAATGGAAATTATTAAGCAATGCAGCTGTGCGATTTAGGTGATGGTTTTCAGTTGTCACCTTCCCTTCCTTCCTGAGAGCTGGAGATACAGCAGAAAAAACCATTTTCTTTTGTGTTATTAATTCAGACATAATATGTAAACATACAGAACTACATAGTTACTTCACATCACTACCTCAAATTTGGAGGCAATTTAAAACATTACAAGCTGCTTTAGTGAATGCTTTATTTAAGAATGTAATTGAATTATGTGCAACTAGTGGCTGTAAGTATTATTTTTTAACAATCTTGTTGAAAAACCTGACAAACACCAGTGGACCTTTAAATTATAAAGGATCGCAACCAGGAGTTGATTTATATGGAGGATGAGAACTACTACATGAACGCAACACCCAGCACCTTAATCGTCATGTCCAGTCTAGCACATACAGTGTGGCAAGGCCTGTCCACCTTGATTGATTTTTCAAAGGCTCCCATCCTCCCAGTGCTTATCATGACGTACCCATTTACGGGACACAACACTGTCACCATTGAAGCCAGAATTTTTTTTTTTATCTATCAATGTCTAAGGCACCATCTGAGGGATGGCTCAGAACTATTCCTCCTCACAAATCACATCTTCCCACTTCTTATCTCTCTTCTTTTCAGAGCGACCGATTCTAGTGCTGCTTGCAGAGTGTCAGCCAGCTCAGGCGGTCGTGCTCCCTCCACACCCAGCAGTGGAAAAAAAAAGAAAAAAGAGAGGCACTCAGCTGGTTGATTGTCAGTGCCATTATGCCCTACTAACAACCTCCAAGGAGTCCCGGCTCGCACAATCCTCTCTATTAACAAGGGATTTGGGTTCCCATTTTCCCTTTGATGTGTCACACAGTGCTGTGGACTTGTTTTTAATACGTGTGACAGGATCCACTTAAGTGCTAGCGGAAGTGGGTGGACTTTTTTTCCTTTTGAGTTTAGAGAAGCCTCCCACCTCCCCAGTGGCAACATTGACTCGGTGTATTGAATGGAGTTCTACAATCACTTTAACTAAAATTGTTTCCTCAAAAGCACTTTTAATAGACAGATTGAAATAAGAATCGTCTTTGGTTGTCAATCCTAATTTATCAATGACGTACATCTATAAAGATTGTGTGTAATCTAAATAGAGGACGGGAAAGACCAAGTGCTGCCACTGCCGCTGCTATTTTTGACAGTTTTTTCCACTTAATATTGCAATTAAAATTGATCCCATGCTCAACAGTAGTTAAAATGGTATTGAATATACCATGAATGCAAAGGATAACTGATGTTCTCTTTTCACTATGAAAGGGATGTACTTTGAGTTATGGACATTGCCCAGAAAAGGAAATCCAGTCTATATCCACCTGACAGTCAAACATGATCTCACACTTGAAAGTTCACATTATCCCTCTAAAACCTCTGGCACATTCCAGCAAGATGCAGTCAACGAGAAGTTTCAGGCTGTAAGTAATATTTTATAGCAAAAAAATTCACGTCTTTACGTTTATTACCGATACAGATGGCAGATGGCAATAAATTGAATGCTCTGAGATAAGATGTGCTCTTTATGAGGGCCTTAGGCCCTGTATTCAATAATAATTACAATAATAATAATTCATTTTATTTAGTTTTTAGCGCTTTTCTAGATTCTCAAAGCGCTTTACACACATTGGTCGCCAATTAATAACACAGAACGAACTACGAATGGACCGACAGCTATCAAACACAACACTCAGTCTGAGTGATACCACGGCAGCCAAATTGCGCCAGACTTGCTCACCCAACATAATACGACAGACTTGCTCACACAGATAGGACACACAGACCGACTACAGTTGAATTGGCAGTGACTGGTCAGGGCACTGGTAGGAGAATGCGGCACGTTTTCTGATCACTCTCAAAAATGTTTGGAAGTCTGGCTACCTGCCTGTCAATCACGTGCATGCATGTGTAAACACCATTTGAAGGGAGGGGCATAGGAAAGTGGTAAGAGGGATCATATTGTTGCACACTTTTCCCAGTTCTCTTTACTTCCCTACTGCACCTTTAATCAAAGGGAACACTTAATCTTAGAGTAGAGGATATTTTTAACTTCTCAGAGTTGCTCTCTTCAGATGTCCTGTCTAACTTGTGGTATAATAGGATCTGACAACATTGCCTCGGGGGAAGCTTACAGAAGGTAAGGAGTTTGCAAGTGAAGTTAATCAAATGTGCAATGATTCACGTGTCCGCAAGGTTAATGAATATGCATCCAACAGAATAAGAGTTTAGGTACGACCACAGAAAGTCCATTTCCAATTTAACCACCAGCACGGTTTTCACAGCATCTCACAGTCACGGCTGATTCTGTCTTCATGAAGTCTTTGAATCTAAAAGCTTTTCTGAGGATGTCATGGAAAGCCCTTCCCCCTCACAAGGGAGGTTCTGCATATCGATTGACGACCAACTTAATAAACGTTAGATGGTGTCTGTGACGATTGACACAAGGTTTCAAATAATATGATTGGAATGCCGATTAGAAGCACACATTAATCCATTCAAATCCATACAGATCAGTGATGAGCCCGCAACTGCATTGGTTTCAATTCCAAAGATATTGGCCAATGCTCATTAATTCAATTTTTGTCTCACCAGGTCTATTGGTTAGACTATAATGGCACACATGCTGAAGAAATGCTTGCTTGTTTCTTTTGATAAAACCCAGTTAATTATATTGACCTTCATGGTTAATTAATCCAGATTTACTAGGAATTGGATCCAGCAGAGCATTTTACATCACAAGGCGTGGACTTCATCTAGTAAATACACAAAAGTATCTATCATAATAAAGACATTTTGAATTACCAGTCTGGGATAAAAAAATAAAATAATAACGACCCTCACTAACAAAACCATGAATGCAAAGCATTACAAGAATCATATCAATATGGGCACCACAAAGACATAGGCTGCTGTTGCATTATAGACTAATGCAAAGCCACTTCCCTCTCTTAAAGCTGTACTTCCACAGCAAATATCCTCAATCATCTAATGTAAATTGTCTGAAAACCTGTACAAGTCCAATGTCCTGCTTCTCTTTCATGCACATTCAGAAGAAGGTGTCAGACTTGCCCCACAAATACTGTACGTATACTGAAAAGAAAAAATAACCTGAACCTCATGGGGGTGGGGGGGTCCCTTAGACAGCAGAGAGGCTGAGCCTGCAGGAACGGCTGCTCCTGCTGATGAATGAGGAAAAGGAGAGCAGCTCATATGTTTCCCCATTCAAAGTGTCCACAGCAGGGGACACTGGGGACCCAGTCACCCTCCAGTTAGCCCGTTATCCAGGTGACACTACACCTATAGTGACACGCCGCAGAAAAACTAACGCTGCTAATCCCCTCGGTCCTCTCAAGAGCCTTAGAAGACTTCGAAGAAGAATAGTAGAGTTGTGGTGCACATTCACAATATTGGGTTTGCCAATTTTATCATTCATTCTTTAGGAGATGGCTGATGTGGCATTCTAGAGTGCTATGTGCTAAGTAGTCCAACCCTGACAAATAATCTAAAGCATCTTAAACAATATGAAATTACTAGTGTTAGCTTTATAGCTCATGCAAAATTCAATGTGCTCGCAATCAGATTACAACTCCAACTTTTGATTACCTTGAATCAAGTGACTATTTCTTCATTCAGATGAGCCTCGATAAATGAAATGCCACAGGGAAGGGGAGTGGTTTGAATGGGCTAATCCAACTGTTGATTTGATAAGAACCCCCAAAGATCTGAATTTTTGTTCTCCCTGTTTTACATATTACTCTGGAATTACTACAGATTGGAATTTTAATTGAATTTCAATTGCTCATTAAGTATTTCACACTAACGCCATCAGTAATTCAACAGTGCAAAATAACCAGGGAAGTATTCATATCTCTAATTATTAACTAGCACAACAAGACCGGAAACTCTGCATCTCTGACAGCTGAGGACTTTCTCATGGGTTCTAGATGAGGGGAAGATATGATTAGGTTAACTGCGGTCATTTCACCACACAAGAGCATGTATTTATTGAGGGATGTTATCCGAGAACAGGGAAACCCACACAATTATAATTTAACCAACCAGAAATTAAAAGACTCAGAAATAATCAGTGAATGTAATAATTGATTGACAACATGGACATGATTAACTCAAGTCTATTCATAGCAATTATGCAGTAATATACCATAACTTCGGTCTGGCTAAGTCTTATAAAGTACAGATTGAGACCATGTACTGAATTACGCTTAATACACGTATTCTCCTTCAGTTTGTTTAATAAAACCTTTTTTTTTTATCATGTGTGAAGAATGGAAAAGGGCAACCCTTAGTCTGGTAGATCAAAGTCACTGTGTCAATAAATTCCTCTCGACCTCTGCTGGTAATTTGCATCTTGGGTCAGGTAATAAATCTCAGAGGTGCCAGTGCTCTGCAGAGTTAGACTGGCTCCCTACCTCCCCTGGCTTTCAATTGTCAGAGAAATATGCAAACCACCATGTTGGCCCACTTGCTGTCCTCTGTAAGCGTGCAATAAGAGCTTCCTGTGTCGAACAGGTGTGCAGTCAAGGGCCAAGGAATTCACATAATTTTTTTCCAGGCACTCAAGGAAATAGCAGGTTTGCAGAGGGCGCAGACATATTATAACTAGGCTTATTCTATACTGCACTATATACACCAGTTAAAGTAACCACAGTGAATGATACTGTAATGCTACCTTCCAGCTCCATTAACTCATTCGCTTAACACCTGAAGCTAAACAACTAAGCCTTCCCTTTTCAGCTCCATCCATCCATCCATTAACTTATTACCGCTTATCCTGTACAGGGTCACGGGGGGGGGGGGCTGGAGCCTATCCCAGCGGACACAGGGCGAGAGGCGGGGTACACCCTGGACAGGTCGCCAGTCTATCACAGGGCCCTTTTCAGCTCTTTAATCCATTTATTTTTAAATAATTAAATAAATTAATAATTAAAAAACCAGAGTTCAGAGAAGTGTATGAGAGAAATGTGGGATTATAGTTGTGCAGGAAATATTCAGTTCAAGAAACCTTCTGATGCAAGTTTTAGAAGGTGAAAAAAACCACAAACACCAAAAAAACGGGGCAATCAATAAATGGGGGTAGTAGAATATTTTGGTTCTTTTTCATGGAGGATGATTTGTGTAAATATTGAATAAGTAAATTAATGAAAAGTGAAAAGTTGACTGAAATAATTAAATGTTACACATTTAATTATTTATGCACATATTTCATTATTTTCATTAATGATCTATTCATCTAACGATTTAATTATTTGATATTGGCACAAATTGCCCTCCATAGAAATCGTCCTCCACACTTTATCTGCCTGGTCCTTGGCAACAAAGGAACAACAAAAATTATGTTTTGCTTGATTTTGGTTCATAATAATAGATGTTCTAAAACCACTTGTGTAAAACATGATGCCGTGAAAGGCTGCTCTGCTTTGAAAAGCATTCAACATATTATCATTCTTGGACCACATCTTTTTCACATATTTGATTAAATCTCTTTGATGTCATAAATATAGGTTGAACAACTATTGTATCTGTCATATGAACATGGTTAAAGGTAAGGTTTCCTTTATTTTGCAGAATGATGGAGACTTTACTTGGCCTGTTGAAGACATACAATGTATTACATAAAAAAAACACAACAGGCTATATATTAACACTATTTACATTGACAAATCTCTAAAGAAAGTAGTTCAAAGTAATATTTCATAGAATTGTTTTTGTTTTGCAAACCTAATTAATAGATTCAAATGCAATAAGAAAATATCAGCAACTCCTTTATTTAACAAAGCATGAGTCACTAGTCGGCTGTTGCAATTAAATTATGGTGTGTGGTAGTGGCCTGGTAGTCTCTCTCTCCTCTCTTTTTGTGCAGAGAGATTAAGCCAGTGTTATCTGGTAATGCCTGTAAACATGACACATGTCCTTTGTTACTCTCCCTTGGTTGGAGGTTAAGCAATTCACACAGTGCTCCAAGGAGCACATTCATTTACATGGATAAGAGGGGAAACACATTTTCTCTCTAGCAGAAATTCAGCAAAAGGGACTGCTGCTAGCACAATAGACTATGTAATACAAAAAGATATTCTGAGATGATCAATTACATTTTTGTATACAAAACAGTAATCAAAATAATGTTATTTTTGTATTGCATATTTAGCCCATGTCGAAATCTAAGCCCACTCAGATATCTAAACAAGTCACAGCATTTCTGGATTAAGACCCTCAACTGCCACGCTGGAGTTCCCTGTTAGTCTCTCCATGCCCTCCAACAGCATTGCCTCAATTGCTGTCGCTGTCACTGCTGCAAAATGATCTAATGCAATCACACTCCATCCCTTCCAGCTCAGCAGCCTCCAAGTCGCACACCATGAAACAAAATTCCTTACTAACTTCTCTAATTTCTACGCGTTAATTCCAGCGTTAAATCCTCTGCAGACCAGACACTGTGTTCTAGTAGCGCCCGTTAATAAGTCAATGATAAGAAAAATCACAAAAGGGAGAGGGTGTTGGGCTTTGCCTGTAAGGAGTTCAATCATTGTGACTTTTGCTGTCAGGCAAAATAAGTCCTTAGATGTGCAAAACACAATGGTGCCTGCTGCACAGCACATTGTGTTGATAGAGATTGATAGTCATATTTCAATTCATATTTTCCCACAACAAAGTTTTTTTTGACTATAAGGACTTTAATTTAGTCTGATGGCTGGTTGAGTTTAATGACCTTTAAGGAAAAGTAAATCTAAAGTAAAAATCTATAATTTTGTAACTGTCATTTTCTAAATAAATGAAAATGAGCTTTACACTTTTCCTGGATTGTAAAAAATGTAAAAGAAAGAAAAGGAAAGTCTAGTCACTCACTCTATTTATAAAAACATCTATTATAGAAATAGAAACTAATCAGCGTCATAATGAATAAGTAAATAAAGAAAATGCTGTCAAGAACATGCCGGTTAACACTGGCGAAGTGCGCTTTACTTCCACTGTTAGAAACACTCATGGCAAAGAATATGACAGAATTAATGGTTAACACACAACCGACCACAGGGTGTTTTGTAGGTCATCATATTGTGTAAATTCATATTCTAGGTTTGGACATTATGTGATTTTCTATGCAGAAACTTTAATACCCCCCATATGGGGGGTGGTGGGGGGTGTAGCCTATCAAGGTGCATACAATTTACGTGGGCTCAGGCGGAGTAGAAGCGCCTATTTATCTCACTTTCCCAAGATAAACCGAGAATTGAATTTGCTGTATATGGGTAAACACATGCCATGGCTTTAAAGATATGTGAGACCTTTTTTTCATAATGCAATAAAATACCACCCTCTCAGTGACCACAATATAACCAAACAGCCAACAACCTAGGTAACGTGAAGGAATGGAGAACAATTAACTAAGTGAAAGCGATGGAGATTATAATAAGACTAATGCCTGTCAACCATTTTGGGAGAGGCAGACATTGTCTTCTTAAACTGATGCATGCTACTTAGGGAATAAAGGGAAAGATTGGTCAAATGGAGTCCAGTGAAGTTCCACCACGTATTAAACATCAAGGTCTCCTGCTGACAGTAGCTTGGCTATTCACAGCTAATATGCATTTGCCATATTATAGTTTGTTTGTAAACCCTCTCTGGCGAGCACCATGCAAAAAAAACTAAAAACAAATTTAATTCCAGCTCTGTGGCAGGGTGCAGGCTCCAAGCAAGGCTGGTGTTGTTTACGCCATAGCATTTATCATTACTGTTCTGCCATACAAGTATTGAGAGTACATGCAAGTCCACAGCCATCCTTAAAATGTGATCTTTTTTTCAGCATAGAGGGTGTTGTTGGAAAGATTCCAGGCTTTTTTACTAAGAGGCTTCCTCTGCTTAAACTATATAAAACTTTGTGTAAAACATCATTCAAACCTTGCATAGTACGCAAAGTAAAAAAAAATCTTCAATCAAGCAAGAGGCACTCAACTAAATAAATAGAAAGAAAAAAGATTTGGACAATAAAGTAGCTATATGCTTACACAAAGGAGCTGGCTTTTGTTCAATTTGTCCCTTAATGGTGCCATTTCTTTCTTGGCCTTCTAGGGGACCCATTTTCATTCACAATGTGGGTTTCAGTTCCTGTAATTGGCTCTAAATATAGGAAGCACAGCTTGTACGAGTACAGTCAAGAGAGCATGAAGTCATCACTAACCTACCTAAGAGACTGTGGTGGAGGGCGAGAGGCATTGCCCAAGTCATGAACACCTGCAAACTACCACATTGTCTGCTTCCTTACCAATAGACACCACTGTCTTCAGACATATCTTTTATTTTAAATGTGTGAGACACATTAATGACTGAGGGTATAAAATATGAAAAGTGGCTGAAACATTATAACGTAATGAATGGGTTTTGTTGTCCAAAGATATCTCCACATATTCCACAATGCAAACCGTACAGTAATGCAAATAGCACGTGACAGGATTAACTGGGTTTCAATTCATATCAAGCACACCTCAAACACAAAGCAACACAGCATGGGAACTTGTGTTTACTTTCATCAGTCTGTTGTGGGTAAAAACAATGAAACTGCTAGCAAGGCACCCAGGCAATGTTCATGGTCATAGCCCAAGGAACAGTCAACTCCTTGCCAGTGCATTTAGAACAGTAAAAGGCCATTACTGTTTAAAACATTACATAAATATGCATATAATTAGTCTAATCAGTAAGAATTACAGTGCTCAGTTTGACCTGTCAGTTTCAATTCCACTATGCCACATTTTTCGTGTGAACTACAATGATACGTGGTTGCAATTTAAGAATAATAACATGAAAGCCTAACTCACTGAAGCTATATTTCAAACATCAATTAATCCAACCAATATAGACAATTTGGAACTTTATTACTACATAGGACAAAAAGTTTATATATATAAAAAGTATAAACGGTGACAATCAATCATCTGGAAAACAACGCTAAATACAAAATCAAGATTTGACAAAAAATTATGAGCTTCTCTGATGAGACGTAAGAAGCTTTCATCACTTCAATGCAATATCGTTAAGGATCTTGGAAGAAGGAGTTCAGGTCCTCAGTCGTTTCCACTGGACTCGGAGTGGGCTCACCCTGTGCCAGACGGCTTCCATTGGGGCCTCTGGAGGCAGCGTTGTCCAGCCCTCGCAGTGGGGCGTCTGTCTCACGCTTCAACTCCTTACCTCCACCCAAAAGCTTCTGACTCTCCATGAAGTATTGGTTCGGATGGTTGAGTGAAAACCCAGCATCCTCAATCTGTTAAGAAACAAACATTGGAAGACACTTTAAGTGAGAGCATATGGAAGAAAATGGCTGTAAGTGTTTAAAGACAATAGGTAGACTGGTATGGTAGGTACTTAAAATGCACCCAAAAAATTATAGGAAAAAATAATATTGCATTTATTGCCTGTATGAAAATGTTTCCTAAGTAAGGTTTTATATTTTTTTCTTTAATAAATGCTGCCAAAGAGGAACAGTAACACTCTCTCTGCTCTTGAAGCAGAGGGGACTGGTAGAAGAGATTGGAGCCCAAGAAAAGGAGAAAATTACAGTCTTTGTATTCCTGATAACTTGACAAATCAGCATGTGTACTGGTTGATTGGGGTGGATCGACCAGACCCGAGCAAAAAATAAAAATAAAAATAAAAAGTGTTAAAATGATAAACATTGGGTCACACAACAAGACTAAAATATGACTCATGAATTTCATAAATGCATATTTCTGTTGGAGAGTGGGACCTGCAGTGGTCCATTTATCTTTCAAAGGCGTTTAGAGCATGCGGTTTAAAAGACCGGCCAGCTTATTTATTTCTGGGAAATTATCCCAGCCTCTGACAGCAGCGCTCCAAGCTATTAGTCATCACCTATGACCTGGAGAGCCAGCCTCCAGAGATTTTTACTGACTGATGCCCTTGGAAAGCAATGGCAGTCACATTGAGCTGAAAGAACTGCAAAAAAAAAAAAGCATCTATATCCTTTTCACTGACAATAAATAAATCACAACATTAAAGAAGACAGACAAATATAAAACTTACCGCTCAACCACAAGCAAGAGAGACACATTTCAATAATGGACATGTATCTGTAGGTGCCATTACAGCAGTAGCAACCTTCAAGGCTAAATACCTACACTTGTAAGATGGAAAATGCCCTCCAAGGTAGTTAAAATAATTTACAGTTTTGAGTTTTGCTGCAGTGTCTACAAACCGTTGGCTGGTCCAAGAGAAAAATTTGTTAACGTAAGATCATACGTTGTGCTGTTAGCCATCTTCGTATCTTACTTCCACCCTGAACAAGAAAAACCGCCTTTAAAAATCAAGGCAACACTGCTTGTTCATGTACCTTCCTCTGTTATCAGATTTAAAATGCCATGGATATTAACTATATATCAAGTAAATGTCTTCTACAAGAGTGAAGGCAAACATTTTGGCATCAAATTAAACTGTCACATTACAGATCCTAAACATCTAGGTGACATGTGTGCACATTTTTATCCCAATTCTGTCACTTCGGCTCCTCTCAGAGACGAGGGACAGGGCACATGCTAAACGGATAATCTGAACTGACATCTCTTTAGACTGTTGTTTCTCACTGAAAAAAAAGACTTTCACCAATATCAGCTTGTTTCTCTCAATTTAAATACAAAGTAACTCAGAAAATCACAAAAATTGTCACTATAGTTGAGCCCCGCTTCTGATCATTTGCTGTCCCCTAAAGGACTGACCCACAAGAAGACCGCTTTTAAAGCCCAATGAAAAACTACTTTATCAAACCCAGAGGCTGGTGTCAAAACAACACAAATGATCAACACACACAATAATGCAATGTCAAGTGGACTTAGACCAATAAAGATGTTTTGTGCATGTGTATTTTTCTATCTCATGTCATGCATATTAATGACCTTGGATCGGCCTGAAAGGGGATAAATTAAACATTCACTGGGGACAAAATAAACATAAGAGGCCATAATAGACCTATACAAATTAAGCAGCTATGACAGCTAATGATGGATGTGATTACAGTGCAGGGCCCCTCTCGAGGCTCTGCTCAGGAGCCGCAGGGCTGTCCCTAAGCTCACGCAGGCAACCCCAATTACTTCCGGCCCTAAATGAAAGGCGTCCTTACACTGTGTGTCAGTTCAAAGTACTTCTGGCAGGCCAGCTGATAGTGCATTCCCTTGACCAACTCCAGGATCTGCAGAAGGAAGACAAAAGCAGCATATAGCTAGGGTTAGGGATGGAGATCTCAATGAAACATGAAAGCTGCTGTGTGGAAAATGATTTGACATTGACCAATAACACTGCCTAGCAGCGAAGCACTTCCTGAATAATTTTACCTTTGATAGATGTAGCGTTTACGTTATGACTCCTGTGTTTTGCTGTAGCTAATTACGAGACAGTGCTTTGTCAGAGCATTAATACAAGGCTGTATTACAAGGACTGCATGCAATAGCTTAGCACAAAGAAACACATTAAACAAACATCAACCTCAGGGCAGGACTAAATAACAGAATTTAATTTCCCACTTGCAAAATTCCTGAGGCATACCAAGTGTCTGGGGTTAAAAGTGCTGTAGGGCGTATTGAATCATGTAAAATGCTTTCGGGAAGTCCCGACAATTACCCCGTCGCATCGCTTCTAGCTGCCCAGGTCTTTCTTCTACAAAATAAATTGGAATTACAGAAGACATAACCCACCCTACTCCTATAGAAGGAGTGAAACTGGGAATGGTATCATAAGTATTCGATGGCTCTGGGTTCAGATGTGGTTGGTAGGTCATGTCAAATGTATATCTTGCCAGGCCAGAGGACTGCCAAAGCTGCCTCATCTGAAGGACATTGTGGTTAGTGCCCATTCTTAAGGGGGCATGGTTACTTGTTGGCGCCTGGCCTCTATGGCTGCCAGTGTCACTATTAGCGCCACACTGGATGAGGGAGAGAGAGAGAGCTGATGTTATGCACTACCCACAGTACTCTCACACCCTACTCTTTCTCTCAAACTAAGGAGGTACTATAGTGGGGCTGCTATGGGGGACAGGAAGGAGATGATTAATTCAATTTGATAAGATGAGCTGCCCTTGGGTTGCCTGTCTACCTAGATTAGCAGTTTACAGTTTACAACATTCTTTAGCAGACTACAAACAATCATGTACATCTCTCAAATATACACTAACTGGTTTGTACAGAGCAGAAAAATACATTTCAATTTAGCAGACTACAAACAATCCACTAGAGCAGAAAAATACATTTCAATTTGTCAACGTACCCTGGGAAATGAAACGCTAGAGCTGTTTATTGATTTACTCATGTTGCATGTTTTAGTGTATCTCCTTTTTAGACAGAAAAAAGACTCGGCACTAACAGTAAGTGGGTAAGCCTTTCACAAGACCACAGTTTACAAGCATACTTTATGCTGTAATCACATATTTTAAATATTAATTTACTGATAGAATTTTCTCTTTCTATCAACGAGCTAAGCAGTCATACCACAGCATGAATGCTACAATGACAAAAAAGAAAACAAAACAAAACGCAAATAAAACACAAACATTATCTATTGATGTAATTTCCAATTGAACAACATTAGTAAGCAGCTGCATATGTATGTTTTTAGTTGGTTTGTAAGTTCTCTCTAAATTTCAAGTGTTTTGTAAAAAAGCATTACATGCAAAAGACAATATGAAGACACGCTATATTGGTCAAATTAAATAAACTAATGAAAGTACTACAACTTAATGGTGATCAGGAGCATTCCCAATGCAGGCGGCTAAAAAAATAGTGTGGATAAGATACAGGTTTTTATAGATGCATTATTCTGTTTCCCTGTCTGTCCAGTATTCCGACCCAGCATGGTTCGGCACGATTCGTGGTGTACTATTCGAGCAGCACGGTGACTCGCACTGTTGCCTCACAGCAAGAAGGGCCTTAGTTCGAACCCCAGCTGACCCAAGAGCTTTTCTGTGTGGAGTTTGCATGTTCTCCCCATGTTTGTGCGGGTTTCCACCAGGTACTCCGGTTTCCTCCCACTTACAAAAAACACGGGTTGATACTCCTATTAGTGCTCTGACTAGGCACTGCCAATAGAACTGGAGTCAGTCAGTCTGTCTGATCTGTGTCCGATCTGTGTGTGCAAAAGTCTGTTGCAATATGTTGGGTGAGCAAGTTTGGCGCAAATTGGCTGCCATGTTATCACCAAGACTGATTGTTGCGAGTAATGTCCGTCTGTCTGTGCTTTACAATTTGTTTGCCAATTAGGAAAACACAACAAATGGACGGACGGCAACCAAATTGTAAAGTGCTTTGAGTCCACAGAAAAACTAAATCCAATAAATTATTATTATTATCATATTGTCTGACATTGTCAAGCGAAAAGTAAACAAAACTTTGCAGCATCGTTGAGTTAGTCTGGTTAGGCTACTAATTAGGTCCAAGTGTAACTTCTGCTTTCTTTGTTTTTGCAGTCAGGGCAACCGGTGAGCACCCCCTCCATGACAAGGCAGATAATATCCTATGCATGTAAACAGTTTCTTCTTGTTTTGTTTCAGCTAAAACATTTTCAGGTTTATTTCCTCAGTTTCCATCAAGGTTATAACCTATAACATCTTTATAAGTATTATGGAATAATACATGCCTAAATTGGGCCAGGCATGCAGACCTTTAACAGTGAACTTTATGGCCCCATAAAAAGCTAACCGTGAATTTGAATTGAGGTCTGAGGGTTCATAACTCCATGAGAACATAATGGAATAACCTAACAGCTTCTATTCATTATCTGCAGCATCGATTTCACTTAAAGGTGATTAGAGAACACAAAAAAGTGAACTTTGAAATACACTCTGATTCAATATAAAGATACTGAGGAAGTCAAAACGCTAAATGAAGTGAGCTGGATGGTCTTGTCTGAAAAATACAAATTCCTCATTTGTGAGTTGAATAGACAGGACGAAATTGAAATACAAAAATAGTCGATAAAGCAATTGCCAGAGGAGAGGAGTGACAGTTTCCAAGCCAAGCTCCCTTTACTGGAGAGGCCAGCGACATAGGTTTCTCTGTACAGGGCCAGACCCACCTGATTGATCCCACTGAGGGAGACCTTGTAAGACTGCAGCTTCTGCTTCAGCAGCTCCGGGTCACTGTGACGGAATGGACACCCTGGCAAAATCAAAAACAGAACACAAACAGAGAAAACTAATGATTTATTCTAACGTTGCTTTGATATTATGGCTTAGTGTAGAATATGCCTCCTCAATGTTTACTGGTGCTACAGAAGATTTCCTGTAAAACCTATAATATGTTCATCACTAGTGCAAAAACGTTCGATGGGCCCCTACTTACCGTGGTGGTCGCCTTGGCTGGGTGCGTTTGACAAAATCACCTTCATGCAACTGTAAGGGGTGTAGTCTGTGCGCTTGCCTTCCTTTCCAAACATGTGGCGGATGCTATAGGCATATGCTTTCTCAAACTGAAAAATTAGAAAAGGAAAAGAGAGAACAAGAGAGAACGAGCGCGAGAGAGAGAGAGAGAGAGAGAGAACGAGCGCGAGAGAGAGAGAGAGAAAGAGGAGTAAAAAGAAAAGAGAGAGGGTTAGAGAGGGGTGTTAGCGGGGGCTAGACAGGAGAAGTGAGGCGGTGTTGGGGGTGAAAATATAGACCTTGTCGTACATCATGTCGCTTGTGGCAGGGTGTTTTCCGCAATGAAATATAGAGCCATTAGACTGAACCTGCTGGAGAGGTGTTGCCACTCTCCAGACAGCTGTGACTGGATTATGGATAATATGGCACCCTTTCCCCTCCGTAGCTTCAGCTGCCTTTGCACGCACCGCACTTAGTGAACCGAGGAATTGTGTGATCTTTCATTCCATACTTGGAATAAATACAGTCCCAAGTGTTGGAGTTGGTCGGAAAGAAAATGAACATTCGAGATGCAAAACACCTCGTGGAGGGAAATCCAATTACACGGCAAGATCTATCCCATAGCATGCTGGTAAAAAAACCCGACTAACGCTCACGGATTACAGAGCTCCAATGTTTAAAGTTGATTCAGAATTGAAGAACGGTAAACAGCGGTCTTAGATGTGATGGGCTGGGTAACAACAACAACTTCCATTTACAAGACACATTGCACATTGAGTGAATTTTCAGCAATCAATTCCAAGAATATCTAGAGAACAGCTGATTCAAGGAATTTCCTAGTGAGATTTTTAGAGGCCTTAAGATACATGAATCTTATCTGTGCCTTACACAGCCCTAGCGCTCTGCAGACCTACCGGGCACTGCCTGCTGTCCTGACCAGAATATATGGCTTGTGGTTAAGAAACCATTACAGTGTTTGCGTTCGATGGGGGTCACTGCATTCAATCTCCGTTGTGAACTCAATTTACCAATCATATGTACTCCCGCGTAACCATTCAAAACAGAAATACAGCTTCCCTGTGATAGTAAAATCAACAGTGTATGCTGCAGGAAAAAGAGGAAACATCCATCAAGATGGTACTCATCATAATCTATTAAAGTAGTCATAAAACCTGTGAACTTGACAAGGTGAGTAGCACAGTGGCAATGAAAGAAACTATAAAAACTACTCAGCAATCAAATAATAATTATATGGTGGTTCTAAGGCTATTTCTATTTTAAAGATCACAACCTGCTGTATTAAATTTGTTCTAGGAGCTCTTTACTGGTACCCGCACATTTACGGCAGGAGAAAGTGTCACGTCACACATTTTATGCCTTTCATGCATATTAATGAGACAGTATAAGTCAAAATTAAAATAGGAGGTCCTAAAAGTGGTTTATAAAAGATGAGCACACAAAACCGCTAAGGGCCGAAGGGGTCAACGTGTGGCATTAATACTTAACTTTACCCCCCGGAACAAATATAGATATAGACCACATTTTATATTGTTTGGTCTTGGAAGACAGCAAGCGACGGTATAAAACACAGTCAGAGCCACAGGACGCAGTAAAGTGGCAGTGACACAGAGCTGCTAATGCATATCCTGCCTGGCGGGGGCTACTTGGTCGTACCGTTCCCTCCCAGTCAAAGACACACTCGCTCACAGCAGGCGCGATGGTGACAAGGAAATAGGCCAAAATCAAAGGGATTAGGAGTGGGCCTGTGTTGTGGCGTGAATTGCGTGTGTGTGTGTATGTGTGTGTGTATGTGTGTGTGTTTGTCGGTTTATGTGCCTGCAGTGCATCTCTGTGTGCACACCTCTGTCAACAATTAGGAAAGCCTTCTCAGACACAGTCCATTGTGAATGATGCAGCCCTAGCCCCGATCCATCTTACACTTAATACTCTTAAACCACTATAAAATGCTTTGCCGGATGCCTTTTCTAGACATGCTAACGTAGAAAGGTGAAGCCCAATTCAAAAGCTCTCGTTAAAAGTTAATAAACAAACTACTTTTCCATGTTTGCAGTTTTGTATGTTATTTGCCTTGGTATATGGTAATGCAAAATGGTTCCATGCTTGCCTTGAAATTGATACTCGAGTGTATGAAACTAGTTTAAAATCACATAATACTTGTCGTCTGAGCACAGGCCACTGCAGGCTTGGATAATAAGAGCCAAAGTGGACGCTAACATTACTGCACTAGATAGAAATTAGCATGGGCACCTTTAGTTAGCTACATTTTTCCTTCACACATCATGAAAGCGAAACATTTTTGGGCAATTTACTTCAATTGTACCAATGCCCAGACCCCATCAGATCTTTTAGTTTTTCCTTTCTAGAAGGCTTTTTCTTTGAGAGCGGATGGGTGCGAATGCAGCAAAGGTTCACCTCTTTGCCTCTGAAATGTATCAATCAAGTGCTGACATAGACAGAGAGCATTCTGACAACTTAATACCTGAGCAGATGTACTAGGCACAAGACTCGATGGGTACAGAACATTTGGGGTGTGACTAAAACAATAACCTCTGTCTGTTTATGGTTGATATCAAGGAATTGGATTTAATAAACGGCAGTAGGAAAGGGTACAAAATAAAGGTTAAGTTCGATGCAATTAGATTCACATGTGGAACAAATAACACGCAAAAGAGGTTGTTGGGAGTGCAGAGAGATTGCTTTTTTCATATTGGCAGGTGTGAGTGGTTCTAAAGGCTACATTTAGAGCCAATGCTAACATTATGCAAACGTCAGCTAGCTGCAAAAACAGTAAGACTGTGCTTTGTATGGGTGATCACCCAAGACTCCTGCAGGTTCATTGGGATGGGAGCACCCAACCGACCATGTATGCGCTTAAGTCATTATCCTATGATTACATATTCGGAAAATTCTAATTCCACAACAAACCACTACATAAATGTGACCAACTGCTTGTATCCTAACCTGCAGCAAACCTCATCTGCACAGTCCCACCCACTCCATGCCCTGTCAACCTTGAGTGTCTTCTCTCGCCGTCAATTAGTGGGGCTAAGCCTTTGGTGTTGCAGGTGGGGTTTGCATGGTAAACAGTTTCCCGTGGTCATTGGTGCCGCGTAGTGAGCGGTCTCCAGAGAGGGGGGAGGGGGGGGATACTGGACACTAATTAAACGAGCAGCTGATGTGTGTGTTGAAACAAGAGGTGGACAAAGACACTACTAGGGTTAGTCCCATTATATATCCTGACAGACCCTGTGCTTGCTGAACAACATTTGCCTTATTGGATATGTTAAAGGAGACAACATTGTTTTAGCATAAGTCGTGCATTGCTTTTTATTATACGGTGAACCTAGTCGCACAGATCGAGAAGAGAAATAGGAAGCTTTGGTTCTGTTTAAGATCGTAATTCATATTGGGAGTGCATTTCTAACAAGCAGCTCCTCACAGATCAGCCTGAGAAATCCCTGCATATTTCTAAACGGCAGAGAATTCATAGACTTTTTTTCCCCCTCTCCACATGGATTTCTCAAGAATGCCCTTCACGTGGATAAAGATCTGAGTGGTCGTTCTTCAACCTCCCGCAACAGCACAAAAGGACAAAAGGAAAAAATGATCCCGTAGGGTTACAGTGAAGTTATTTCAATGCAAACTGTAAAAAGGGCAAACATATTACAACGCTGTTTCCTGCGTTACCATCTCTCCTACTTCCCACACACTCATACCTTTCTTAATGTCTTTTTCTCTAATTCCTGCACTGAAAAGGGCATGAAAATAAAGTACAATGTATTACATTTAAGAGAGGGAGTTGTTTTGCATATGCGCAATCAAAGAAGTTAGTCAGCTATGTAATTTTCAAACACGTACCCATAGTTCCATTTCTCCTTAGAACAAGTAGCTAAATCATTCTACTGGCCTTACCTGCAGGTCAGAGCACTAATCAAAGGGACTCAACTAATTATTGCTGAATAAGGGGTCTGTTGAAGGGGGAGCAGCATTCTTTCAATGCTTTGTTTCTTCAAAGAGCAAAGACCAAACTAAAGTAAAAGGTGCTTTCATCTTGATTTGGAAGTTTCTTGCATGTATAGAAAGATAATTACCTTAACATCAAATACTAATTCAACTTTGATTGTAAGAGCTAATTGTACAATTTCTTAATTAAAAGTTGAGAGAACTAAGTGACTTATCAATTATGTGACTCAGAATTTAATCAGACTGAATAACAGTTTCTAAACAAGGAAGTGTTTACAGTCAATCTGTTTATCCTACTGATTTCATTATGGTAATATTAGAACTTAATGTCTGCACTATCAAACCCATAAAGTGAGCTGAATGCCATAATCCTACGAGAAAACTGAGGCATTTTTCACCGGTTGACATTAAATCGGGCACACTTACAAAGTGTGTAATATTTGTTGACACTAAAAGATAATGGACATGGCTGAATAAATACTCGATTGCTGAAGCATAATATACCCAATATACAGCCAAGATCTTTACACGTAAATATAATAAAGATAACGTAATTATAATAGTAATCAATGCGTCTAAAACACAATTATTAACACTTGCCAGCGCCCTTTATGGTCTTGTCTGCATTTGGAAAACACATTGCCACCCCTTTCATGCTCTTCGCAGTTGCATAGAGCACACTGAGAAAGAAAAATATATATTAAAGATTCGAGAAGGAGAAGGCGTAGAGGCTTGGATAGTGACTGAGATGTGCTAAAGGCAGATGGAATCGGTAATCCACCTCCATTTTATACCACAAATATATATATTTTAGATTGTTCTTGACGTGTCTTAAACTTCTATAAAATGAAATTACAGGCTGGTTATAAATATTATAATTAACAAACGATTCTCTAGAATGTTTTTTTTTATTATTTGTAAATGTATAGGTATAGTTTTGCATCTTTTGGCCGTGCTACAAGTTCAATATGACAAGTCTGTTTTCTCATACATCCATGGAACTAAAACAACATTTCACTCAATGGAAGCTTATATTGGTATAATTTGGTGGGACGTCAGGTATGGATGACTGATACCGCACACATTTTAGCCCATCATTCCAAACTGATTTGGACATAAGGGAATCGTGCTTTCACGATGCTCAAACAGGCTTTGACCCCTTCTTGTAAAATCCTTTTGACGAAATCCCTAGCCAGGAAAAACCCAAACGCTAACAGGGCTCTGGTAATTGATACGTAACTTGTTGGGTCAGAAGTCTGATAAGAAGTACAATATTGATGAGGTGCTTACGAACACAGAACGTTCAAGGAGCTGTAAGGGTGCCAAGGAGTTGCAATGATTTATTTAGACCAAATCAGCAACTTGCTGAATCAATAATGTAACTTCAATGAATGCAACCTACAGAAAATGTCCAAAAAATGCTTAAGCTACACAGGAACAGCCCCGCTCTGTAAAGGTTAGTGTCAGTTGACCTAACCTCAAACATCAGAAAAAGCTCCCTAAGGCAACACTAAAGAAAAGAGGCCAATATGTTGCATGTCAACAAAACGATAAGGCCAATCTCTCAGAATACAAAATCAGATGGGAAGATCAACTGGATTCTATAAATTTTCTCTTTCTCTTCTAAGTCCGTAACTTCATCCCCCCTTCCCCAGTAAACCATGGTGTCAGCGTTGTCGCCTTTCCTCCCCCCACCCCTTACTTCAACAGCCGCGTGCTAATGGTGTGGCTTTGTGCAGTCTGCCACGAAGTGCAGTCTCTGACACAGCGCATACATCATTGTGAGAGCTGTGACCTGTGTGACACTAGCCTGCCGTTGCCTCTGCTGTGGAACAAGAGCTCGGCTTTGTGCGCTGGCCATCCACGTTACACCTGAGAGGGCAGACAGAGGGGGGGATCCAGCCACCCTAGAAATGGGGCACTTTGAAGAGTGGCGTTGCATGACCAGCAGAGAAAGCGCTTGCCCATGAAGATCTTAAACAACAAGACTACTAGAATACTAGGAAAGGGGAGAGGCTGAATGGTGGGTGGATGGAGCCACCTTATAGCTACTGTGTCGGTGGAAGTGCCTTAGAGCTACTGAAAGCAAAAACAGGATGATCCATTTGACGTTTTCTGTGTAACTGAAAGCTGCATGTCAAATGTTTAGATAGTTTGACGACCACAAACAGTATCCAGCAGTGACAGCCGAAGAATGAAGCTCAGAGTGGAGAAAATCCCAGCCATGCCGGGGAAATATACTGTATGCTGCTAAGGCTAGCCTTGAACGTGCCAGTCGTCCACACTTGTAATATTGTCTCATTACATTATCCTTACATATTTGATCAAATATACATGCTCAGTCGTCAGATGTACAATGCATTCAGAAAACATTCAGACCCACCAATCCTTTCCCATTTTGCTACGTTAAAGCCTTATTCCAGAATGGATGAAATTAGTTTTTCTCCTCACCAATCTACACACAATACCCAATAATGACAAAGTGAAAAACAGGTTTGTATAAATTTGTGCAAAATGTATTACAAATAAAACAACTGAAATATCACATTTACATGTTAATATTATCCCTTTCAGAATAAGGCTGTAACTTAAAAAATAATGGGGAAAATCGAAAGGTTCTGAATACCATGTATGTATTGAGTCAAAAGAAAAATTATTCTGTCACATTACTTTACAGCTCCCAATGGATTTCGAGCAGATTGGAGGCCAGATATGCAATGACTTTCCATTAACATAAGGATAACACTGTTTGTAAATCCGTTTTCATCCAACCAGTTTTGAGACATTGAACTAAATCAAAGCATACCCTGAATTATCTGTAACGTTTACGCAATGCAATGACATACTTCCAAAAACTAGACGTAAACGAAAACACAGAATAACAGTTAATACTGGTGAAATGTAGAAAATTAACAATAAACTTGAATACTAGCCCACTTTAACCAACAATTGAACCCAATTCTCCCAGACACCCATTAGTGAAGGTAAATCTATTCTATACATACTAGCCATGCGGACATTTGTGTCCAGATCATGAGAGTGGAAACTATCAAGATCCATGGCAATTATTCATACTTACATTGACATGTTGTTAGATTGTGTTTTGTAAAACTCGCAAGATTTTCATTCATTCTCATTACAAAGAGCCGTGACATCCCATTTCCTTCAATGTGGAAAAGGCTCTAAAAACAGTCATCTTTTGTTTTTTTTACCATGTTGTTTTGTGCAGAATTGTCGGTGATTCTACACGGAATAAACATTTTCTGCAGTCTAAATTCTAAATATTACACAAATATGTTTATAAACGTAATCAAATTGTTGGGGGGCTTTATTTCATTACATTGTCAAGCCTAATGCTGGACCATGATTGTTCAATATAACCAATCATCCCTTTCAACATATTGAAATTTGCACACACAAAAAAACAATGAATCTTCAAAAACAACCATTAATTGTTTAAAGCAAATTCACTTTGATGGGGAAACAAATTATTAACTTTAAATTAACTCCACTTCTACAAAAAAAAAAAAAAAATGTATTCCTGTATGCTGTTATATGCATCTTTGCTGGATTACTACTTTTTGAATACCCTTTAAGATTACATTCCGCAATCATTTGACCTACCCGTTTTAATAATTAAAAATAATTAATTGACAACTCAGTTTGGTCAGCAATGTGTAGCCCCCAACTAGTCAAATCAATGAAAATACTAGCATCCCAAATAAGTAAAAAACTATTTAGGAGTAAAGTGTATATTATGCCATTCTTTTGTTTTGCATGTCAATTGGTGTAAATAAACTAGACGTACACCAAGGTAACAAAATCATGGTAAATCAAACACCCCAAGTTAAAACACTTAAGACACTTAGAAAATAGACCAACAATTCACACCCAACGTTTAAGTGGAAAAAAATTTGCAATCTGGTGTTGTCTCTGAGCTAAGATTGGTTGAGGTGAGAATCCATTTGAATTATAAGGGGATTTGCAACGAGACAAAAAAAAAAGAACACATGGAACTCTTGGCTGACATGTTTATATTCAAATGGATTAAGACACCTTCTCTCAGGTAGGTATGAGAACCCCCTCCATTTTTCATGAGATAGTGAATCAATTGAGAATAAACAGTTCAGAAAGAAATGGGGAAGAGTGTCTATCTTGGACGTGGGGTTCTTGTTAAATGTACTATAAATATGAAAAGATCAAATCAAAACCAAGATGCTTTCTTTCTAAACATCCTGCAGATGCTATAGGGCGAGAACATTTTACCACCGTCAATACAAATACACCATTAACCCTTCAGATTTGTTGTTTAGGACTTTAAGACTCTGAAATGCGATAAAAAAGAAGTCTATATTGCAAATACTATTGCTAAAAATGTGAGGGTTACCTTGTCAGAATCCACCTTGCCCTTGGTAAACTCTGACCTCCAGAACTGCAGTGCCTGGTCCAATGTGAGGCCAATGCCCTTCAGGAACAGACCATACTGCATGCGCCCACCGTGGCGGAGGTGATGGTTTTCTCTCAGGGACCGATGGAGTTGCCTCATGCACAGGGGGAAGGACTTCCCTGAGAGCTGGAGGAAGAAGGAAAAGCAACGGGTCAGGATCATGAAGATATGTACCCATGTTCCTTTAGGCTTTCATAAACAACAGTTATAGATGAATGTGTTGCCCATCATAACCTTCATGAACCAGACATTGTATTTTTTTTGATATAGGAGGTCCCTTAAAAAAAGACATTGTAATATCTTCGTTCTACCAATACATACCGGATCAATCTGTTCCAAGGAGATTTTCCCCACGCTCTTCTGGTTACTGTAGTCCTGGCCCACATAGGCATGGCTAAAAAGTGAATGGAGCCAAAACAGGAGACAAAACCAAATATTACATTCTCCTGGTACAATAGGTAATCCTTGCGACATGCCAAGAAACTTGATTAAAATATGTTTCTCTAGTCTTAAACCCTTTAAGTAAACCTAGCAAACAGACAGACATGGTAACCCAACTATTTATGTTTTTAAACATAAATGTTTTTCAAAATATACAATTGCATTTATTTTGTCTAATCATGGAATAGTAAAATGTAATGATTACACTAATATTGTGTAAGTTAATTATGTAAGTAGTTAGTGGAGTAGAAGGAAAATAACCAAAATATCAATCGACAATACATGTACTTGCCAGTGATTGCATACTTTACAACAATAGCCATTGGCTATTTACAAGTTTATGAGAAGCCATAAGGCTTTCCTTGAGCTCAATTGATCAGTTTAAATCTTGTTTTAATGGTTGAATAGTACTTGAACCTAAAAATTCCAAAACATGCTTTACAGTTCTAAGGAGACTTGCACACAGGGGCTTGACTATTGTGACGGGGATAACGATATCCTAAAAGCCTTCCTTTGAAATATGTAAAGCCGCATTCATGGTGCACAGCCATACAAAGACAGCCTTGGTAGATGACAAGACTGGACCCTTTTCTGGTAATCTATATTTGAACGCATTCATTCTGCAAGGAAAGGCTATCCCCTTTATGACCCAAAAAAAAAAACTGTGCACACTCAGTGGGTTTAGACTGCTTAATTTGGTGTAGCAGCGTCCAAAAACCTTGCTCTCTGAGTCATCAGATAATTGGACTTAGGACATGAGTTCCTTTCAGGCACAAAAACTAGCTTCTGACATCTATTTACCGAGCACAAAGCGGCCCCCATATTTAGGTCCCGTTACAGTATCACAGGAGACAAAACCTTTCTGCATCCGTAACCATCTGTGTTACACTAACACCACATCCATATTGAGGTCTCATTCTCATTAAAAAACTAAAGTGACACTGCTACCGCTGGCACCACAGCCTTTGTCTATGCTCTTCATCTACTTCATAGAGATGGTGGGTGGATAAGGGCCCTGGACCTACAGCGTTCCCTATTGTTAAGCCAGGATGGACACATACTTATACTTGTGTGTATACTTAATACACTTTATAAGGCAAATATTGTTCCCTCAAATATAGAGAAGTTAGTCCCAGGAGTCATTTTCTAATTAAAATGCAAAATGGAAATCTTGCAAAATAGAAGTTAAATTATGGACTATGTTGCCGGACAAATCATATTCATCCAAAAAGCATCAGTTTGCTGGGGAACCCTGGTTTTGCTTAGCCACTGTGTGCAGTGTCCTTTGGTCATGGGTAGGTGCTCTCTGTTCCTAGGACTAAAAACACAAAGCCCTCGCAGCAGGTTGACACATTAGCTCGGCTGTTTGCGTTCCATTATCACAGCGTATGGGGCGAGAGGGTACACGGTCTCCAGGGAAAACTGTTGTGAGATTTGCCTTTCAATGGAAAATGCACAAGGAGGATTCTGACGCATTTGTGAAGCAAAGGTTGCCCAGAAATGCACCTAAAAAGTGAAGCACTAAAAAGGCAGAAGGAAAAGCTGGCATTTTTGAAAGATAATATATTTTTGTCTGACACAACACAGGCTTAAAGTGTTAAATGCCTCCAAGAGCCATTTTGAATCATCTTCTAAAACTCGGGTCATTATATGCTTGATCTATTTTGTTGAGCATCTTTGAATGCTACCATAATAACTGTATCGTCATTATTAATTAAGTAAAGCTGAGACAGAAGAAGCAATAATGCTACTAATGATGCCAATTACCTGAGGTGGTTGAGCAGGGGTTGGAGTCTTTCATCAGACTGCACTGATGGTAAGGAGCGGGCAGTCAGCTACAAGGAAAGGAAGAAAGGAAGATTGAGAATCATTGTGAAACTTGAACATAGAGAGCAACCATCCCTCTATGAGAAAGTGTTTTAACTCATTTGCAAATCCAAAACTAAACACATCATTTAAACTGTATTTACTCTTTGGTGAAAGCATTCGATTTTGAGCCCAAAAAGAAAACCTTTCTTCGTAAATCTAAAACTATGCCAGGCAGGTATCCATCAGTGAAGAAACCAGCATGACAGGGTATCTGTGAGGCTGGAACGTGGACAATGATCAAGGGATCTACTGGTGTGAGCTTGATCAAACCACTGAAGCAGCAACAAATTTGATACGGTGGTGAGATGACTATGCCCATTCCAACCAATTGAACACTTGAGATCAGAAGGTGCATCTCTTAGAAAGCACCCCCCCCCCACCCACCCACCCACCACCACCACCACCACCACCCCAACCCCCAAAAGCATGATAAAAGGTTGTGGGAAGGAAGAGCGAGTATTACAGAAATATGGGTTGTTCTGACCTGTGATAAGTCTACTGGAGCGAAAATTGTCATGATAAAAAAAGCATTTTTACCATTTAAAAAATCTATTAGCAATAAGATACTTATGAATAACCCAAAACAACTATTGACAACGCACATCTGTTAAATAGATACATCAAGCATTGTGCTCCTCCGGCTTAGTGACTTGTCTCCTTACGTTAAGCTCTGCAATCTAGCAGAGAAGGTCAGATTCATCTTTACGATACCAGCTAATGAGTCACACTCCTCCTGAGTAACTTCAAGTCTGAAGTCACTACGTGTGCCATTTACAACGTTACCCAAGATACTGTTGACGCAATCCGTCGTTTCCCACCAAAACAGAAGTCATGTTCGGTTTCCCCATTGCTTTCACTACACATCCGCAGTACACACTAGACAAAAACGCAAAATATCGAAAAGCCGTTTGTCCAATACTTTCTTTGAAATCAGAACTTCAATAAATTCCACATTGACATGCTGCTAAGGTTAAGAGCCATGAAGAAATCTCCTATAAGTTCTGATTAAAAGGGCAGAGCAGAAAAATCTGGTCAGATGGAGAAGCAGCTTTCAATTTCACGCTCTTTAATGACCCACTTTATGTGATGTCCCCTCATCCCCATCTCACACACACGAGAGCATTGCCATTGCAATGGCATACAAAGGGGAAGGGTAGAGTTTGGAACATAAAATAGTAGTGGGTAGTGATCCCAATAATTTACAGGAAAAAATAAGGGTGAAAAAACAAAAGCATAAAAATGTAGCGTTAATGCTCAGGCCATCCCATTCTGGAGGAGACAGAAATACAGCACCGCTGCCTTTGATACCCTGACAAAGGTGTGTGGCCATTTCCTCAACTTTATTACCAATGCAATCACTGCAGTTCTCCTTGTGCAGAGCATGTGTTTGATACTGATTGGACAGTGAAATGGATTCTGAACCAATTTTGGAACAGAATTTAATAGACACCAATGAGAAAATCTGAGAGCAAGGTACCAACACGGACCAGAGTGACACTGAATTGGCTTCCTGTTCGCATTTTCAATTATAAACACAATAATTTGAAATGATCATTCTGAACAAGTATGATATATTGTAGACTACAATACATCACACAAAGGACTATCTATCACACCCATATTTGCATGTGGAATTTACAGGACGCCAATCTTAATGCAAAAAGTGTCCTCTTCCCAGGTCTAATATATGAATGAAACACAAAGGAATCCACTATAAAAAGAAATAACTTAATATAAGAAGCTTGCATGGGAAGGTACGTACTTCAAGCATGGCACATAAGAAACCAAAATACAACTAGATGAGAAATAGTTTGGACAAATGCCCTTTCAGTACACAGAAGAGCGATTTAGGACAAAGTAACAAAACAGCTCCACCAACAGGTGAACTATTGTAATGACATTCATGCTGGTCCAAAAGATTAGAGTATGGCCAAGTTTAGGTAAACTTTCAATAATGAAGAAGAAAAAAAAGTGCTTTCACTTGTTGTTTTGTTTGTTAAAATGGTCAAATCCCTTGGTTAAAGGATTCTAACCATTTTTACAACATTCATTTTGTCATTACAAGATTGGACTGGAAACTAGCCATATTGCCTACTTCTCTTATCTTTGTATCCTAACTAGCTTCTTACATTAAAGTAACACTTATAGCGCACATCAAGTAACTGAAATTGTTCAGTATTGCTTTGGAAATAAAGATACAGATCGTTTTAAAAGGCTTTACCACACAAAAGAACTTATGAGAAATAACTGATACTCAAAGTCAATGGATGAAATTGTTAATACATCAGGATTTATCAAACATAATGTTCTTGTTGATTTTGTTTTAAATCTGTGCTCCATTGGCAACACAGGATTGCAAATCCCTAAAAAAAAATTAATAATTGAGAAGACCTGTTACTTCCTGTCAACAGAATGAGGGGACTATAAATAAGGTGTTAATCTGATACTAATGTGCCACAGTAATACATTCTAGTAATGCACTACCATCAGACAATGCATTAGCATTACTATCAACACCCCAAACAGCTGTGGGTGCGTATTTCCCAAACCGATGACAGCTCTTTAAGTGCTAGCATTAAAGGCACAACATTAAGTTTGGGAAACCATCCATTCTGGTAGTAGTGCTATGGACCTTCAGGAACGCATCTTCAAAAAGAACAGGACACATTTTTTAAGTGTCTGTGGTTCCTCTTCTCAAAGAGCAACAGACAGAAAACACAAATAGTAGAAGAGTGATAGAGGTCTGCACAGGGCAAAAGTGCTACAACCCTAGAGGAACGTTGAGGTTAGCCTAAAAAATCAGTTCAGATTACTCTTTGTGACTTGAAGGAGTTCTTCCACTTCACTCAACATTCAATGGGTAAAAATAACTTGGCTACACGCCTACACAAGATTGAAGTTAAAACAGCTCTTTCAGCTGCTGTAGTAGATAAAGGTAAGCTTGTCATACTAAATATTTCAGAATTTTTAATCATTCCAAACAGGTCAGTTCAAATTACCAGTATCTGGGCCTACAAATCAATAATAACATGAAATTATTCATGTTATTTTCTTGACAAAAGCATCATTATTTTACCTTACTGGGACATCAGACAAACTTGAGATGACATTACACATCTTATTCCATCAACAGCCAAAACTATGAGTAGAAGAAAATCTTTTCTGAATTGACAAAAATCGAAAATAAAGTTATCAATTTGCTTGGCAAGGAGATCTGAAGTACTATCATTATCATTCCACACACTGCAATGCAGAGCACGTGTCACAGACCTCTGCACCTAGATAATTCCCCAATCAAACAGCTTCACAAAGCAAGTAAATACCAAGTAACACAAACTTGATTATGTTATAATTAATGTACCGCAAAGAATTGTAATTACATCAATTAATCCCCTCTGTGGAGGCCTGACTGTGGAGTTTTGTGTGGGACGGACTACTGTAAATCGTGTACCGGATCGTAGCACATTAGTATTATTTCTTTATTTTCTATTTTTTTTTTTTTTTCATTACCTGCCATTTGAACAGGGAATCTATGCAAAAGAGACGTAGTCTCAGTCAGTTGACCCTGTATAATAAAACAAAAAAGACCTATGAATTATGTCTCGCTTCAAAGAAATTGTTTTGCTCATTAGCCCCTCTGACTGACTTTCAACTATATTTTCTCAGATGGAAACAAAAAAAACTTAAAAGGGAAGAAAGATAACCACTTGTCATGTGGTTCATGAAAAAAAAAAACGGATGCATAAAAATAAATATATTGTCAACTGTACAAGAAAGTGCAAGTGCAGAAATATCTAAATGTAGTTTGGTCCAGGACTACCATCAACATGCAGTAGCTCCACAATTCCTGTGCCACATTGTTCGTACACTGACTTGACAGTTCCTTAACACCATCTCCATCCGTCAGACATTGAATGGGAACATAAAACACATCTCCCGGTGCCACAGATAATTTTAACCTAAGAATATGTTTCAACATGACTCTATTCAGTGTGTCAAACACACAGCCTCCTTCTATACTTGATGTATGTTTGGGCCAACCATATGAAGATTGACACATCTCATTTCCTTCCAGCTACCACTTTTACAAATGCTATTGGAGGGAAATGTTCTGGCGGTATGTTTTCATTTGCAAAGATGGATTAGGCCAGCGACTCATATAGCCATCAAACGGCTCCTTTACGCACTGCAAGACAGACAATTCCTGAAAAGCGACGACTATCCATCCAGCATAGACACTCATTGAGTAAACAATAATTCCAATGACCTGTGCCGGTGGTAAGAAAATGTGCTATGCAGAAGAAAAACAATAAGCCATGCAAAATATATTGTAAGATGGGGAAGACAAACACATGACAGGCTATCAAACATTTCTAGCATTCGGCTTATACCTAGAAACCTCTACAAATGCCAATTAGCCAAAATCAGAGGCTCATTACCTAAATTCTAACCAACTTCGTAAGCCGAGTTAAGGTGGGAAATGGTACAATATACTGTTTTCTTATGTACAATCAGTCTGTGTGATAGGCAATTCGCACCAGACTTGCTCACCCAACATATCGCAACAGACTTTTGCACACACCGATCAGACACACCCATACAGACAGACAGATTAACTGAGTTAGTCCAGTTCTATTGGTAGTTCTTTAGTCAGGGCACTGATGGGAGTATTAACCCATGTTTTTTGAAAGTCGGAGGAAACCGGAGAACCCGGTGGAACCCCACGCAAACACGTGGAAACTCCACACAGAAAGGCCCTTGGGTCAGGTAGGGTTCGGACCAAGAACCTTCTTGCTGTGAGGCAACAGTGCTAACCACTGAGCCACCGTGCTGCCCACCATTCCGTTTCTGTTCACAAAAACACTATGCATCACGATTTCAAATGTAATACAACACTCTAACATTTGAATTATACTTTGAACTTTGAATTAATTTTAAAAACGTAATAATTATGCTGAATTTTCTTTCATATTTTAGCAATCTAAGTGTTGATGCCAATATTACCCACGTTCAACATTTTTGTGCTAAGCTTAAGCTACTGTCCAAGTTCCTTTGTGAAATATTAATTAATTTCACAGAATGCATCAAATTGTTCAAAACACAGGTTGTCCTGGACTTTCTGATGGGCAAAGTAGCCAACTTACTGACATTATTAAGTAGGCAAAAACACTTGTTAGTAGGTGGCTTAGAAAGATTATAGGAAGGATTTAGAAAGATTAGTCAACATACATGCTGTACCCCCAGGGATCCAGACAGCAACCAATTTGGTCACACTTGCGTTATTATTATTATTTTTTAAATAATGAAATCTTAGACACATGACAATTAAATAACATGAAAATACTACAGCATGGACATAATTCATATTTAAAATATTTAAAAGAAAAATATTTCACCACTTTCCAAAACATTTCCATGCCAAGAAAAAACTGTTTTGTATTTGTACCTGTATGTACTTTCTTATTTAAATAAAACAATAAAATTCGAAAGTGGCCACTTACTGCAAGAGCTTTAGACAGCCTAGTGCGGAAATCATTGAGAACAATGGTAACAATGTCCTGGTGAGGGATGTACACATAGCCTGCTTTGAGATACACCTTCCTTGTTCGCACCAGATCCAAAGCATCTTGAAAAGGAACCTTTGCAAATAAGACCAGATTTAAAATTAGATATAAACAACAACAGTTTAGGTTCACCCAATGAACTTTGACTTATCTAGCTAGTTTTATGTTTTCCAAAATAATAAAAAATGCCATGTATTGATTAGCCTAGTTGAAGAAATATCACTTTTAGACAACTACAACTTTATCATAGTTTCATAAGAATGCAGATTTCTATATTTAAAAAAATGCAAGTAAATAAATCACTTCGACTTTGAAAGTAGGAGTGAATACAAAAAGAATGGATGACTCACTCTGTAGAATTCTTGGTTATCAACACTACTTCCACTGACAGCATAGCTGGAGTTGATAAGTTTTTCCAGCAGATCCTTCTTTTCCTCCAAACTGATCTGAATCGAATTTACAAAAGTCGCTCACAATTTCGAACAATAGGCATTCTGGTCCTTAAACTAAATTTCAGCAATGAATGTGCACATTGCTGAATCAACAAGGCCGAATCCACAAGGCCGAATTAACAAGGTCATTTGAAATAAGCTTGGCAAGCTGAACAATGTAAAGTTTTTTTTGTTTTGTTAATCTTACAAACAGTAGTAAAATATGGTGTATGATGTGTATGAATCGGCATTCCAATCCAAACTTTATGCTTTACAAATGATATGGACTACCTAACAAATAAAGACAACCTCCTCTCACCAAAAAAACAACAACACAATGTATGTTTTCTGATGCTTACATTTAATTTTAACTCTACAAGGAATAGTTCTGAAGACAAAATGTAGAAAAAAAGTAAAGTAAATGGGAAAGTCAGGTGAATGGGAAAGTGTGTCCAAACATTGGACTGGTATGCTATAGGAATAGAGAAATGTAATGTTTTAAGTGGACACAGTAAATAACCACCAATACTTGCAGTACCTACACTTAAGGATTTTTAAAAGGTATAGCCTAGGGAAAGGTCTTCCCAGATATTTGCAACTCAATGCAACGTGCATTGTAATCCAATTAATAAATGTAATCCAACAGCTCCACACTGTGTTTGACATTTGAACTACTATAAACAATTTGATCACAATACTTTTTCCACGTTAAGGCCTATACTGAACAAGTCCGATTTGTATACCAGATGTAATTGATAAATGAATACTAATATTCAGTAGGCCTACTGGTTTTCCCCATCTCTAGACATTGCAGTGTCAATAAATGCCATGATACAGAAAAAGTTATGTTGAAAAAAAGAAATAAAAATGGCTTACTGTATCATAGTGAAGATTATTTCGATGCAGAAATTCAATTTGGTATTTTGGTTTCAAAAGATTGAATCGGTAGCGGAAAAGGTCAATTTCTTGCTGAATAAACCATCGTCTAAGATCTTCCCTGCAAGAACATTTTGAAGTAAAAAATAATTCTACTGAAATTACAAATTAGAGGAATAAACTGCAGACTTAACTTACGTTTGGCAGTAAGCAAGCCTTAGAATGAAATGAGAAATGTGGTCCTTTCTTCGCTTTTCATATTCAGTGGGTCCAGTTGCAGGCTTTCTATCATCCTACAATTATTTTAAAAAAGTTGAATTAACTTTCTATAGGAATTACATTGGGAAAATTATTTAACCTAAAAAACATCTTAATCTTCAAAATAATCCAGACTCTAGTAAAACATCTAATAACGTGACACTCCATGCAATAGGACATCATGAAATTTGTAAAACTATTACAAGATAAGCTATTATACTCACGGCCTCTGTTTTGTTGGGAAAGTTCAGGTTCCTAAATTCAATATCCAGTTTGTTGGTGTACGGGTCAGTTGCTTTTACGTAACTCACTCCTAAATTCTCCACGGTTTTCAAAACTACAGACAAAACACATCAAAACAAAGGTAAAACAAATCACAAAAAAAAGCTTTTTTTTTTTCTTTTACTTTACAGTGAGATTTACTTTTAAAAACATATGCACCCACATAGATTTGCCATAAATTCCCAGTACAATTCAACATAGCTTATTACGTTGTTATTGTTCAACTCTGATTCATTATGTATTGGATGACCTTACGTTTCAATCTTTCCACAGCAAAAGTTTCAAATTCTGAGAGTGAGATGTTTTCAAGTGGAGGTTGTCCATAAAACTGCAGGCAATGTCCGTAAAGCTCCGTCTGAGGATTGGCTATGAACCTCTTCTTTCTGCCGAACTCCATAGTTGTCCTATTCAGAAGAGGTTATAACTACTTTGGTCTAGATCGGAGTTTCCTAAATTTGAGCTCTTTTAACGTGGTCTCGTTTTGTGTTGTCGGTCTGTAACTGTGTTTCTTAATGCATGATGCTGCATGTCTGGGCCAGGTCTCCCCAGAAAAATAAGACTATTCATCTCAAGGACAACGTTTCACGACCAAACAAACGTGAAATCATAGCTGAAGTTAACCTGGTCTTCATTTTAAAAATACATGCATTTTTAACATTCACACTACGTTAATAAATTAATCCATAGAGTAATTTCGAAACAGGTCCCTAGGAATAGCTAACTAGCTAAATATGTTAGCTAAATAACAGTATGTCAAAAAACTAGAAAATCCTCAAAACTAATAACCAGGTTACATTAGATGTTGCAAACAAAAATGTAACCTCAAGCGATTAAATCGTTTATGATTGTCAAAATACCTTATGGTTATCACTTCTTCAACTTTGTTGACAATGCTAAACCCCTTCGTCCGAACTCCCGCCAAACACGTAGCACGTAATTTGCAACAAACCACTCGCTGTACAGATATTTCTTGTGAGCTCATATCCTGTTACATTGGTAACAGTTGTTTAGTTTTCTGTGCTGTCCCGCACGCAGAGTATCTTAAAATATTTTGTGATTATACATTTCCCCTGTATGCTTTATATCATCCCGTTCGTGTCCGACAATTAAAACAGTAATGTAGTTTGTGTTAATTTTCCTTCTAAAAAAACTAGCTGTATGCTGTAATGAATGTTAGCACTGCCAGAGCACCTCTGCTCTATTATGACTCCTATATGAACTATAACACACTGCATGTTCTAGCTATATTTGACATAAAATTACTGCATAAATGGCATGGTTTCGACTTAATCACTACGATAGGTGTATTGTTCCACCAACATGCTTTGAAAACAGTCTTGTTGCGCCGTGTAAATTAATCGGGCACCCGGCCACCCACATTTATCTGAGCGAAATACAACTGTGGACCACTGCTCAACCTCCTCCTTGCGGCTGCTACCACAGCTATCACTAAACTGACCAATGGGCTTGGCCTAGGAGGCTACTCACCAAAAGCAAGCTAGTTCACAAAACGTTGTCGTCGTCGTCGGTGATAACTTGGCAACCGTTTGGATCAAGTTTAGTAAGGTCAGCCTAGCCAAACAGCGAATCTGCTAGCTAGATAGTCGTATAAATAGCACGAATATGCAGCAAGTTAAAGTGAGTACTTTCAATTTTGGTTATTGTGGGGCTTATGGGCGCAGCTAAATTGATGCAACATTTTCCGCATGTTAATATAGCGTTAAATAGCGAGCTCTAACGCAGCAATTAGCAAGCTAGCAGAAGTAGCACAGGCTAACTGTTAGCTTAGCTTGTTATGTATCGTTACCTCTTCCTGTCAACAACCCAAATACAGCGAAGAAGAGTGGCTGGGATTATATCATAAATATCTGACAGTTAGCTAGCTTTCTAGCTAGCTAGCTAATAAAAAAACGTTGACGCTAATATACAGATAGAAACATCTAAAGCCAGGCAAGGTAACTAACCACAACACAGCCATTAACGTTAGATGATGTGGTGGGCAGTGGCAAACCGCCAATTCACGTGATGGCAATTAATACGTTATGCCTAACGTTAGGAAACTGTTTCTTAGATGGACTGAAGAAGTGATTTACTAACGTCAAGTGTTAGCTTGAGGTTGGAGTACCAATGTTATCATGTATAAGTACAAGCCTGATTTATATTGTAAATCTTAAGGACAGTTCCTGATTTTATATAGTATTAAGATAACGTTTGGCATTAATTACACAAATTCATATCCTTGTATGGCTTCTGACCTCGGGTATTAAAGAAGCAGACCGATGTTCATAGGACATTATGGGGCCTTTAATGTTATGTCAAAGTACGTTTATCTACCCATTTTGAACCAATGTCCTAGTCCAGCAATATGTCTCCTAGTTATTATGGTTACTCTGCCCATGGTGCATCCAGCAAAGTTACAAATCCAAACAATCATTGTGTTTTGGGGGCCAGGGACATGCACTACCAAATAGATTACATTGTATTAGCCTAAAAGCTGATGTGTCAGGAGTCATGACAGTGTGTAGTTACCTTTCAATAAGGCTCTTAGTTGTAACACAATCTGGGCAGTAGAAGTCGCCTAGTATTCTCGCTCTAAAATAATCAGTGAATTTGTGTAGATTGTCTTTCAGTTAATCCACCATATTGTCATCAAGGAAATAGCCAAGCCCAACTCCAGATGGATTGCAGTGGTCACTTTTTACTCTCAAGCACACACAAACATCTCACCTAGCATTTATCTAAGTCTTCTTGATCTTCTTTCAAAAGAAAAAGAGCCTTTACCCGATCTCACATTAGAACTGGAAATTACTAAGGTGCTCATCCTAATTTAGTGACATTTCACTATAAAATTGTGAGTTTTTTGTGGAGCATTGACGTTTTTGGGTGGAATACTTGCTATTTTATATTATAATTGTTCCCTTTAGTTGCTTTAACTGATAACATGTCAATTATGCAATCTAGCTTCAATATAACATGACAAAAAGCTGAGAGCTAAGTTATAAACATAGTTACTTTGTGTGTTGTTTTAAATACAAAAATGTTTTTGTCATTGCACATCAGCTCAAAAATACTGTTACCGAGCTACCAGAAATATCCAGCCACCATTGTGCGCCATTAAGTCATGGTTTAATAACAAAGGGAAGTTTGTTTAAGAAATTAACCGTTAGTTGGTTTCGCACCAATGGTTTCCTTGTCGAGAGTGGAATTTTACACATTATAAAAATGCGGCCAGTCATCATTTGTTGACCTGTTAAATATTGTGACGGTAGATTAGGTTAAGTGCACACAGCTGCTGAAATGTCCAGATATAAGTTTTATATTACAGTATTATAAACTTTATAACCACATTAGAAGGTTAGAATAGGTA
This sequence comes from Galaxias olidus, assembly GCA_026901105.3. Classification (NCBI taxonomy): domain Eukaryota; kingdom Metazoa; phylum Chordata; class Actinopteri; order Galaxiiformes; family Galaxiidae; genus Galaxias; species Galaxias olidus. The sequence continues at coordinate 229,554 of JAPMUY010004932.1, forward strand.
AGTAAAAAAGTATGCTTATAATTGTGCCCTTGTGCTTTTTCTCAGGTAGTTTCTTTTGGTACTACAACTGCTTACTAAGCTACCCATATAGTGTTTAATTAAAGCCAACCATAACCCAACACCACAATGTTGGAGGAAGACATGGAAGTGGCCATCAAGGTGGTAGTGGTTGGCAACGGAGCCGTTGGGAAGTCAAGTATGATCCAGCGCTATTGCAAAGGCATCTTCACAAAGGACTACAAAAAGACCATTGGAGTTGACTTCCTGGAAAGGCAACTAGTGTAAGTCTCTTTTGAAACGGCCATTCTTCCTGGACCATCACAGCATATTTACTATTATAAAACTGGGTCAAGTAAATGCTGTAGTTGTTTTTATGATATAGGAAAACACACTTTAAGAGAGTTTCTCTAACAGTATCGACACTGGAACTTTAATCAGCCCATTACTCACAACCTTGGTGGTTCTCAGGCTGAGCTAAATAAAAAAAGATTCTTCACAAGTTATCATTTCAATTGAAGCTAAAAGAGAATGCACGTATTACCCTGAAGATCTATCAAAAGTACAACTATGTTGAAAAGCCCTTTTTTTCCAGAGTAAACGATGAAGATGTGAGGCTAATGTTGTGGGACACCGCAGGACAGGAGGAATTTGATGCCATTACCAAGGCTTACTATCGCGGTGAGACCTATCAAATGTTCCTATACTGTGGTTCTGTCAGGTCTTGCTTATTACTAATATCTAGTTAAACATTTTATTATTGCAGAAGGAACTATAACAACAGGATAGCTTGTGAAGCTTGACAGGTGCAATGTATCTTACAAATACAGTATTTATATTGTTGTTATTCATTTTTCACAGGTGCCCAGGCATGTGTACTAGTTTTCTCCACCACAGACAGAGATTCCTTTCAGGCAATCAGCAGCTGGAGAGAGAAGGTGGAAGTGGAGGTTGGGGACATTCCCACTGTCCTGGTGCAAAATAAAATTGACCTACTGGATGAGACGGTTATAAAAAAGTAAGGTTTTGTCATTGCTAATATATCATGTTTGTGTTTATAAGTCATGGAATCATACCAGAATTAGTGAAACATTTTGACTACTCCAAAAAAAAAAAATATGAAGCAGTATTAGTATCAACTAGGCATCCTTACATAACAAAAAACCCTAATTTTATATATAACATTTCTGAATGCTGTATGTTTCTCACATTTTACTCCAGTGAGGAGGCAGAAGCTCTGGCAAAGAGACTGAAGTTAAGATTTTACAGAGCTTCTGTAAAAGAGGATCTCAATGTCAATGAGGGTGAGTACGCAATCTGTGAGTTGTTCCTGAGTGAATTCTTAAAGCACACAAAACAAGCCCTTGGCAACATCTTTTTTTATTAATTTTAACTATTTAAAACACTGGGGCATGGTACTGTAATAGGGGAGCAGATTGCAGTCTCTCTATAATCGGTCATTTTCAAGGTGAATAACTAAAATCAGGAATCTAAATGCAATCTTTATTTTTGCTGCAGTTTTCAAATATTTAGCTGATAAGTATCTTCAGCGAATCAAACAGCAAACAGCAGAAGAGCCAGAGGTGGTCCATTCAACAAGCAATAAAATTGGTATTTAATAAAGTGTTTTTATATTAAAATATTAATTTCCTCCACAGTTTATTACTGTCTTAAGCTTATAAGACAAATTATGTATAATCTTATTTATGAACCTCAATCCACAGGTGTATTCAACACTACAATTAGTAATCTCTCTAGCCAGAACTCAAGCAATGGCCGTGAAGTTATCAGCTTGCGACCAAACAAGCAGAGGACCAAAAAGAGTAAGAACCCTTTTGGAAGCTGCAGCTTGTTTTAGGTTCCTCCAATACAGTGTTGTGGGTGCTGCTTTGTTGGGAGAAAACTTATTTAGAGAGACCAAAGCATATAGGGTATAAAATACTACATGTCGTGTCAGCACGTGAGTTGTTGTACCTAGTTGAACACTTGTAAAGACTGGTACTTCCTTGGAGTAATGGCATACTTATTACAAGGTCAATGTGTAAGAGCCCTAGCACTCTGATTGGCTGCACTGAGTAATACAACCCAGTAGATGCTTCTTAGTAGCACAAATTTACTACTAGAGGCTTTAATGAAATGCAAGGACAAATTGGCTATGCCTTTTTTCACTCTTAAGAAAATATGTAAAAAGGGAAAGGGTTACGATATTCTTCACTTACAAACATGATTTTTACTGAACCATTTGTGCTTTTGACTCGTCACCTGTGCAATATATTTGTATTGTAAGAGATATACCTATTATTTTGTACCATATTTTTCTAACTTTTAATAGAATATGGTTCAATATATACTGTATATCATGGAAACATACTATGTAAAATGTTAATCCCTTGCACAAATGTATTTTTATATGAATTGTGAGTGCTCAAAAAATGTCAGATGAGTTGCACACATGGTTAAGTTAGTGCCAAATAGTTTTTAAATGTCATGTAAGTATTGTAAATATTTTAAGTAAAATACCAGTTATTGGTTCTTACATGAAATTTAAGATGATTAGAATGTGATTTCTAAATATTTAGGTACATAGACGCACCCTCAATATCACTGGTATGATTTTTACAGGTAGTAAAAGAGCAAGCCAGTCTAAGGTGGACTTCGAGATAAGGTCTAAGCGTATTATCCCCAAATCAAGTTTTTCAGTTTGAGTACTATGTTTTTCATGCATGTCTGAAACATTTAGGTGCATTTTTACTATTCCTTTTTTTAATTCTATCTACCTTTACGTGATGGACTAAATGTTAACAGTCATTGGGTATGTACCATGTGTTAGACGTTATTGTAATTGTTTACATACTGCTGCATTCCATCACAACTGTGCTTTCTTTTTATAGGACAGGTATCAATTATGCTGCAATAAACCCTGAGTTATCATGCAGTATATATGTAAAAGCAGTTTAATATAGTCACAATCATCTATGGTCTCAAAAATGTCAACATGTATTACTTAAAAAAAAAAAAAAAAAAAAAAAAAATGTTTACTGGACAGCAGAATGGCATTATCAGAATGGGATGGTCAGTATTAAGCTTCTTACATTTTGACCTGTTATATTGCCACAATAGGTGCATAACGTCACACATTCTGTCATGACATGCTTAAGCCAGTGGTTCTGATACTTTCAATAGGTCTAACATTTTCCATTCTGTATAAGAAATTATAGTATAATATATCTTGTGTTGGTTTTTGAGAAGATGTGTACCCTGCATGCATGCCTTATTTTTGTTTATTTCTTTGCAACTGAATGTAGAACTATGGTATTATAACACTAGGTTTACATTCCCACCTGCTGGATGGACCATACAGGTCTGAACACTTAACAAGTTTAAATGAAAAGGCCATTCTGTAAACATGGAAAAGTCCCTGATTTATGTAAACTCTTCCTCGACTTTTCCATTTTTTCTTAAACGGATTTTACGCACTTTAACAATCCGATGACTGCATTTTGTTTCCTGAAAATACTAAATGTTTTACATATGAAAGTAACCCGTTATGTTACTCAGGTGTAGTGAAAAGCTTTGTAAGCTTGTCTTGTTAGTGTCCTTTCACAGATGCCTTCATACAATAATTCCACATGTTTGTGTTAAAAACTAGATACACAACTGGTCTCTTCTTTCTTTGACTGTTTTTTTTTTTATCTGATTTCTTTTAACTCCATAGATTTTTGGGGGGGGATCTCAAACCTTAAGCTTTGGTAAGGAATCATGCACCCGAGTTTAATCTGTTTAATGGTGACCTATGGCCTAAATAAATATAAAGAATTTATAAAGTGTTATTGTTGTTCATGTTGTATGCTGATATTATAATGGAAAATAATACTTTGAATGTGTGTCAGAGACTTTAATATGTAAAAGGAAAGCACAGACATCTTTCTCATGAAAATACCATCCATCTGTAACTTCATTGTTTGACATAACACGTGAAATTCCAAAAGATGGTGCTATTGTCACAGTGTCTCTAATTAGGCCTGATCCTCGGCAAAGACAAGATTGGACGAAAAAGTAAGATAGTCATTAACTGAGAACTGTTTATCATTGTGAAATTGTAACCAATAATTCCATTATTAGAACTCTGTTAATAAATTTAAATGTAGACAAGTACTTTATGGCTTGTCTCAACTGAACAAGAGATGGTTGTGTCATTTTACAAACAGAAGAAGTGAATAAATCATTTGGAAATAAGTAAATAGGAAACATTCACTTGATCAATACGGAGTTCTTAGTGGCCACCATTGGCACCGTCTTAATCATTCACTTTTTGATTATCCATTATCTTGATAGTTCTTTCACTATTATCCACATTTCTTAAAATAGTTTCTAGTCTCCTCTTAATTTTCTTCTGATCTTCCAAGGCACAGCTGATCACAAGAGCTTGGAACTTCTGATCTATTGGAACAGGCGGTGCCTCAGTCACACAAGCTGCGTGTAGTGCCATCAGACCCTTTCTGCAACCATCCATGTCGTCCATTAATTTCGCAACAATCTCATCAATTACAGAAGTGGCTTGACGTAGTGCATCATTCTGTTGGGAATTTCTGAGTACGCCAATTGAAATTTCAACAGTCATTGTCCTGCTCATGAGACGATTGGCTGTTAAACTTAATTCCTCTCTTTCACCTGCAGGAGAATAACAAACAGTTAGGTATCTTATATTTGCTATCAATAGCCCTATATAAGTTAGAAAGACCTACCGTCACAAATGCTACGCATTTCTTGACTATTCTGTAGAGACTGAATAACTTCCAACAAGCTTTCCCGTTCTTGTTCCATTGCAGTTGCGGTCTCTCGTAAAGCCTCCACCCTATGACGCGACCACAATGATTAATAAAACTGGCATACCGTTAGATTCCCTTGCATTCATACAAAACAAATTATAATAGGGTTAAACTAAAACTAACAAACCAGTTAATAATGGTCAGTGCAATTCGGTTTTATCTATTTAATATTAGGTTTTATTTTATCGACTAGTCTCCGGGAGTCATTTTACAGCACTATATGGCAAACGTGTGCCCTACACATGCAAAAAAATATTGACCCTAATTACCACATAACAATGTAACAATTTTGGAATTACTGCCCTGGCACATGCTAAACCTTCTACCACCACGTTACCTAATTTCCAGTTGATCCAAATGTTCGAGTAATCGTCCAGAGCGATCTGCCATGGACATTGTTCTGCTAAACTTTCCTTTGGAAGAGTCGTTCATTTTAGCATGAATTTTTGCTTGAGACATATTGAGTTGTTATTCCTCCCGAGATCTTCAATTAAAATCAAACCGAAGTATGTATCCCTGGCTGCAATGTTACGTTGTCGTACGGCCCTGGAGAGTTAACATACCCAAACAAGGGCTGGAACTTCCTTGCCACTAAGACAAGTTCGAGAAGTAGCAGAAACATTTGGAGAGGGTGGGAGTTACATGCAGATGTATGATCTGTTCTAGACATTACTAGAACAACCAAGAAACTGGCAGACTCAGTAAATAATTACTTAATTAACCACTTTATTCATAGTAATCCAGTAGACTTAAGCATTGACAAAATGATAGCCAATCATTTTTAACATAATTGTGTGATTGATTTAAAAATAAAATATTTGTACATGTGATATTCATTAGTCATTCTTTTTAGAAATCAAGAAGGCTTCTTTTTAGAGTCTCCTCCATCTCTGTAAATGCACAATTGAAAGAAAAAGTGGGGTTTAAGTAACATTAATAAACTTCCACACAAAATGACTACATAGTCATAAATTAGGTTAAACAAACCACAAAGTGTTACCGAACATAAAAACAACACCTCAAGAAGGATTATGTGCCAAGGACCTGCAGTTTCAATGTGCAATTCAATAGACAGATTGTTCGTAAATATACTCACACCAGGGTTATCCTTTCAATCATTTACTGCTGCTAAAAATAATTTTGTATCAACTTGCTGTCTAGATATTATTTTATGTTCAGTTCAAATATCAAAGGTAAAAAATACATGTAATGACCAAAGAATTTGAACTGATCATATGGATAAGTAACACTTCAATAAAATTTTGACAGTTACACACCCATTTCCAAATCTTTAGAGTGCCTTGCTTCCTCTGCACTCAATGCCAGGGCTCGCTTCAATTCATCATCTGCATCATCTAGAATACAACCAAATATAACAATAAATTAAATAAATAAAAAATGTTATGCATTTGTTTTAAGAAGAATGTTAATAGAACAACCAACAAAATTATAAATTTATATAAATATAAAAATTAAAACATTACTATAACATTCGTAAAACAAATATAGCTGCACATTAACTAAAGTGTTTTTGGTGTATTTTTCAACATTGAGCTCTGATCTCACGGCACACATATACTATGAAAATGTATATATGCATGCATATGTTATGTTTAGTTAACTATCTATACACTAGGTCTGTTTAGTAGGGGGTATTTTACTGTGATACTGTGAATTTTTTTGGTGTTGTTTTTGACTTGTGTGATTTACTGTATAGCACCTTAAACTGAGCTCTTAATCTCGTTGTATGCAGTATAATGACAATAAAGACCATTCTATTCTATTCTTCTATTCTTCTAAATACATCAAGAGTTATTCCCAAGAAATTGGTTGTTTCACTTTAACCTACAAAAGTGACAAAAATATGAAAGTATGCTACCCTTAATTCAAATTGTTTTTATAAGGATGTCACACTGTACGCACTCTCAAAGGCTTCCGTTTCCTGGTTGGCTTTGTCCACATTCAAAAGGTCATCCTGTTTGACCTCTTCAGTTTGCAGGTCTAGAAGATACAACTCAAAAAATGTAATAACTGTTTGATACAAGATAATAACAATAGTTGGTAATAAATTACTTGCCATCTATGCCTGGTTTGATCTGCATAACATTCAGCACTTTAACAGTTGATGATATTGCTTTCGCTCTTCCATCATCGGTATTGGAGCTCCTGCAAGGTTCCAAAAGACAGTGATGGGAGTGGTAGTGGGTATGGAAGCTGGGTACATCATCAAAACTCTTCTGGCAATCATTGCACTCAACATCAAAGGTCTTCTCAAGATTCAAGGCAGAGTGCGTTAAATTGACATGGGTCTTCATCTCCGCAAAGGAAGGCACACGAACTTTGCATGGTACACACAGATATTGGCATTTGGTCTCACTAGCCAGCTTCTTCATGCATTGTGTGTAGGTGGCCTTCCTTTCCTCTTTGGTCTTTTCGAAGCCTATACATGGGCACAAACCTTCAAGGCTTTTACTAGTGGTTGGTAGTTGACTTGAATGTTCATCCATGGCAGGTGTTTCAAGCTTAGATTCATCCATATGGTAATAGTCCTTACTATGAACAATCTTGTAATGCTCCAGGAACTCTTCATTTGAGTCATACTGCATGCTGTCACAGAGACCACAGAAGTAGTGCACCTTTATCCGGCCGCCATGCTCGTTGATGCAGTGCCTGCGCAAGGTGGCCTCCTTGAAGAACTTCTGTGGACAATGGCTGCAGACAAACTTCTGGAAGGTGTGAGTGCTCACATCGCTGCAGTGCTTGTGCACGGCTGCCTTAGAGTCAAATACATCCTCACACATCCTACACATCCACATCTCCTCTGATTTAGTAGGGGGTATCCTACTTGTGGCAGACAGAGCCATAGGCTCAGGGGGAGCAGTGTGTGTACTACTGGTGGACGGCTTTGAATAGGGTACTGAGGATGGTGTGTCCTCCTCAGACACTTCTGTCTCAGTGAAGTAGGTGTGTCCACTGTGTGCCTCGGACACATGTAGCAGGATGTAGTCCTTCCGTGGCATGTCGACTTTGCACTGCCGACAATGGTAGAGGAAGTTGGTGAGGTGAGCCCCTCCATGGAAGCGGCTCATGTGCAGGCGCGCGATGGAGGACTCGCCCATAAGCTTGCCACATACACCACACTGATGAAAAATCTGGTTGGATGCTAAAAGGTGCTTGTTGGCTGTAGCTTCTTCAGAAAAACGCAGGCCACACTCACAAACCCATACCATAGCTGAGGTGCACCCCGTACTGGGGCTTGATCCCAGTCTCTGACGCTTGGCTGGGGATCCTAGAGACTCATTTCTCTTATTGTGAAATGTACTTTCAGGTCTTTTGGACAATCCTTTACCCTCAGTGTCTTTTGCCTTCTTGTTATGTTGCATTTCCAAGTAACTGCAATACTTCAGGATTGACTGAGCCATGGTACAGTTGACCTCCACTTCATGCTGAGTTGATTCTTTGTGTCTCTCCATTTCATCAGGACTGAGAAACATCTTGCAACAGAGGGAGCACTGTCCCTGAACCTGCAGCTGTTTCATGACCTCTGCAACTGTTTTATCTGCCACAGCAATGGCACAGCCCTGCCGGCAATGCACACTGGGAAAAAGTAGAACTCAACAGTCAACACCTGATACAAACAAGAATGGTAAGTATGTTTAAAACAATGTATAACAAGCAGAAATATTATGCATTTTATATAACTACCAGAAAATTGACAATGTAAAAAAACTAAAACATACTTAAAGTGTGCTTGAGCTGCCATGTGGGAGTTCAGCACCTTCTGGCATTTACTACACCGGATGCCAAAATGTACATCCTTGCACAACGCTATTAGGCGATTCTTTGCGTATCTTGGGATAGGAATTGGCATCGGTCTTTCTTTAGTTTCTTAAATAAATAAAAAAGAAAGAAAATGTTGAAATAAAACTACCTGAAAATAAAAAGTTAAACAGGTATTTTACAATGAACAATGCAAGTTAAATAGGAATCATAGAATACATGTTCAGGTACCACATTTTAATTTACAAATAAGTTCTACAAACATGTAAGACAAGCCCGAACTCCATTTCAGTGCTACTAGGTTAGAATGACACTAGCACTTATCAGAGTGCCATATAGCACATCACTAGTTACACTTGTACTGTATAGTCTTCTATGTTCTCACCCAAAAAAGACTGAGCCAACATAGTTGCTGTCATTAGCATGAAGAACGGCGACAAATTACATTTGCTGCCCCATTGGCCTCATCTTTTTTCTCACCATACCCACGGAAACATTTTATTTAGCAAAGTTTCCATTTACCCCCAAAGTACTGGAAAACGTAAAATGCAAATGTCTTTCAACCACAAAAAGAGTACAAGATAAACTCACCACTTATGTTTATGTCCATTCATATCACAAGGAATTTTTAGTCACGTGAATGAAAACAAATCGATACAACTGCGTCATAACACAATATAGAGTCCTAATAAGCACTAAAAGCATGACATAAGACCTTGTGAACATTAAAGTGTCACCTCTTAGGATGATTGACTCAGTAAAGTGGTTTTTGGCTGCCATATGCTGAAGGCACTCATCTCTTATGTTAAAGAGGACGTAGCAGGCCGGGCAGGCAAAGCAAACGATTATCTGGAGGGTCTGGGTGATGACATGGCCTTCAGCATTAGATGAGGACACCTATCAATGCAACAAACAATAGGTTACTATTCCTTGAGGTTTAGCATAGGCCTATAGTACATTTCACAACATTATCATATTATAAGTGAAAAAGGAAGGTGACGTCATTTATTTATTCTTTCTTTCTTTTTTTTAAGACATGTACAACCAACCTTTGAATTCAGATGGGCTCTCCATGCCTCCTTAGTTTCAAACTGCTTGCTACAGGCAACACAGGCAAACAACTCAGAAGGGTTTCCCTTTAAGTTGATGGTGGGGTCACAAGGGGAGTGGTCAAACCTAAAAACAAACCACAGAATGTCAGAGGATCAATTACAGTGTTTCATATGTGTATCTGTAAATGGTGAGAAATTAAATAACCACACTTTATACATAAATTACATAAATTATACAAGTTTAAAAAACGTGAGGTGTATATTCCCCTAAAAAGATCTTTATATAAGAAAAAGGCTTATTATAACATTGAATACTTTTCATGGAAACCTCTCTCTTACATCTGTGTTAACTATATCTGTACAATAGTAGAGATCTGCAAATTAATTAACACTATTTTATATTTTCAAATGTTTCTGGTATAATGTACAATAAATAAAAATAATTGTACCTTTTTAAATGACCGTCAAGCAGAGGTATGTTGTCATAGGTGCGACCACAATTGATGACTGGACAGATATGTGTGGTTGAACTACTGTTGGGAAAAGGAGCAGGTCTTCTTCCAAAGCCAGTATTGATCACTCCGGGTCTTGGACCTAACAATGATTCAGATCCATCAGTAGTACCATGTACAATTGGTTAACATAAAGGCCTTGTAAGTTTCAAAAAATGTTTTGTTGTCTACACAAACGCTACAGTAACCCAAATCCTTCTCAGTCGCTAACCTGGCATTTTCAACCACATGTCAACACAATGCTTTGCATTTCCATTTCCAGGACTAAATGTCAGCCCGTGCTTTTTCTGTAAAAGTTGCTTCTCCTGAAAAAAAAAGTATTCTTACACAAAAATCTATATGTACAAAAACATGAAGCATTTTATTTTAAAAAAGACAAATAAATGCATGTCATTTTAAGTATTTAGTTTTTTCCTCAACTTTGGGTGTATATGAAATATCATAAACAAGCATTTATGACCAATATGCAGTCATTTTCTGAATAAAAAAACAAAGACAAATTAATCTGTATGATTGTGAAACAGACTTACCTTGAAAGCTTTACATTTATCTGCTCTTTCCTGTTTCTTTAATGCCACTTTATGAGCAAGTCTGTCCAAAGTAGATGCCACATGTGCTTTCTGGCGGTCAACCTGATCTTCAATCTACAATAACATTTCACAAACATGTAACTATTCAGATAACTATCATTCTGTAGTAATGTTACAACCAATATGGACTTGGTCTATACATTGAATGACCATTTCACCAAAGCTACAAACAAATAGCACCCTTTGAGGTAAAAAGAAAAACGAACTCACAATGTCTGCCATTGGATGACTCTCTTCATCCTCACCTTCACTCAGTAAATCAATACATTCTAATATTGGTCTAAGAGGTTCTTCCTGAAAAGTTATGGACAAAAGACCAGTTACTTTCCATCATCACAATGAAAGAGAATTAGTGCTTGCTGTGCAACATTTATTTGTGATGTTGGGTGGTTGATATGAGGGTCACTATTTATTTCTGATGTGCAGGTTAGATTACACCTCTACCACACTGTGTTACACTGTATATAATATGATATATCAAGCTCCTGTTGACAAAAGTGTATAGTAGACACCAGAACAAAAAAAATACTAATCAATGTCAACTAACACATTCGTAATCTTGAGACTTGCAAAACAAATTTACTGTATTGCAAACTTAACCTACGCGAGCATTGTTGCTAAGTTGTGTTTTTGAACATGACTGAATAAACTGGATAACACATCACTTACGGATACGAACTCCACCTCATCTTCGTCTTCTGCTTTTGAGAGAGAGGACATCTTAATTAAGTAGTTTTTTTTACTCCCGGAAAGCAACGAACCCCAATTTAATTAAGACTACAGTGACATCACGTTAGCTAGCTTAGCGTGCTCGCTCGCTGTCACGGCCAAAACTGTGTCGTAAAGGATAGATTTGTCATAAGCATTAGCCAGCTAACCTCTAGCCTCAGTACGCTAACTAGTTTGCAAACAAACCAGCCACAGTAGTTAATTCAGCACTGCTACAAACGTTAGTTCACCCACATAATATTACCATCTAGCTAACGCAAATACCATGCTAAACGTTCAGGTGGCTACAGAGTCTGATTGTAAAAATGTTTGATTTATAGAGTGTTTTTTTTTCTTTACCCAGCGTAGTCCGTATGGGCGGAATTGCCGCGGTTTATGACTAGGGAATGCTTGAAAACACAACCGTGTCCCGCCCGTCCAAAGTGTCCCGATATCCCGTTCATACGTTCAGGTTTCACTTTCAGTGTCCTTGGGAAATGTAGTTTATACAGAAAATGGTCCGTTTCGGTGTCCGTATTTGCGGTCACTGGGTAGTGGGCAAGAAGGATGCCACGGTGGGAGTTGACAACTTTTTATGTCACACTTACACGCACAAACACAATTTGACCCCAATAAGCCTAATTTACTAATTTAATTGTATTTCTTATGAGTAGATGCAAAAGATAGAATAGCTTTAAGGCTGACACGACTGCCTTAGAATAATCTCGAGGAAAAAAACGTAATTATCATAGCACCGCCAACACCTTTTTAAAGCAGGCATCCTTTCTGCATCATCTTCAAGCTGCTGCACTGAGCTCAAATGCAGTAGACTGACTCCCCTGCATGATTTGCAAAAAAATAAGCGTGTATGTGCTGAGTCATGGATTGTGCCTTACATTATTGAAATCAATAGCATGGGAACATCAACTGTCATCAGTACAAGCCAACATTAGGGGCTGCAATGACATTTTTTACACGCCAGTAGGCTATCAATATAATAATAGGCGCTTATATCGGCATTTAGGACAACTGCGGAGCCGACTGTGCGCAGAAGAAGCTGCCCTACATCACGTCTTATGATGATTGCCGCGGCGTTTTTGGTCTTATTAAGACCATATAGTATCCAATATGTGTTGTTATTATTGCTGCTTCTCATAGGGACAGTAGCTACAATCCTATTTTTCTGTTGTTGGCATCGCAATCTTTGTAATGGAAAGCATCCTATGAAAGCTGTGTTATCCGGACGCTCAAGGAGCCGTGGTGAGTAGCTTGGTCACATCAGTAGCATGGTTGCTTTAGCATATTTATAGTCTGTCTTTTGCTGTTCACAATCTGGCATTATAGTATATTGCACTAGCAGCAATGTCATTTTAGAATTTCTCTTCTATTGACCTATAAAACCAAGAAAACTATTCCAAGCAACTTGCTTGGCTATTTTGTTGTTGCTGCAAGCGTTCATTAAAACCAAATACATTCTTATAGGCCTAAGCGTATTGTTAAGTCTTTATCATATTGTTTAACATTTTGCATTTGTCCTAACAGTTGGGCTCCGAGGGCATCATTTTCGATCAGAGGTAAACATTTTCCTCAGCGTTTTATGTTTACAAATAATATGCTAAACAAAGACTGTTAAAAGATAATTTCATCGTACGACGCTTTAGTGCACGACATGTAAGCCCTATATTTGTCAACATGTTACTTTTTACCTGACCTTTATTGGATGCCGACTTTAGGCTATAGCCTACTTCTGGAGTTGAGTGCTGCATGGGGATTTTGTAGAATTGACTGCGCATTGCGCATGTGTGTTCAATAAATAATGAGTGATACTGCAGTTTCTGATCCAACATCAAAATGTATTTATTGAGTCTAAATAGAAAACAATTGTAAACGTTGGATTATTCAATAAAAAATATTTATTGATAAAATAAAAAAAGGGTTTGATGAGCCACAGCAGCAGTTTAGTTATCCGGATAACCATTCTGTCAATAACAATCATGGCTGATTATAAGTTAAAGTTTACTTCTATAGAATAATTTATTTCCTTATTCATTGCTTCTAGAAAGTAAATGTGTACATATTTTGTATTTGATTAGGTTTTTAGACACAGCCCACGCCATGCAAGGAGGAGCGCACGTGCCCGGGTAGCAGAAGAAAAGCCTCTTGTCGAAATTCCCGAGAGTGATCAGGATTCTTCAACAACCGTGAGGAAACGCAAAGTGAAAAAGAGAGTCCTGCCAGAATTTTATCACGCAGTACAAGTCACTCCTACACGTAAACCTGTACGTATTTTGCTGTGTAATACATATTCCTCAGTAGAATCATTTGTTTGATCTTATTTGACAGATCTTATTTCCCATTTAGCAAAGCACACATACTTATAATGTTGTTATAACCTCGCAATTCAAGTGCAACGAGGGACCTTGATATGAGGACCTATATTAGAAGCTATTTACCATGTCGTTTTATATACACAAACAGTATAGCAAAAATGACACAAAACTAGACCTATATTAAGCAAATTAAGGAACCCATCATTCTAGGTCGCACACTACTTTTCCGTGGGTTTTATAGGTTTTGGTTATGGACTTTTCAGGTCATCCCTAAGGGTATGTGGCTATAATTGTGTCATGCCTTGATTAATAGCCTATTTCAAAGTGTTCCATTGTATTGGCGAATTTTCATTAATACAGTGTCGGTGGCCACTGTTTTCGTCAAAATAGGATTGTGCACGGCCTCAGAAGCTTCAGAATAAGTTGTGGAAGTTTCATACTGTGCTGCAGTTCCACCCCAGCACTTTGTTGATCCTGCTGTTGGCCACCTGTCAGTGTGGGTATCCTAATGTCAAGTTAATCTTATCAATGGTTAGTCACATTTTAAAGGAGGAGAAACTAAATTAGTAAGTGTATTGTTTTTTCTGAGGACTTTGCCTATACCCACATGTTCCTGACACCCAGTTGCGCCACCAGACAAAATCAAGGATGGCGCTGTACACCACGGCAGTTGCCTTTGCTGGGATATGTAAGATGACGCGTGCACGCTGCTCTCGCATCACAGACCATCGCTCCCTGGACAAATCTGCTCAGTTCCATGGAGATTTTACATCATCACTGGTCCCAAATCTATACGCGGAAATGAACTCATGGTGATCGCATCGCTCGAAGGGTGTGGTTGATTTGAGATGTCAGACATTCAGCGTAATGAAAATGGAATAGATATATTTTGTCGCTGATACCATGTATGCAGCGGTAAGTCAAATTTTTTGCCCTGGCGGGGGAGCCAGATACAATTGATTTCTCATCGCCTTGTAGCTTTAGTGTTGTATTGTTAGATGAGGGATCAGTGCGAGCTGGTGGCTCACGCTACAGTGACTCCCACTAGTTTCTAATGTGCATTTACATTCCGCGCTTAATTTAGGCAACTGTCGGAGCAGCTATGGTGAGAAAAGGGACATTTGCGATAGATTTGTATTAATGTTTGTGTGTTGTCATGAAAGCCACATGAACATTTTCTCATTCCATTGTCTTAGAGCTCCGGATCAGGGAACGTTTCCCTTCACTGTTCTATGTCATCATCGGCGGATATCTCAGACGAGGATGATTACAGTCTTAAATCTGGTTCTGCATCACCTGCACCCGGGGACACATTACCTTGGAACCTTCCCAGACACGAACGTTCTAAGAGAAAAATACAGGGTGGGTCCGTTTTGGATCCAGCAGAGAGAGCAGTGCTCAGAATTGCAGGTGAGTGTCAAATATTCCAGCGGGCTGAAATAACATGCACATCTGTCTGGTGGCCTTTAGGCTAGGCTATATGCTACCTTTAGCAGTCTTATAATTATAAAAGGATAAGTCACGTATATATAACTTTGTTTATTCATTGCCTGCAATATTTGCTCTAAATAATGGGTATAAAAACGTAGACTATTAATCTTTTCAATTGGGTAGGCTACAGATAATAAAATCCTCAGTTGAAATTGTATTTTGACGTATTTTAAGACTGCTATCGTTAACACAATACTTTAGACGATACATAGGGTACTAAAATTAAGAAGCCTGCATTTGAAAGCTTCGCTATGAACTGAAGGCTATGCTAAATGCTTTTAACACATTGAAACATTATTATGATACATTTTTGGAGTCATCTTGAATTGGAAAATTCCTTAGAAAATGCACTCAAGGCCAACTCCGTTTTATGCCAAATGTTGCATCCTTTTAGCTGCTGTTTTCACATTTGAAACTGTTATGCTATTTTTTATATTTGGCATATGCACTTTGCGCTACATTTAAGATACGATACCCTATTAATTATTTGTTCTGCACGCGGACTATGAAATTATTCATTCACTAAGGAATTTAATGTAAATGTATGTGTTTTTATAAACCCAAGTCAGGGCAGCTCCAATACCTTAAGAATGGTGTTTCTGCACTTTAGAATTTCCCAGACATAGCAACAAACGCTCGATCAGACCATAGGTGATATGGACGGCCAAATACCGATACATATTCCAGGAATGCGAGTTACCGGGTGAAATGAGTGGCTGGCGCACAAAGGCGCACTCGCTCTGTATGGTATGGCGTTTATTATGATGTATAGAGGCCCTTCCTACGAGGCTGACTTTCCCAATGAAACCTAACAGGAAGTATTGGCCATTGGTCGCATCGTTTGTAGGGGAGGGGTAGGGTATATGGGCGTTTCCTTCTAGAGAACAACAGCCCCGATCAGTGTGGGTCCCTGTATCGCAGCTGTAGGCCACTCGCAAAGGCTAGTGAATGTCCTGCCAGTGGAGTCCCGCTTATGGCTCACCACACAACACCGCCGGCATATATGCTCGCGGACGAAAAGGAATATCTTCAGGCTTATGAGGATGTTCTTGAAAAATATAAAGGTAAGATATTGGATAGTCATTATTGATTGAAAATAGCTTGATTGGCCACAACTGACAGTGAAATGGTCTGTGATAATCCTACCGTGTCTGACTGGGTTTGAGGGTTAATGGAATACAGGAAATTTTTTTGCAAGTCTTGCTTAAATAAATGCCTAATTTTTTAAGTTTGTAGACTTAATTGAAAAGTACTGAGACCCCTTTCAGGAGGAGGTCTTAGTTGTAGATGCTGGAGTTAAGCTATATGTCTATAAATGCCAAAGGTGAAATCATTTGAGGAGGTGGCAAAATCAATATATGTTTATCTACACGTTACCAATATAGTTCTATTCTTTTTGGTCCTTGGGTGTTGTCACAAAAAAACAACACACAACAAAACCAACCAAACATATTGTATCATAATGGTAGCCCATTCACAGGGCATTTATTGGATTAGAGTTTACTTGACTGTTTCATCATCATCAAACCTGAATTCATCAACTAAACCTTGTTTTTATTCTACAGGCATTTTATGTTATTTACTTAATAATCAAGTCTTAACACTGTCTTGGGCCTTCTCTATCAAGACAGAATCGTCAGATTAGAGAGGCTATAAAATCCAGATATAGCAGGAATATGTAAAGAGAATTTGTCAAAACATTGTATGAATTGGATTAATCCATGTTATTATGTGAATGACGTAATCCTCCTCACACAGGCTAGGCTAAGCACAAAGTAATGTAGAGTTCAATTGAAACTGACAGCTAGGTCTATATGCTCTAGCCAACAAGTAATATCCAACATCTAGATGTGCAACGAAACAAATGTTGGTATCTTTCAATTATTTTTACTTTTCTTTAATCTGCCCTTACTGTGTTGAGCAATTGGTAGCAGTGCACATCCATAGCTGTTGATTATTATTGAGAACAGTCATCTGTGGCAAGGATTAGATGCTTCCACTGGACTATAATGGAATCATATGATGTTGCACCGTTTGGGAATCTGTGACTGTTTCCTTCAGGCTGCAGGCAGACAATGTGGTGTCTCATCTCGACTGTCAAAACAGATGATGTACAGCGCAGATATAGATCCGTTGTCTTTGTTTTTGTTTATATCCTTCTCAACACAACATGGATAATTATTGAATTATTTTGACCTCTAGCAATGTGTCTTATTATAGCATTGACCTTTAGTTGCTAATATTCCTCCTTGTTCTTGTGTTATCCTGGCATAGGCTCCTTGTGAACACACATGGAAAACACAAGTTTCCCTCCAGCTCCTATCCATGTGACGTGTTGAGCATCACTGGGACTTTCTTTGTATCGAATTCAAAACAGTTACCAAACAAACCAAAATAAAACAAACTAGTATGTTAACAACCCTGGCCGTAGGACCAGACTAGGGAGATTAAGAAGGTTGTTCTGTTCCTTTCTTCAGAGACAATTCTAATTGCAGAAAATAAAAAGAAAATATGTTACAAATAATATAGCATGTATATATGCTTCCGACAGCTTCAACTTTCAACAAAGAGTAACTTTGTTTTAACACAAGGTGTGGTCAAACCAGTGCTACATGCTTCAGTCCTGTAGAGCTCAGTGAGTTTCATGCAGTTTATTTCGCAAGGTTTTAAACACCTTTGTTTGCTCTATAGGTGCATAGCTATGAGGTAATGTTCTTATTTTGCAACAATCTGGCGTATTATTTTAGTAAAACAATGGACCCTAGACAAAATGTGTACCTTAAAGCCACTATAGGCAACTTTTTTGTATTAACGTATTATCAATACCTTTCTACAGTTTACACATTGTAATGTCTATGGGAGAATAAAAATATCGCTATTCAGATCAGTCCACTTTAAGTCTCAATATTCAATATACAAGTTGTCAGCCGTGAAACTGTGACGATTTGCTTTACGGCACAAGGAAGTGCGTCACTAAATCAGGAAAAGATGCCCATACTTGGAGTATAGTCATTGATCATGATTGCAATGAGCAGTGACCACAAGCATTCTGCATGTCTTCTTTCGACGGTGAGGTAAAATAATTACACAAAGCAACGGTTGGGTCATCAAAATGTCCTCCTACAAACAAACTACACATAGCAGCTTTAAACGTACAGTAGTTGTAAGCCCCCCAGAAGAGGCATAATGACATTGACATTGGCTTTTTAGAACCCATTTTTCTAGTTGAATGTTAAAAGATGTTGATCACGTGCTGAAATTCTATAGGACTTTTAACAGTGGGCCTGCAAATTTGAGACCAAAGTTTAAGCCATGGTTTTGTAAACATACAATAGAGGTTGCATTGGACATTGAATGTATGAGATTATACGTCTTTTAAAGAGCCTCCTGGCAGCTTGTGGGAATGAGTGATGTAAGGCTTTTGTTGCTTTTCAAATAGTAAATTGCCCTGCTTTGTTAAAGCTTGAGATGTATGGGGAGTGGGTGTTTGCCTCATTTTTCTCAGCTGTGAATCAACTCCTCAAATCCTTTCACAGTCAGTTGTAGGAGTTCTTTTGTGACTATAGATTTCAATTGAAATCTTTGAAAAAATTTTACTTTTAAGATCCAATCAAAAGTCAGCTAGTTCACTGTACCTCACTATTTTCACACTTATATGTCCAATTTCCTACATTAGCTACTATGATATCCTCTGCACACAACAGAATTGCTGATTTTTAAACTAATAGAACACCTCTATTAATGGCTTATCTTATCATGCTGACTATCAAACATTGACATGTCCAACCACAGCAATGCATTTACTTAAAAATGAAACCGTATCTAAATAAAGCCATAAAATGTATTTAAGCTAGATAAAATAATTTGTTTCACAAAATTACAAAATATTTTTGTATTGTCTCTCATTTACATATGATGATTTAATAGCTGGATGTTAAATCCTTTGGATTATAGGAACAGATACTGAAAGTTATTTAGTTTAAGATTGAGGGATGTTATCAAAGTTGGCCAGGCTTCAACTAAAGCGCTCAAAGTAGTATGAAGTCACTGGTCATGGGAACATCTCTATGTATAATAGCGTTTCTGCTGCTAGGCAACATGTCAACAGTGAAACTGTGTTTGTCAGTGGTGACACTAAACTAAGTGAATGCTGTGCTTGTACGCGTCCATTATGACCCTTATACTGTAGCGTCCCAGTTGTTGCTACTGACTTTTTGCTCCATTTGTTGATCAGAGAACAAAAACACTTTTTCACTTAGTCTAATCTACATTAAACCAAATTTTGCTTGATTTTGTTCATATTATGCTATACAACCAACACTTGTCTAGGTTATCACTTACATACTGTACATTGGAAACCTTCTCCTTAACCGCTGTGACATCATATATCTTATAACATTCTTTTGTAGAAATAAAATCAATATGTGCTTACTGTGTTTTCATCAGAATTTGCTGTTCTCTAGCCCCTTTTATAATGCTCTGTCTTAGCATTTGATAGTATTAGTTAAATATCCTACTCAAAGGGTGGGTGGGGTCTGTGCTCTGTTTTCTTATTCCTTTCGATCACTCTTCCAAATGACAGCTTTTTCTGAGGTATAATATAGCTATGTAATGACGTTATTGCTTGCCATTGATCATATCTTTGTACTTCAGACCATCAAAAGCATTACATCTTCATAAGCAGCAGATCGCTAAGCAGAGCATACATTTTTTTTTTTTTGCACAGTCACTGTCTTTGTCCGCCATTCTCCAGGGTCGAACCAAGCCCTGATTCCTTTGCCGTCCTTTGACAGCCCACTCATCAAATTCAAACGGCTTTCTGGCCCACACATAGAGCCGACTCTCTCTCTGGAGCCTGTCTGTTAGTGTACAAAGAAACATTGAGCCCATAGGAGCTGTGTCCCAGTCCCAGTCAGAGCCTTGTTGGTGTGCGATGCTCCTAGTCGATTGTAGTGAGGGGTCTGAGTCTGCCCGTTGCCCTGTTGGATAGCAGCAGGAGGTGGGACCGCTGAAGTGTGTCCTCTGTACAGACTGGGGGAGAGGCTAACATTGGCATTCCCAGAGGAAACCCAAGCTGGGTGCCCGCTCGGCACTAGGCCATGACATTCCTGTCAGACCCAGCAACACCTTGACCCCTTTGCCTCTCCGGACCATGTGACCCTGTTACTGAACAAGAGGAATCAAAACCCAGTGACGGAGTACAGGAAGGGGGATTACTGCTAATATTCTGCTAGATTAGTGTAGTGTGTCTGGCTCTCTTCATCCCAATTCCACTGGTCAACTTAATTGCTGTCAGCTTAATGGTCAACCCACTGCTGTAATCAACAGTAAAAGCACCGATTTAGCACCGATCTTCAATATAATTACGCTGGTGACTCGTTAGTTTGATAAATGATGCAATGGTACCTGGATCTACACTTTAGAAATGCTTGGATGATTATTGTTGTTGTGGGTAAACTGTCTGCTCGTGTGGAGTGTTTTTCGTTATGTTCTGGACAAACATAAAGTTTTAAGTTGTGTAATACCAGTATTTTGGTTATGCTCTTTTGCTCATGGGGTATTTTGAAAACTGAAGAATTGGAGATCATCGGTGCTAATGGCTATTTCAGTCCATCAGATTCCTGGAGCAGCACCCTACTCCAATGCGTTCACTTGGTGCCCAGTGATATGGCAGTAAAATCTCTGCTAAAGAATACTACCTCCAACTTGTTGACACATCGTCCCTGGGTAGATTGTCATTACATCGTTTTGTAAGCATTCTGTTTTATATCTACAAATGATTTGTACATTTCAATGGTTTTCTCGCAGTAATAGTATATTGTGACAATGCAAAACTCTGAATGAAAATTAAGAAGGCATGCTAAAGGCTAATCCATTCTGTCGTCTAAAAATAGAGCCATCTACAGTCATCTTGTTACATTAGCCTTACTGCCAAGCCCTGTATTGATTTTTTCAATTACTACATCCTATGGACAGGGTAAATCAGAATAACAGAGTGTGTGCTTACTATACTGCTGTAATATCAATAGCCTTTGTTAAGTAAGCAATTACCTTATCTTTGCAATGTTTTATGACATAATCATTATATGATTACTTAAATCTGTGTCAGTTTTAATGATATACACTGATTTGATGATGTGCTATTCTGAGAGGAATAACACATACCTTACTGTACAGTAGAGCTCTGAGATGCACATCCCTGTTACATTCAGATCTTCAATGGTGGATACTGAATAATGTGAAGTCTCGCATGATGGCACTCCCACGTTGGCCCGTTGACAGCAGTAGCTCTGTCTGTATGAGGTCATATTATGAGTCAATGTCCCTCCCATTTGGGTTAGTACTCATGATTATGGCTCACTTAGCCACTGCTGCCAGCAGTCGTCTTCCCAGAGAGCAGAGGATGCTGGGAAACACTCCCATTCCTAGCTCCAGAACATTGATTTTTCTCCCTCTCCTGTCTGCATGGCCGGCTCTTGGCAGGCCAGCAAAGAGCAGTAGAGTAAATGACGAGATGTCTTTTGCTGATTCATTCAACTCGAAGAGTGTAGATGGTCGTGGAAAATAGTCTAAAGTATATCTATAGACTTATCCTAACATTGTGTCTGTGAAAACAAGACTACAGATAAGATTAATGACTAGTAGAACCTTGGAGTCGACGGACTTTATTGTCCTTAGCGTTTGGTGCTGTCTGTACACCAACATTAAGGCATTGGCCATTTGCTGTGTTGTTACTCGGGACAACAATTCAGACATGCTGTGGACAATTCAGTTCCCACGTTTAATGTGAACAGATGTGGTATAATTGTGTATTGCCATGTTATGTATTGTAAGTGTCAGAAACATAGCAACATTTCAGATTTAGTGTTACCATATTGATGTATACTTTACTGCCTAATGGCTCAAATGAGAAAACCAAACAAGTCCCTGTTTACTGGCCCCAAGCATTTCCCAAATCATATTCTAACATTAAATGGATTTTAAACTTCAGCAAGCTAAAGGTTTCCAATCTGTGTCCATTTGGTCAAGACCAGCCAAGCACTGCGTAATCTATTCAACAGCTGAGTCGTGCTTGTGTGTTTTTGTGTGTGTGTGGTCGGAGCGGGGGGGTTATCTGCTCTCACACACACACACACACACACACACACACACACACACACACACACACACACACACATTAATACCGTACACCCTGACATGGCCCCTTCAACAGCATGGTGTGTTTCCATCTGCCAATTAGCTGTCTTAACTTCGTCTCCTTGACTTTGTTGAGTGGCTCTATGGCAATCAAAGCAGCTTTCCGTAGTTTCTGATTATAATTTCCCATTACCCCAAACAATATATTTTCCAGTCTTCAGCTAATTACAATATAAATTAGACTACAGTACAAGTTATTACTTGATTGTACTTTTTAACACAAAACCCGGTGTTTCAATGACAAGATTCACACAATATTTACTCTAAACAGTACTTACTGCTTTTATGGCAAAAAATTATTCAAACGACAATTATTATAATCTTCCCCCCACCCCAACAACCCCAGGTCAGTGGCTGAACCAGGGTCTGCTGACTAACTCTGAGGATAAGAGACAGACACTACAGTGCTGTTTCCTGTTCAGCATAATGCTGTAGTGTCATCGGCGGCGGCCTATGATAGGCCTGGGGGGGCTTGAGCTGACAGACCAGAAAAAGCTTCCTGACATACCGGACGGCATGCTCTGAACACAGAGCAGTCCAAGACACATTACTTAGAGACTGAGAGACTGCCAATTGATTTTCTTACTCAGATGGAATGATAAGAATGCAGCTTCTCTTTTTCCTTGGTTTGCTTGCATTTTTTGTTTACATCTATATTCCTGACTCAGACTGCATGTGTGTTAAAGAAAAGCCATGTAATTAAGACAGAACAACACACACACAAATGTTTGTTTGTAATAACTAGCTGAACTTATTCGGTTCTTGTGATGTCATGGCTTGAAGACCATAGAAAAAAAAGACCAAACAAAGAAAGACAGTTACGTTAGTCCACCAGTGGCACATGATGTGCACAATAACAAAGGCCAAACAGGAGGAAAATAGTCAATTAATGGCATTCAAATGTTTTTAGTTACCTAGTTTTTTTTATTAGAGCATGAATAGTCAGATTGGTGCAAGTCAGAAGGATTATGTTGGTATCAGGATGGGCTGTGTTAACTATATTACGTGCTATGAATGGGAGGATGTGGTGATTGTACTTAGCCCAACTTTATTTTAGGCCTGCTGACGCTGGATGCCAAAGGGTGGCAGCCGCTAACTGTGCCAGACAGCATGAAGGAAAAGTGCCTGTGTGACATTTACCCATTCTTTTCAACCCAGGCTGGTGATAGGAGGGGGGGCAGTGCTGTTAGTGAAAGGCCTGTGCTGAAATCCCTGTTCACACTGTCCTGATTACCCCTGTTTAAACTCTGTTTGGTACTACATGCTATTTAAAAGCAATGCTGCTGTTTTCCATACAACAAAAACAACCTTTTTGTTAAGTCTCTGTTGACCGGGGACTTTTTGAGTGTTATTGAATACTGCCAAGGGCACACGTCATGATACCTTAAGATAGTCTAGACCCCTTGCGACTGGGAGGAAGTCAGAAGTCAGAATAAGAGACCAAACCGACAGAAATAGATGTAGACTCATACACTAATCAAAAGACAGATTAAAACACCGAAAGCTATCCTGACGCTTTTCCATTTTTGGAGGCACGTTCTGTTGACTTCAAATTGAAATACCAAGGTAACAGAGGATGTTATTGAAGATATAAAGTACAAGATACATAGATATAAAGTGGCCAGCCAGGGTAGGGAGCACATGGTGTAGGGGTGTGCCTATTTATAGCCATGTCCATGTGCTGTGCTGAGGTCCACTAACAACTGTCACTGCAGATCAATGGCTTTCAAGTTTATGTGTGTGCTGTGTGCTTGACCAGTACTTGGTCAAGGGCTAGAGAGTAGCAAAACTCAAATGCAATCCCCTACAGTGAATTAACACAAATGTATTATAGCATAGTATGATGATTGGCAAATGTATTGTGTGATATGTTAGATAGCTTTGCAAAAAGAGAGCACATAGTGAAGTGGGCTGATCAAATTGTGGACCAATGCAGGCCTCTTAAAAGCACATAACCTGCTGTTATGTTATTGTCTGTCTGTCCATGCTTTCACTGTCTGACTGCTAAAGGTCATTTGCATGGCCAAAGTCACTTTTCTGTATGAGACGTTTCTAGGTTTTAAAGGTTAAGTCGTGGAAGGGTGAATTTGGCAAGATAGAGTGGAGTATTTAATCTAGGTATGTACGAGGTCCTGCAAACATTCACCCTGCTATGTCAAAGGTCATGAGCTGTTGGGTAACACATTTACAACTCATTCACATGGCTTTTGATGACCATGTCATGCCTGAACAAAAACTGTAAATATAAATGTCAATTTAAACAGCGGACCCACCTTTAGCAAGCTGTCCCCCTTTGTCAGAGATGATGGCCTCACATTGCAGGTAAATCCAGACCCTCTGTGTTACTGAGGGATATTTTAGTCTGGCTGTTCTGTGGGCTGGTGTTAAACTTACAGTGGACAGCCTGGGTCAACTTCAAAGCAGTGCACAAGGGCTCATGGTTTGGTCATTAGTGTGCCGCTTCAATGACGAATGAAAGGAGAAATTAGTGTCACCCTCAATGGCATTGGATAGACTGTTCCACATTATAAATAAAGTTAACAAAAATTTAAGAATATTTGGGACATTAAATGGTGAATACGACTGTCTCAAAGTTATATGGCATATGGACTGGATGTAGTTTTTTGAGAGAGACACCCCTTGCTGTCGTCAAAGCCAAAGTAAAACAAATAATCTAAGCATCAGCTGAGTGATCGTCATGTTTTATCGGACATGGTTTTATTGTTAAGGAAGTAAGATTGTTAAGATTTAATGTGACTTTGAGATACCTAAGCTTTTAGCTGTAAAGGCTTGACTGGTATTTATAAGCTTACAACCTTTACCTCCAATTAAGTGTAATCAAAGGCATTAAAAAAAATCAAAGTCATAAAAGAAAAAGATTCAGGATTGTTCTGCTTTTTGTATGCATTTGGATATCAGCTTATATTGAAAACAAATTGCTGTGAATTTACAATATGTTGACATAATATTTGGTTGGCACATGTATTAATATGTACTTTATATAATATGAATAATGTACATATTGGATATAGTTACTGTATGTTGTTTATATTGAATGTTTGGTGGAGGTCCTCCTAAAATATGCCTGAAGAGGGCACCATAATCTTAACAGAAACATCCTGGCTTCGAAACGACCAGGTATTAAGGTAATTTTCCTCAACCAACTTTATTTTTTTATCAAACTATTATTTTTTAACCATGTATTGTAGGAAAATTACAATGAATATTGTAGTCCTTCTATACAACGCCATCATTTATTATATTCTTTATATTGATTATATTTTATTTACTTCAAATGTCCATACAGATCGGCCAGTGACCCAGCCTCTTTACCCTGTCTTGTAGACTTTGCAAGACCCCATCTATATTAATGACTCCCAGGATTCCACGTTCATGTATTATTCAGACAAGAGCCTTAGATAAAGTCACCAGGGTCAGAACCGGTTACCCCCTGAATGCTGGGCTCTAGGCCACATCCCTATTTAAGTGTGATTTAGCTACTGTAGCTGGAGATCCAGCAGATACAACACATCAACACATCACTGGGCTTTTGCCCTGTGGATGTGGATGAAACCATTTTCAATTTGTCTTTATACTGTTTTGGCTTTATACTATGGGACTATTATTTATTGAAAACTGTCATCAGGCAGGTCCAAGTAGTATGTTAACAATGTAACTAATACTTACTGGAAATACCTGACATTGAGATAGCTGAAACATGTTATGTTAAGATCGGCTCTGTCGTGTAGACCTGTCAACCATTATAGAACACAATTACCAGTCCAACCTAGTTTCCAATCCTCTGCAGCCTTTTCAAGCTTCTTATTTTTAGATGAACTCAATGGAATTATGCAGATACTATTTTAATAAATACATTTTTAGCAGACTTAAATGCCCCATCTTGTAATACAGTTTGAAAGGTGTTTATGAACATCATTTTAACTTGACATTCACAAGTTGACCTATTGTAACAGTGCAAATGTATTGAAATATGTTGCTTGAATACTTTTTTTAATCACAAGATCAGAGGTCAATATATGTTTAAGTAACCCTAATTAACCCACCTTAACACAGGGTTGTACTTGGTCATAGTTTACATCAATGACATTAATAGCTTGGGGATAATTATTACATGCCATGGTTTCACAGACATGTTTGTTGTGGACATTTGTGACATGCTGTGTCTTTGCTACATAATATTTCAGAAGTATTATCAGCGTGTGCACACAAAAAAAAAGTGCATATCCTCACAGTAGCACATCTTGTGTAAAGCATCTTTTCCTTTACCTTTACTACTAATAAAGGTTTTCCATCATAGCTAATACTAGAGTAAATTACTTTGACAATCACAGAAATAGTGTTTGACTCAAATACATAACCATAAAAATTTTAATGTTTAACAGAACATATTGTCCAGCCTAAGTGTGTTGTTGTGGATCAAGTTAATACAAAGCTGTGGGTATGCGAGTTGGCTTTAATATATTTAGAATTTTTTTTCTTTATTTTGTATTCTGTTTTTGCCATGCTTTCTGTTTCTATCTTTGCCTGCTAGGGATCGATGTGAATGTGCCCTGGTTAAACTTGCATCCTTAAGCAAAAAGCAAATGGGGACTTTGCCCCTTCTTTTAATCTAAAGAAGCGGTATTCATTTCTCTGGCCTTGAGGGACTATGGTGCCCTTAGGTAAACATTGAACATGGATAAAAAAAAAGAAGAAAGTGTGTAGGCTAGGCTAGCTGTGGAAAACCTGACAGGACTCGTTTGGGATATTCTATAAGAACACGCGGCCGCCCTAGAGGCAGAGATGCCGGCAGGCAGGAGGAGGGTGTAGCTGCTCCTTCACTTACAGCGGTAGCTTGCCGACATGTCCATTCTTTGCCGGGATTATAATATTTTTTCTCCAGACCCCTCAGGAGCTATTTAGGGACATGTGGCACCTGCTGGGCAGTGAAAGGGAGCTCAGCGCTCACCTGGTGACGTTAATGTGCTGCATGGGTCAGTATCTTTCTTCCTGCTTCTGACAACCAATCCTACACCAGATAAGCCAGTTATTTGCTGATTTGGTAAGCTTTAAGATAGTCATTCATCTAGAGGGTAGGACTTACACTTCCTAGAAAAGCCAAATCTGGTTGTGTAATGCATGTTAAAAAAGGAGGTTATTTGTGTTGGGGATATTTGCCTTTTGGTTCCAAAGTTCAATAATGTGTAGATTGTGTTAGATTGTTGTTCTTCTGCAAGTCAATGTTACAAATGTGTGTGACCCAGTGCGTGCATGGTTTTGTTTTGAAGATTAACTTGACTTGCAGTGATTTTGGCTATTATTCATGATTGAGAAGGCTTAATTAGACCTCTAGGCAAAGTGATGTAGTGAACCGAATCATCTGGTCCATTCTGATGTCATCAATCCTGTGTCTCAGACTTGTTAACAGATTTGTTAATAGACAATTGTGAATTTTTGTCACATTTTATTTTCGTAGACCATAGCTCTATAGTGGCTGTTTCTGACTTTCCTGGATTTGATTTAAATAGCTGGCAATGTGTTTTCTATTTGATGTTTACTAAAACATTTAACAAAATTGTGTTTCATGTTAAAGTTTAATTTTGAAGTTTGCTTTTTACTATTATTCACATCCCATACTTACAGCTTGCTAGTTGCTGCGTTGAGGCAGGCAGCCTTGTTTCCATGGATACAGGAAACACTAAATAAAGTGGTCGACCACGTTAAGTGCAGGATCATGAGTAATGGAAGACTTGGTCTCATGGAAGTTACTGTGAATCTTTTCAATTATACCTACTTATATATCATCATTCAAATACTCCCTGCCATTGCCACGCTGTTCTGTCAGCACAAAACTGTATTCACTATATCTGAACTGTACAGTATCATTACAGTTTGCTATGCAAGAGAAAAGTTGAATGTAGTATGTCTTGCCTTAGGAGATACTATAATTTACTGTAAAAATATATATTGGTACTACAGGACATACTGTAAATTACTGTATAAAATGCATGTTTATTTATTTTATTTTTTTAAACATGCAACATATTGACAGTTGCATTGTCTTCCTAGTCACTGCACTTACTTTGTATTTTTAAATAGAAAGCTATTTACTGTACATAATGTTTCTGATCCATGTTACCATTCTGTTAACTCGCATGCCTGCATGTACTTTAGCCTACACACTCCCCTATACACACCTGTCACAGGAAAACCGTTTTTAACTAGGTTACTCTATGACTGTAATGTGCAATTCATAACTTTAAGTTAAAAACAATCTCCAGTCTTCAATGCCTCCAAAATGTGTTGATGTCATTCATATGTACTGATCGTTTGAAATTTTTTCCCCCAGACGAAAGAGATAGAGTCCAGAAAAAGACATTCACTAAATGGATAAACCAGCATCTACTGAAGGTAAGAAAATCTTGTTCAACATCTTCATTTTTTTTGTTTCTATTATATTATACATTTAATTAAGACTTTCCTAGCAGTGGAAAGTAGACATATTTTTGGATTCTCAGTGCAGGCAGCCAGTAGTCCAATTACTAGGGATGATGGGATATTCTCTAAACAATGTCTCGCTCCATTACTTGGTTCTCTCTGTCAACACTTCTAAACTGATTTGAGATGGTTGCTATGATTCTGGTCCCACCAAAAAAACAACTGAATTCCATTGCTAAAATCGAGACGTGTTTCAAGTTGTGATCGTGTTGTATTTTCCTGAGTTATTTTTACAAACCTTTTCAGATTATATACTTTTTTTTTCAAAGCCTTTGGCGATTTGACAATTATAGCCCCTTTATTAAGCTGTCATTATGGATAGGGTGTTCAACATGCCTGGCAACCAACTCACCATATCAAGTAGTTATTGTTGATTTAAGAATCTGAACCGTTTCATGCTCCCTTGTAATTTGAGGAAAGTAAGGCATAGGTGTTCAAACGTTCTGTTTTATCAGCACCAGCAAAAATGATGAAATGAAATGTAATGATACCTATTATTGCAGATTAAAGTTCCTTTGTATCTTTCTCTTTCTACCTACTTTACTGTTTGACACACCTGGAAAAGAATTTATATGCATGTTGTGTCACATATTCAGTAGATTTAGTTAGCATTGTGTCTATTCTATACAGTTCATGTTTTTCTTCCCATATCCATATTATTATTGAAATTATTATGATTAATATAAGCATTTACTGTTAAGTTTTAGCATTTGCATTTTTTTTAACAAAGTTAAAGTATTCAAACTATTATAAAAATCTTATAACACATATTTATAATAATATAATAATATAAGCATAAAATACGAACATATTTTACACCAAGACCAAACTTGTTTGAAAATTAGCGAAAACATAAGAATTCCATTATGGCACCATTCCTTCTCTTTCCAATTGAACAGGAAGTAACAAAACATGTCCGAACTCATTTGACACAGTCCAGTGAGTCCACTAAGGTTATAATACTACTTGTCAAGCTAACTAATTCTGTTATCCCTTCTAAATATGTTTTTTGCATAGAATATTTTGCTGTATTACATTACAAGTAACTTAATTTATAATACATATTTTCTTTAACACAGTTACTCTTTAATCAATTATAACCTACATGTTTATGCTTTTAATCTGCAAACCAGCCATGGATTTTGCAACAGGGAAATCATAAAGTGCTAGGTATTTTAGTCTGTATGGCACATCTTTATTGGCTATTTGAATCAAATCATTTGGTTGTCAGTGGTCCAAAAACTGGTCAGTTTATTTTTCTCGTTCCTGGGGAAACCAAGCATTATATTGTTGCACTTCTACTTGTCTATGCTTAGGCCTGCAGGCCTTGTTCCCAGTGACATGCGCCGTTGGTGGTGTGAGGTGCTGAGTAATAGGGAGATATTTGTCTGACCCAATAACAGAAGGGGCCAGGGAGTCTATTTTGGCCATTCAGCTGTAGCTGCTAGCTGGGATTATGTATAGCAAGCTATCAGGTCTGGGCAAAAGCAGGTCACTGGGCAACATGTGTTTTAAGAAGCATGATATTCAGGACAGGGTGGGGGGCCAAAGGCCTGCTGGAAGGAGAAGCATAGGGACTGGGTTTGTACTGCAGCTACTGTTAGACGCGTTTAATCCATAAAGTGTCTCAGGGACTGACATTGTGTTTGAGAGGCATTTTGTTTTGATTGTAATTATTTTTGGTTTGTTTTAATACGTTGCTGATTATTCCTCCACTTTACTATTTTGCATATACTTTGTCTTTTTATTCATACTCATGTATTTCTAGCAGCAACTGTCTAGTCAGACATGCACAACATGTAAAGCCAGTACAGCTGTAGCTGCTGACTCATTACAATCCTTTTAGTAGAGCAGACACGTCCCTGCCCTGAAGGTTTTTAGAAACAGGTTAAGTGGACCGGTTTCACGGCAGTATTGGTAGGCGTACCTGCTTGCTGTTTATGACAAAGAGGAGGTATATTATCAATGGCTAAAGTTCGGTGATATACAGAGAGAGGTAATTACTGTGAAACGTAGGGTTGAAAAGATGCTGAATGGTTTTACGGAGGGTAACAAACTCTGGCCTTGTGCAGTATGTGTTTTATGTGCTCCAAAAGGTTGAAAATAGTTTCCTGGGGGTTAATTGAACTTAATTGAGTGAAAATATTAACAAATCTAAATATCATTGAACTTGTAAGTTTAACTTCAAATAATAGTTTAGGTTTATTTGGCTATCCCCAATCTACAGTTTTAAAACAGCCTCGCTACACATTTTCTGAAGATTGGTTAAAATATTGCCTTGATCATTAAGACTTCAAAACATTCTATGTATGTATGTTGTGCTCCTAGTTAACTTGTGATCTTCCCATTTATGCACCTAGGTCCGAAAGCATGTAAATGACTTATACGAAGACCTACGAGATGGACATAACCTGATCTCCCTGTTGGAGGTGTTGTCTGGTGATACATTGGTGAGTATGCGGTCATCTTCCTGCCGCATCACCTTCCAAAACACATATTTAATGTCGATTGGATTGTGGATTGCACACTTTCGATGTCTATTTGCTTGGAACCTCTTGTCTGTGGGATGGATTTAAGTGTAGCCCAGCAAGAAATGGGAATATAGTTACTATATCTGCCTTGATGATACTTTGGTAACGTAAATATTCCCATTATGTGATACAATTGGTTGTTATCATATAAATATGCAAAGGGGCTTTTTCATATACATTTGCTACCCTGGTACATTTTCAACAAACTTATTTTATCTTCTTCAACATTTATCTTCCTATAACAAATAAAAAAAAATACTTCATCATCTCTATTATTTGATATTGGTCTCTAACGTCCAGTATGGTAACTTACTGGCTTTGATATAGTTTTAACAGTAACCCTGATGAGTACACTGGTTTGCCAACATCAAGTGCAAAAGCATCACTGTTATCATATATGAAAATGCCCCCAGAGAATCCAGGTTTTAAAGCCAAAAATAAATACTTAACCCTCCACTACACAGCTATTTATTTTACTAAACATATTAGAACGCATGGTATTTACTTGATGTTGACCTTACGCTGCTCTAGATTTGACATACAAGGCAATATCCAATTATTCAAGTTTTCATGCCGAGGAGTTACAATAGGTTATTAGCACAGCGTGTGTGGGACATTGGGCCAGTGGTAGACAGAGGTCAAAACGAGCTCTTTGTTAGTACGCTACTGCCGTTCTTTAGTCTTATCCCTGTCACGTCATCCTTGTGAT
Organism: Galaxias olidus; assembly: GCA_026901105.3. NCBI lineage: Eukaryota > Metazoa > Chordata > Actinopteri > Galaxiiformes > Galaxiidae > Galaxias > Galaxias olidus. The sequence continues at coordinate 261,778 of JAPMUY010004932.1, forward strand.
AAAAGGATGTTTATATACAATTATCCCTGCTGGCTTTTGTATGTCGCCGCAGGAGTTTTTCCCTGATATGTCCCCCTGCCCCCCCCCCCCTCCCTCCCACTCTCCAGAAATCAAGCCCACAGTTCAGTGATTGTCTGTTTTCTTTATATTATGTTTCCTCTACTTTCCTTCTCTTCTGTCCATCGGCTCATTTTTTTCTGTCCTTCTGTCCTCCTTTTTTCAATATATAATTTTCCCACTGTGTGCCCATGTCTCCCTCTCTCCCCATGTTTGTTTTTTCTCCTGCGCTCACGTTTTTCTGGGGGTAAGCCAAGGGAGCGTGATTTTCTGAAGACTTTGCGGTTGGTGAGTGTGGCAGAAGCATGCGCAGTAGAGCAGCATGGAGAGGCGCAGGATGATGATAAGGGGGTAGGTGTGGCTCGAACTGCCCTCACCCCCTTGTAACCCCACTAACGCAGGGTGTGCCGTGGACACTAACCAGGGTGGAGCAACAATCCAGCCGTGGCCGCTTCTTATAGAGGAGTGAAGACAATCTGTTGAAACGGTCCCTTTGTACACTTCTGTTATATTTCTGCGGGCGCACTATATAGAGTACACAGTGTTGATTTATTGAACCTGATACAAAGTTTATTACTTAAACATTTCAAGTAAGATTTGTACAGTGCATACATGCATTTGTCCATTATATAAAGACCCAGGAAGTTTCATAGAACATTTAAGTCAAAACCCCCCAAAAACATCACTGTCTCATAATGTCATAATGTAAATGATGTGTGCATTATTCCAATTTTAAGTAAAGTACTGTAAAGGCACAGCATGTTTTTTTGACTTAAATGTAGTTAACCTGGGTCCTTATCTTTTGTCTCATTGTTAAGTTTTAAGCGTCATTGAACCATTCCAAACCAGTGTGAACTACAAATCATATATCATCAGATAGTTGGCTTCTGCTGAGTACCCAAAAAAGGGCTACCAGAGTATTGTGCTGTGTGGAATGGGAGTTGTAGGAGAAAGGCTTTAGTGAATGTTTAAGTGCAGTTCTACTGAGGTAAAAGGGATCCCTCAGCTTTTTCCCATGACCAGTGAATAGTGATTGCTGAATGCAATGGGGGCCTGCAGCACAACTCATGACTATATGTGGCAGGGGACTGGCTTGTGCGATGCGTTTGCCCATTTCATTACTTCACACACTGCAGCTTCTCATTGCCCACCGCTCTGTCGTTGGAGCTTGGCACCAGTTCCAATTATCGCACTACGTCTGTTCAATTCATGTTCAGTTGTAACAGGCAATTGAACAAATCATTAGGCTCTTTTTTTTTCTGACAATGCTCTGTCATTAATTGTTTTTGTAGGAGCCTATAGATGCACTGGCTCCCGGGAAAGTAAAATTGTTTCCATAGAGATGTTCCCAAAGTTGGGAATTGTGAAATATGTGCAGTCAGTTCACAGTTTGAAAGGATGTATGATATATATGCATATATCTACACTGAATGCTGTTTTCCCAGACAGATCAGTGTTTTAAGAGCTTGGAAGCATGACCATGTGTCCTCATTCTAATGATGTTCTAATGAGTTCTTGGACTACACACAGTGACAACCCACACTATGTATTACAACATTATAACATTATAACATGCCCCCTTTCCTTCCTGTCCGTGTGCCTATAGCCTCGAGAGAAAGGCCGCATGCGCTTCCACAGACTTCAGAATGTACAGATAGCACTGGACTACTTAAAGAGGCGGCAGGTAAGGAATGGCTATATTCAATAATTGTCTTTGAACTGTTAATTCCTTTTTTCATTATAAAAAATGCAATTGGCAATCGGGACTTTGCACAAGGAAAATTATTCAGAAGAAAAGGCCATTAAGATGACAATCACTATGAAAACATAGGTCGTTTTTTTATAGTCCTCCCTCTTGCCAATTGTGATTGATATATCACAAAACCGGATTGTGGAGTCTTTCACTTCATCTTGATTTGCTACGTCATTTCCTCACGATTGTCACCAATCCCTACTTGCTAATGAATCACAGGAGGCATGTTGACTCCTTGTCCCCTGGGTTGGGTTACGTCTCCACTTGCCCCTCCCCTTTCCTCTCCCTAGTCAGGATGTGTTGGGAAGCGCACAGCTCCCACTCAGCTGTAGCCAGACATGACGTCAGGGAACACTACCCAAGGCTCAAGACAAAGGAGCTATAGACACAGACAAAACACAATCATTTTGCTGTTGTTTTAGGCACATGCCAGGCCCATTTCAACTTCATCCCTATTTATAACATGCACCAAATGCACCCTTTTCTTTTTACTCTTTGCACCCCTGCCTGCTAGCAGGGATTTTCTGCATGTAAATACTAGCGCTCTACTGTATAAGAGATTGCATGAAAGCATCTGAATTATATCATGTGTATTCTTTGTATTTTAGTATATTTCTTCGTACAACGGCATTAGATTATACATTTAAATAATTACCTAATGTGTAGTCATTTTATTTAATGTATTCCACTACTACAGTAATGTGATTTGAGAAACACTGTTGAGGTCACAGTAAATAGGTGTCCTGGAGTGCCCTCTTGGGGTGATTAAGTTCAAGTGCATCAACAATGAAAAAAACGTCCTACATTTACGCACTATCATTGTGATTGTTATCAGACCTTTTCGTTCAAATAATTTTTCTTGTGCAAAGTCCCGATTGCCAATTCAGTATTATATGTAAACAAATATGACAAATGCCATGATTTATATACAGTGTTCTAAATGGTTATTATCAATAGATTTGTAATAGAGAAAAATCTATTTTAATCCATTGGTGCATGTTTATCTAACCTCAGTATCTCCAGAAGTGCAATCTTTGTTCTGTTGTCTTCAGGTGAAACTTGTAAACATCAGGAATGATGACATCACAGACGGCAACCCCAAGTTGACCCTGGGATTGATATGGACCATAATTCTGCACTTTCAGGTCAGATTTTTTGTGTGTTTGCATTAAATTGAGGCTTTGAGTTATTCATCATATCAGACATGTTGTACTTGATTCAAGGGGCACCTTTAGCGTGTGTTAAAAAAGGTTATCAGGTGTTGTTTCAGACAAATATTTATATCAGTATTGTTGTAAACTGTTTTCATGGCAGTCAGATTGTGAGCCTGAGATACGTACGTTTGTCTTCTAGCACATTTAGGTGTGACTGAAAGTCTAAGATGTCAGATAAGCTTACCTGGTATTGGATTACCTCGTATGACACTGTGAGGATATGTGATCCAGACTGAAAGATTTAGCTTTCATTTGTTTCTAAAAATGTTGTTCCCACATTTGACCACAAGATGTCAAAGTAGACTAGCAAGGGCTGAATTGGTATCGCTATTTGTACTTTATGATAAACAGAGGAAAGGAAAATAGTGTTTCTATTTAGTTGTTATGGTTATTAAACATATATATTAGGAACTGTATTTTTCCAGTGTTTGTGATTTAGTGTGTAATTGGGTTTATAGCATTGTAATAAAGAAAGACTTCTTTATAATGTCCCATACATATATTTGAGTGTCAGATTAGTTTATCCATTAGTAAATGTCTTTGGTTGGACGTTTATAGGCTTTTGAAGCAATATGGTCAACGTCCAACTTTGTTGTTTCTAAATGACCACTTGGCAATTGTTGGATTTATGCTTTCACTTATGTCTGATTATTGCTATAAAATAAATAGTTTGCGTATGACACTTTCCCTTGTCCCATGTCATATCATAGCAATGATAGTGTATCATATCATATCTTATGTTGCCATATTGCAGGGGTGGCGAACCTGTGGCTCTTTGCCTGCTCCTGTGTGGCTCTTCTAATCCGTTAACATTAATGAGATTTTTGTTTCTAAATTTTAAAATGTATTTAAAATGAATCAAAATGAATTTATTCTCATTGGGAAGTAGGCCTTTATATTATCTTAAGTTATTATATATAAAGTTTGACAGGTTTGTTGTGATTTAAAAAGAAACCCCGCGAGTCACGCACTCTTGCACGAGAATCTGTCAGGCTACGGACTGAATCGCCATGCAGCGTCAGGGAAATGTAAAAGCTAAGTGCAAATATGAACAGGAGCACAGGACAGTTTATCTTCTTTATTAATGGGTGGAATTTTTTTTTTTTTTTTTTTTACGGAATAGGAAACCCTTCTGCTTGATAAACCAGTTTTCGCTGTCACATTTCAAGGCTTCAAACCTCATATCATTGTTGCCGTAGTGGGCATGTGCGTGTGTTGTGTGGCTCTTTCCAGTTATATGTTTGGGTTTTTCATGCTGGACTGGTTGGCCACCCCTGCCATATTGCCGCAGGTCACGGTCAATAACAAACGAATTGTGTGTCTATCACACACATTCTTTATTGTGATGGTACAGCAATACTTTAGGTATCTATCAACATCAACTGGTGAAGCACTACCAAAGACTGAGTTACATGTAAATCTTTTGATTTATAGATTCCTAAAGAATCTATAATATGCAGGGATGTTATATCATAGCCTTTACTTCTTTGCAAATGTACCTTGGGGTACTGTAGATGCAACTTAGTAATTCAACACTGGAAGCAATAAAGTGCAGATCTATCTATCTACTGTAAGTCCCGGACCCCTAGGATGAATTATTAATATCTTTGGCACAGGCTTAACTTGATTGGGTTACAGTATGGGGCAGGAATTTGCCATGGTTAGCTTGGGTCTGGACCATAGCTGAAAGGACGGCATATCTCCATTTACCACAAGTAGACTAGCATATAGCATATCTACAAAATTAATTGTTTACAAGACCAAGATTTTCCTGTTTTGTTTTTTTATCTGCATGGGCTAGTCTTATTAGGGTGTGATAAAAGTATTGTTTGAAGGGATTGAATAAAACAAAGGTTTTTATTTTTTTTAATTGCCATTGGTGAAATACCCAAAGGTACAAAAATATTTCATTTTGTTTGAATCATAAAACTTACTGACAGGGAGCTTGGGTAATGTGGGCCCACACCTGCCCTTGTCAGTCTCACGCAAGCCGTTGGGCATGATGCTGTTGTGGCTTTGGGCCTGTCTCTTCTTGACGCTATCTCTTTGGGGTATCAGGGCACAGAGGGAGAAGGGTTAGGATGAGTATACATTGATTCTGTGTTTATAAGGCCACCTGGCAGTAATTTGACTCATCCGTGAACTCATCGCTGTTTTTGGGCTGTATTCAGAGTTTGTTGAATAGCGTTTGGGGGTGTGGCAAGCCAAGGTATTTTTAATCATTCCATTGGGCTCTGTTCACCTACAGGACATTTTCATAATGTATTCGATTATTTTTCAAAGGGATTCCAAAAAGTGTGTCAGTCCTTAAGAATTCACATTTTTTGTAACTAGTTATGGATTTATGCAACTTTATTTTCTCGAGTATTCCTGACTTGTTATAACAGATGTTACCTATATTGCCGTAAGCTATGTTTTCATATTTTAGCAGGTAGTTTCATTCTCTTCACAATGGACAGTAGTGTATGTTCCCATCGACAGGTATAGAGAAGCCTTTTAAAAAACCCTTCTTTCAATTCCTGTGCTTTATTAGGTGAAACTTGAGTAGATTGGCGTGACGATGCAGTCTAGCGCACCTGAATAGTCTGTTGTTTTACCTCTATGACAGTCAGTGTTTCGTGGGGTCACCCACAAAGTACAGTCAAATGAATGAAGATCTCTGATGCTTATACAAAATACTAAAATGTTCAATGAATTGAAAACCACTACTGAGGTTTGTCTTGCCATGCTGCATGTGCACTGTGCGTGTGTTTGTGTTTGAGTGACAACACCCAGATCCTGAAATAGGCGTTAACCTTCGCGAAAAACGCCATTTGTTATAAAATTATTATTATTATTTAATACAGCATTTAGTCTTGCCAATGTACCTTTGAATGGACAAATGGATAGATTTACTGACACAATAGGCAGGGATGTGCTAAAATCGTAGGCCTTATAAAGCACACTTTGCTTTTGGTTCTCCATTGCCTCATCTGGCACATTTGGTCAGTCTCCTCTAACTAGTAATGCATGTTAGTGAACTTGCAATATTAGTATTAGTATTGTGCGTTATAGAAATACATAATACTTAGCGTTCCCTAACTTTTAGTAGTTTTAATATTAAATGTGTGCTTGAAGTAGAAAATGTCATAGGAAGCTAAGTACCAGTTTGTCTGATGGTGTTTTTATTCTATATGGGACCATTTTATTCTGGTGGAAGGAACACTACTGCCCTGTGACGGTGGCAATTGTGCCGGATAGTGCTGTTTGTTTAAGCGCCACCTCTCCGGCTTTGCAGTTGTATGGAGCTTGATTAATTGGTATTGTGAAAGCCCTTTGTTGGCTGGAAAGGATTTGCTCTGCTGCTTTTTCTGTCTTGTTATATACAAAGCCTCTGTGATAGGCTTGGACTCTGTCCGCCAGGAACGGCCTAGCCGAGCTGTCAAACCTGCTGAGCGAAGTCCCCCCCCCCCCCCTCGTCTGGCCTAATCACTGGCCATCAGACTCTGTCAGCTGGAGATCCTGTCCCCGGCCATTTGTTACTCTCCCTCCCACCTGCCAACCCCTACCCCTTAAGTCATGGTGGCCTCATTACCGACGGGTACATCGGGGGAAACCTAACACCTGCATGGTGCCTGCTTTAACAGCTCAGACGAAGAGGACAGGGGTAACCAGAATCAAAGTTGGATTGCTCTCTCTTATCTCTTTGTTTCTCTATCAGCTGTGAGTTGGGAAATGTGTGGGCTGTGTCCCTGCCCTGCGCGCGTGTGCATTTATGGTCTTTGAGTTGGATTATCCGGGCCAGAGAAATGTTTCAAAGGTCAAACAGGATTCCTGAAAGCAGATCAGCCAGAGACGAGCAGTGACGACAGAGCAGAAAGAGACCGACAAGGAGAGACAGAGAGAGAGAGAGAGAGAGAGAGAGAGAGAGAGAGAGAGAGAGAGAGAGAGAGAGAGAGAGAGAGAGAGAGAGAGAGAGAGAGAGAGAGAGAGAAAGAGAGCGAGAGAGAGGGTGAGAGACAATATTGAAGAACGCCTGGGTCGTCTCGATTGTGTTTTTCTGGGAGTCAAATACAGGAGCAGCCAGATATACTTTCTCTCTCTCTCTGTCCAGCTCCGTGTGGAGGGAAGTTAACGTCTGTTGACTGGGCTGCCTGCCATTGCTCCCTCTCGCAAACAAAGAATGGCTACCTCTTTCACCAACGAGAGAGCTCTGGACCACACTAAGTTCCCTGGAATCCCGGCGTGAAAGCAAGCAAGCACTTCCGCCAGCGCAAACGCTGTCCATGGGAGAGAGACTGCTTAGCTCAGACGGCCATGGGTAACATGTGTGGCTGTGTGAGGGGCCCTAAGGAGGATCGTTATATAGACCCCAACAAAGCTCCGCTCAGCCGAGAGCCCAAAGAGCTCCCAGGTCGGCGCTACTTCCAGAGAAAGAAGAAGAAGAAATCAGGGGATTTAACGCTCACTGGATCACTCAGGAGCCAGGGAAGAGAGAGCTTTGAGGATGAAGACACCACCGGGTGTACCAATATCCAGGATGTACCAGGAAAGACCACAGAACTGAAACCAGCAGGGGTGCAGGAAGGGGTGGAGGAGGGACTGATGCTGGGACCCAGGCTTGACAGCTTAAGTAGAGGGGTCTATGTTGGGGAGGTGCAGGTACTTCACCACAGGGAGCCTTCCGCTCGACATCTTGGGCAAAAGTTGGCGTTGAGGTCTGGAAGAGTTTCTGACCAGCAAGTAGGGAGAAGTAGCAGGCCCGTCAGGGGAGATGGAAGGCTTCACGATCTAACCAAGAAGTCTAGCGGGATTGCTCCTAAGGACGGTCTTCTGGGGAAGAAGCTGCTCCAGAGACAGCTAAGAAGGGCAGTGAGCTTTGGAGCAGTGGACCATATGATGAGGACCCTAAGAGGAGATTGCAAAGCCGGGAACCTAGATGGCCTCACAAAAATTATATGGAACACCCAGGTCCACCGAAAAGTGGGGAGGGCGCACACAACCTGCTCTGAGGGGACCAGGCCTCAGCGTTATTTGGATCTGACTCTGTGTACATCTGCTCCTCTAGAGGTAAACTAAACACACAATATTTGTTGGGCCAATAGGAATCCAACTGAAAGTGTCTGGTGTTTATTTTATGTTGGTTTAGCTGGGTTTTTTTCAGATGGTGTGATAGTTGTTTTAGTCTTTCTGCAATTTTAGCGTTTGACAAGTAGCATCTTGGACGTGTTTCTTTTTTTGTGTATTTATTTCCTTCTGTTACGTTTGCTTTTGTGGACATTGATTTGTGATTCAGGGTCCTTGTGCAAACTTTCCATACTGGCAACTTTCCAACTAACCACCATGTGCAACTGTCAAACCACTGTGAAGGCTGCTATATTTATACTCTGACATGGCGAAAGATTTCCGTCTCAGTCAGATGACACAGCAAGTACTGTCATCAATTGCTGTAGTTTGTCAGTTGTTTTGGTTAGAGTTGAAAGCTGTGCGTTGGCAAATACACTTTTATAATAGGAAGCATTTTAACAGAATAGATTCAAATCATTGCATCTATCTCATTGCATAAGCTAGCACCTTACTTGCCCACAAGTTAAATTGAATATTTCCCATGCTTTGTTCCTAGACATCGAAGTAATTTGGTAATGTAAAGCACACTGTAAGAATGATTTAACTTATACTGCCTTTGCTAATATGATTATCTTTATAATGATTACATTACTTAAAAGGTAATTTATTTTATAGCTTAAATGCCATGTATGACTGTACTGGTACCTTTGCTAAGTTGATACAAGGAATTACTTTGTGTTTGACCTTATTTTTGACCTCTGTTGGTCTTTTTAGGTCATCATATCCTCATTATTTAACCTGCAGTTCAACTGGTTTATTTATTACCTAGCTGCACGTCTACCCTGCCAGATCTAATGGTCACATTGTGTTCCATGAACTCAATAAGGTCTTTCTAAAGGTGAACTATTTGTTGTGTTTATTTTTGTCAACAAGAAAGTCCACCCCTTAGTCGAACATAAATCCCCCTTCTTCAAAAGCAACAAAACAATGCTATAATATTATGTGTTGATTTCTTCTGCTGGTAGTGAATGTGTCCGGTTGAAGAATGTTGTCCCGTAATTAATGTTATTGAGAAATATATGGCAATACGATTATGTTCTGAATAGTGTATTTTTTGGTGGCCTGATATAGTTTAATGTGTGTTTGGTACGATGTCCATCCCTCAGCCCTCAGTTCTCCTACTCCTCTGACTCTGGTCACTTATCAGTCCCCTTGTCTCTCAGTTCATTGTACTCCTCTGACTCTGGTCACCTATCACTCCCCTCATCACTGAGTTCATTGTACTCCTCTGACTCTGGTCACCTATCACTCCCCTCATCCCTCAGTTCTCCTACTCCTCTGACTCTGGTCACGTATTAGTCCCCTTGTCCCTCAGTTCACTGTATTCCTATGACTCTAGTTACCTATCAGTCCCCTCATCACTCAGGTCATTGTACTCCTCTGACTCTGCTCACCTATTAGTCCCTCACTCAAAACTTTGCTCCGTGGTTGACCGTACTTTTAGCTGTGCTGCACCCAAGCTGTGGAATTCGCTTCCTGCTAATGTTAGACTCTGAATCCATAGTCATTTTGAAGAACAGGCTAAAAACGTCCCCTCATTCAGGCCTTCCAATTACCATTTTTAGTTCTGTCTGATTTTGTCCTGTGTTTAGGCTTGTTTAGTTTTTACTTAATTTTTGTTCAGTGTCTTATCTATTGCTATGCAAATTGTCTTTGGGCGTTTTGAAAAGCGCATTTAAATAAAATGTATTATTATTATTCCATCCTTTGATGTCGCTGACTTTTATCTCCTTTGTCTCGTCCACATATTCAGTGTAGATATTGACTCAGTGTGGCCATGGCTTTGTGTTGTCTCCCTGCTTCCCCCTTTAGATCTCAGAGATCCATGTCACGGGGGAGTCGGAGGACATGACGGCCAAGGAGAGGCTGCTAATGTGGTCCCGGCAGCTGGCCGATGGCTATGTTGGCGTGCGCTGCGACAACTTTACCACCTCCTGGAGAGATGGCAGGCTTTTTAACGCCATCATTCACAAATACAGGTACTGGGACTGCTGCACTTATGAGTAGGGTTTCTTACTAGTATAGAATACAAAGTATTGTATCATGTCTGGAAGCTTTTGTTCCTAACCAAGAAATGTTTATCCATGTTTATAATTAATCTTCCACCTTATTTTAGTGGAGTCCATTGAGGGTATTTCTTAATTTGCAGTCTATGTACTGTAAGCACACCCTTCATGTATTTGTGGGTATGTGGATTTTTTAACCATGACCTCTATTTTGCTCACTTGACCGCTGTTGGTTCTTAAGCAAACACAGATTGTTTCACTGAATAAAATAAAATATCAAATCAGGGACTGTGCTCTGTCTTTACACATTGTCTATGTGCTTGGTAATGCACAAGCAATGTTCTATATAGTTTACATGAGACACTGATATTACAGAGGACACATGGAGTCTTTCCTTGTCTTGGATGATCAACACGTTGTTTTCTTGAACAAGTCTTTGTTTCATTTTGCAGGCCAGACCTGGTTGACATGAGTCGGGTGTCAGTCCAAACCAGTCGATCAAATTTGGAGCAGGCCTTCAGTGTTGCTGAAGAGCTTGGGGTGGCCAGGCTGCTGGACCCTGAAGGTGAGCTTCAGTTACGCAGACATAAACCTAAACACACACACACACACACACACACACACACTCACACGCTCACTGCTGTCAGACACAACAGGAAAACCTTCTTTATCCGACGGGCCCCACACTTCTCTCGTAGCCAGTCACAACAGACAGAAATTGTAACTGAATTTTTTTCATTGTATTCATAATATCATTTCATTACTCTGTCATATCTGTTTTCTGTCTTGTTCAGATGTGGATGTGCCGTCACCAGATGAGAAGTCAGTCATTACCTATGTTTCCACATTATACGATGTCTTCCCCAAAGCACCAGAAGGTGTTGACGGTATCAATGCTAATGTAAGTATGGGCACAGCATAATTGGCTCACAGACTAACAGTAAAGTTGATAGTATTACAACATATACTGTATTTCCATGCATACTGAATGAGAAAAGGATTTGCATACTGTCAAAGGACAATAAATACATGTGAATTGATCGTTAACTTTTGGTTGTTAACAGGATGTTGATATCAAGTGGGTGGAATACCAGAACATGATCAAGTACCTCAGCCAATGGATCAAACACAATGTGACCGTGATGTCAGACAGAGCGTTCCCTAGCAATCCTGTGGAACTAAAGGTAGCATAATAATACAAAACCAAGCACCGGAAACCTTTTTCTTTTAAAAGTGCTGAATTTGACTTTGTAGCGCTATGATTTGATAGCCTTAGGCAGCTTTGATTGGCCCATAAGTAGCGTCTGTCTTTTGATATTAAATGCTAAAAAAATAATGAGTGCTATCAGGGAGCAGCTCCATTTACCTCAAATGAGTACTAGCTTCTGACGGGATATGGAGTTTTAATGTCTGTGCTGTTTTTAAGAAGAGTACAGTAGGTAAGCAGCACTCTAGCTAACTAAATAATGCTACTGAAAAATGTGTTGATTTTATGGTTAAAATTCACATGAAGTTTCTATTTTCAGGCACTTTATACACAGTATTTGCAGTTTAAAGAAAATGATATCCCTCTAAAAGAGAATGAGAAGAGCAAAATCCAACAACTTTATAAAATGCTTGAGGTATGTTTTTTTTTATTTTCTGATATCACACGATGGTTGATCCTTTACAAATAGCATGTTTGGTAAAATAGCAATTTCTGTGTCTCTGTTTTTAACGTGGCAGGTGTGGATTGAGTTTGGACGTATCCAGCTGCCTCAGGGTTCCCACCCCAACGATGTGGAGAAGGAGTGGGGCAAACTGATCGTTGCCATGCTGGAGAGGGAAAAGAGCTTACGGCCAGAAGTAGACAGGTACAGCATTAGACCTAATTAGTCAGATAAAATAAATTAAAATCTTAATTAAATTCAAATGCTTTTATTTACACATCAATTTTGCATGATTTTAACTACAGGCATTGGTCAAAGATAGTGAGTCAAAAGGTTAACCTGATTGATTGATGGTTACTAGAAGCAGGGATGTGTTGGTATGAAGCATTTAGAAGAAGGTGTTAGTTAATAGGCAAACTTATGAGAGACCTTCGAAATCCCACCATCTCTGTTGTGCTCCTTAGCTAATTGATGTCAATTGCCTAGTTTTATAGAGGCGCTTGTCGTTCTCTCAGAGAAAGTACCTAAACGTTTTGTGATATATGACCTTGAAGATTCAGAGCCAAGTAAAAGGAGCCTAAAGCTTTTCTCATGACAGAACGCCGTCATTCCTTCAAGAGATACTTTTTTTTTGGAATGTTGTCAAAACATTTTTCTTCATACAACAGATTCGAAGTGTTTGGTAACAAAAACTGGTGTGTTTCTGTAAACTGACCTTCTCACAGATCTTTACCTGTGCATATTCTTGAGACAATATGCGCATGCACGTACACGATGGCTGACATAGCTATGTGTTTTAAACTGTATCGAGCAATAAGGTATTAAGACGGCTGATTGATAATTGGCTGGAGCTTGCATTCCACACATTGGCTACGTTTTGACTAAATACTGTCTCAACCTGCAGTAGGTTGTCATTTCTAATAAATTATGGATGCTACAAGCCTTTATCCCCTGGGGCTACATATTCTTAAAGGGCGAGTCTCACTTTATTGGCTGTGCAGCTGTTTTTTTTGCATGGACACGTAAGGGGACTATAAATATGAGCAGATCAACACACTCCGTCCCATATGGGTCCGTGGCGGTATGCTGCGTTACCCATTGTGTGGATTACGTTCACTCTGGAGTCCCTGTGCCAGCAGGTGGAGGAGGTGGAGACGGTGATAGGTTTCGTTCGAGTGGCTTGGCACAGATATAGGGGTTTATCATGAACCTGGCTTACTGCAGTAGTGTGTCGTCAGTTAGCAACAGCACACTGACCAGCTTGGGCTCCTCTGAGAACTTGCTCAATGGACCAACTGTAGAACCTTTACTATCCAGCAGCCCAGTATTTCTTAATAACTCCGCATATGGAACCAGGTGAGATTCAAGAAGAGAAATGATGATTAATTATAATTTTTTATTATTTTTATTTTTTTTTATTTTACGGAATGCAACCTTCTGTTGTGCAAAATAATTATTTTATTTTATTTTACGGATTTCTCTTGTAGACTTGAGATGCTTCAGCAGATCGCCAACAGAGTTCAGAGGGACTGTGTAACAGGAGAGGACAAACTATCGTTGGCAAGAGCTGCCCTGCAGTCTGTAAGTGTTCTGATCGGATATATTCATTGCGGTTACTTTCTGGCAACAACCTCCAAAAGACGTGATCCTTTTGCCTTTTGCATATATTATCAAGGAGGCAAAGCGGCTTGAGTCTGGGGTCCAGTTCCAGAACGAGGCAGAAATCGCTGGATATCTGTTGGAGTGTGAGACCCTCTTGAGACAGCAGGTCCAGGACATCCAGATTCTGATAGACGGGAGATTCTTCTTTGCCGACCAACTTGTTCAAAGGTGCACAGACATTTCTCATCTGAAATAATACAAAGCCAAAACGTAACCTAACTTAGCATGTAACCTAACATGTACCTATGGCACTTCCTATGTCACTTTAGGGTGTCTAAACTCCGAGATGACCTCATGCTACTCAGGACAGAGTGTTCCTCTGTGTACAGTAAAGGACGCACCTTGACCACGGAGCAGACCAAGATGATGATATCGGGCATCTCTCAGAGCCTTAACTCAGGCTTCTCCCAGAACCCAATGGCTGGCCTCACCCCATCCTTTAATCCGGCACTCATCCAAGGGGGAATGGCCACCTCTGGCTCCAACTTCTCCTCCAGCCTTACTGCAGGAATGGCCCCTGGAATGGCTTCAGGAATGGCCCCTGGAATGGCCCCTGGAATGGCTTCAGGAATGGCCTCAGGAATGGGCCCTGGCATGCTCTCAGCCCATATCCCTGGTTTGCAGCTTGCTCCTCGTCTGGGCTACATGGGGGGTGGAGGGGGCATGGACCCAGGGGCCCTCCAGCAACTCAAACACATGCAGATCCGCAAGCCCATGGGCAAGTCCTCCTTAGGGGATCCTAACATGTCAGAGGAAGAAGTCAACATGAACTTTGTCCAGGACCTGCTCAACTGGGTGGAGGAGATGCAGGTGAACATTCAGCACTTTTTACTGGTAGATGGAAGACCGCTGCCGGAGCATTATTATCAAACCTCCTATTTAGATAATAAAGGATTTTGTGTTTGATCAATCAAAAATATTTGCGTGATAAGATATTATTTTTCCTCCCTCTTAAAGGTGTTAATAGATCGTGCGGAGTGGGGATCAGATTTGCGAAGTGTGGAAATGCATTTAGGGAACCACAAAAGTGTACATAAAGCCATCGACGAATTTCAAATGAGCCTGAAAGAAGCCAAACTTAATGAGGTATATAAAGTTTCCGACACACTTTCCGAGTTTTGATATGATAAACATAATGTTTTTTTTTCCTGGTGAAAGCCTTATAAGGAATGCTTACTTTTTTTCAGATCCAGATGTCCCATCCCCTGAAACAAAGTTATTCAGAAAAAGTGGGAAAATTGGAAAGCCAGTATGGAAGATTACTGGTAAATAATCTGTTTTATCTCTGAATAAAATAAAATAATACAAATATATATATATATATATATATATATATATATATATATATATATATATATATATATATATATATATATATATATATATATATATATATATATATATATATATATATATATATATATTTGACTTGAATTTGGCAACTTTGTGATCTCTGCATGCAGAACTGTTCGAGGGATCGCGAGAGCCACCTGGAGAGCCTGCATGACTTTGTATCCCGAGCCACTCAGGAGCTCATCTGGCTCAACGAAAAAGAGGAGGAGGAGGTCGCCTATGACTGGAGCAATCGCAACAGCAACATCTCGAGGAAGAGGGACTACCACGCTGTAGGTCCTTTCACACTGAGAATAGGACAACTTAAATGTTGTGCTGTATTGTAAATATTGTAACACATTTTTTTGTTGGAAAACCCCTTAGGCAATTTAGACCCATTTGTTGATTCATTGCAACTAACCTTGGCAGCGCTTAACTAGGTGGAGGGAGGTGTTGATTTTAAGGAGTCTAGAACTTTAATACGCTTTACCCCTGCATTTAATCAAAAGCGTTTTATTTCCTTGTGATATGCAACTCTCACAGGAAATGCATTTCACTCCAAAAGTAGGCAAATTAACAAACTTTGTAAACTTTGTCCAGTTATTTCATCTAGTTTTCATCTCGGAGGCTGATTGGTTTCTGTTAAAAACAATGCTCAACAATCAATTTTAAAATGTGATTCTTGATTTACTTGTTTTTCACCAGGACCTGATGAGGGAACTGGACGACAAAGAGGAGGTGATCAAGTCTGTTCAAGACAAAGCTGAGCGTCTCCTAGGGGAGCACCACCCAGCCAGGCTAACCATTGAGGTGCATGTCCCATACATTTCATACAATTATCATGTTCACATTCAGTACTTCAATAAATTTAATCTTGAATATAGTATGTTCCTGCCATGAAACGGCTTATATTGATTTGTTTTTAAATTCCAATTAACCTCAATTGTATTTATAGAATTTTGTTTGTACATTCACTCTTGATATATTTTCTTTTGTGAATGTTTAATCTTTCTCTGTTTTTATTTTTTTGCCCAGGCCTACAGAGCTGCCATGCAGACCCAGTGGAGCTGGATTCTACAGCTTTGCTGCTGTGTGGAGCAGCATCTCAAAGACATCACAGTCTATTTTGAGGTGGGCCTCTTAACATAATCTTTCTCTGTTCCCAAATATCTTTCTTGCAAATTGAAACGAAAGTTGAACACTTCTCTCTCCCATATGCAGTTCTTCACCGATGCGAAAGAGTCCATGGACTACCTTAAGAGCTTGCAAGATTCCATACAAAGAAAGTATAGCTGTGATCGAACAAGCAGCTTACACAAGCTGGAAGATCTCATTCAGGAGTCCATGGTAGGCATTCAAACAGATTTATATAAAAAAAAACAAAAAAAAACATATGCTCACCACTGAGTGAAGTAGACATTACCCTTTTGTACATGACATGGAGCTGATAGACTAATTGTAGACAATGGTTTTGTCCTCAGGAGGAAAAAGAACAGCTCCTTCAGTACCGCAGCACTGTGGCTGGCTTGGTTGGTAGGGCCAAAACCATAGTCCAACTAAAGCCCAGGAGCCCAGAAAGTCCAGTTCGAACCTCCATTCCTGTCAGGGCCATCTGTGACTACCGACAGATAGAGGTATGTAGGTACCTAGCATTGTGTAATGAACTTTGTTAAAATGGCATTTTTAATAGTAGGGGAATTCTAAGCAAAGGATGTCGTTGTATATATAATAGTTGACTATCCTCTCTTCTAGATAACTATCTATAAAGAGGATGAGTGTGTTTTGGCTAATAACTCCCACCGTGCCAAGTGGAAGGTGATCAGCCTGTCGGGGAACGAGGCCATGGTGCCCTCTGTCTGTTTCACCGTGCCGCCCCCTAACAAAGAGGCCGAAGATTTTTCCAGCAGGTAAAACATGAGAAGCCAGTCATCGTCCTGCTTAACTTCGTTAACTGATTTTATATGGGAAATTTTTGTGAATTTCCTCTGTGATACTGCTAATGGGGTTCACCTTATTCAATAAGAATAGTAATAATAGTACAACTAATAATCCTTTTGCTGTTTGTTTTTTTCAGGATTGAGCAGCTGTACCAGAATGTTCTGGCACTGTGGCATCGCTCCCACATCAACATGAAGAGTGTTGTGTCCTGGCACTATCTGATGGCTGACGTTCGAGCCATTCGCAACTGGAATGTAGCCTCCGTATGTTCCCCATATTAGTCACTTTCATGTCCTTTTCACTCCAAAAAAATTAAATAGTCACACCAATTAGGGACAGCGGAATGCCGCATTTGTTAATTGATATACTGGTGTAATTTGATGACGACTGATGTAGATATTTAATCAAAACAAATATTGGAAGTGTAATGATATCAATATATCCATTTAGCTGCCCAGTTCAATGAATTCTGGATGATTCCTGTAGATTTTGAGGGAAACGTTTCTGCTTCCTGTAGATTAAGACCATGTTACAAGGCGAGCATCAGCAAGTCCTGAGCAATCTGCAGTCCCACTTCCAAGACTTCCTGGAGGACAGCGAGGAGTCTGAGGTGTTCATGGTGGCAGACTGTACTCAGTGTGAGAGGGAAGTCGTGGCCTGCAGGGAGTACTATGAGGAACTGCTAAAGTCTGCAGAGAGAGGCAAGGCTTATCTAAACCCCACTCTAAGCTTTTTTTTTTATTACTTCCAACAAGAAAGTGCTGGTACACGTTTGGCACCACCCCTCGAGGGTAACACATGGTTCTTTAATCCTATTAGGTAAAATGTTTAATGCTACTTGGTATTATGTTTAAACTTGCCAAGGGCTTCGCTTGCCATAAAGCTGTCCGAGTGAATGCCTGCTGTGTGTGTGTGTGTGCGTGCGTGCGTGCGTGCGTGCGTGCGTGCGTGCGTGCGTGCGTGCGTGCGTGTGTGTGTGTGTGCTGGTGCACACATAAGAAAACTTGTTCAATCAAGAAATAGCAATCAGCATAGGGCAATTTCTTAAGTTATGTATACTTAAAAAAAGATTCCCGAAAATGTTTACACACATTGGCTTCAGTTCCCACTAACAAATCGTCAGCAATATGTTTATTTTCCAGCTCTGGGCAGAAATGGTGCTGGATATTAATAGCTTAATTCAGGATTTAGAAACTCTTTAATTTACCTCCAAACTGTTATAAGTGCCCTCAAGTCAAGTCGAATTTGTTTCTAAAGCACATTTAAAAACAACTTGTGTTGACCAAAGTGCTGTACCAAACCAGAACAGACAAGTGAAGTCACAGATTGATAAAGTGAGAAAATCATGTTTAGGCATGTGCAAGCAACCACTTGTAAATCCCAAAATGACATATCTGCTCTCAGCCCAAATCCATTTGACATTGATTTCTAAAGTGCTTTTCTTGAATTATGGCACAACTGATATTATAGCACCGTATCCTGTGTTTTTTTTTTGCTATTATGTTTAACAGAGGAACACGAGGAGTCTGTGTATAACCTCTACATCTTAGAGCTGCGTAACTTCCGCATGCACCTGGAGGCCCAGGAGGAGCACCTGATCCGACAGATCCGCACGCCTCTGGACAGAGACGACCTGAAGCAGAGCCTGACGCGGATCACAGAACAGGAGGTAGACGGCTTGTTGTCGTCGTAGACATTCCAAGAGGAAATGCTTTAATAATGTAACCTGTAAAAAAATGTAAACGTCTTGTCTTTTATTGATGTCCTCTTTAGCTTTAGCTGATTTTTGTTTTTTTGTTTTTGTAGAAAAATAAGGCACAGTTGGACCATTTGAAAATGGAATTGGAGGTGTTGAAGGAGAAATGTGAGATGTTCCTCAGGCAGGCGGCAGCCTCTCCCTACGTCCCAGCCCTTTCCTCTGAGCTGAACATCCTCATCCAGAGCATGAGTCAAGTCTACTCAATGTCTTCCATTTATCTGGAGAAGTAAGTAATCCCCTAACACAGTGGGCCTTCTGCAATCGAAACAGTACATTTACTATTGCCTATTATGAACTTTTTTGTTGTTGTACAGGCTGAAAACAGTTAGCTTAGTGGTGAAGCACAGCCAGACTGCAGAAGCTGTAGTTAGGTTCTACGAGTCCAAAATCTGCGAGGAGGAACCTGTGAATTCTGACCTGAAGTCCATTGAGGCGGTCATTTTCACTCTCAAGGTTATTATAAAACCATATGCTATATTTTGTTTGATTTGAATAATATGCCTATTTACAAATCTAAGAATAATTTGCCTCTCTCTCCATTTATAGGAATGGCGGTCAGAAATTGACGAGAAGCGAGAGATCTTTCATCATTTGGACGATGAGCTCCAGAAAGCCAAAGCCATCAATGAGCGCATGTTTAAAGCCCACAATGAGCGTGACTTTGACCTAGACTGGCACAAGGAGAAAGCTGACCAGCTGAGTGAGAGGTGGCACAACGTTCAGCTACAGATTGAGTGCAGGTTGGTTATTTTTGTGTTTAGAATGGATAACTCAATTCAAATAAATTAAACTACGCAATACCAATACAATAATCTTATACTAGTATTTGTTGGGCATATATTTGAAGCATAGTATGATATTTCTGTTAATACTCAGCCTCTTACAAATTGTGAAATATTGTTTTCTAGACTAAGATACGATTTTGTCCTTCATTTAAATGTATTCAGGCTTCGGGACCTGGAAGGTGTCAGTAAATCTTTCAAGTACTATAAAGATGCCTATATTAGTTTGGATGCGTGGGTCAGAGAGCTGGAGGCTGTACAAATCCAGACCCAGGGGAACCACCCAGAGGACAGCAAGGCTCTTGCTGAGCTGCTCAACCAACATAAGGTAAAACAAAGTTCCATGCCATGCAGACACTGTATCTGCTAGGTAAAAATGGAGGGGACTTTGAAATCTGTGCTGCTGTTTTTCAGGTCCTGGTTGCGGAAGTGGAGCAGAAACAAAGCAGAATTGAAGAATGCCAGAAGTACTCGGAACAGTACTGTGCTGCCGTTAAAGTAAGTTTATATGGAAATATCATACAATTCATTTCAAATATTAACGAACATTAAAGTCATATTGTGCATGTACCTTGCATCTTTTTTTTCAGGACTATGAGCTTCAGCTGATGACCTACAGAGCAATGGTGGACTCGCAGCACAAATCTCCCCTGAAGAGACGCAGGATGCAGAGCTCATCAGATGCCATCCAACAGGAGGTTAGAGAGAGAGAGAGAGAGAACTAAAATGTGTTTTTAGGTGGTACACTTAAATACTTTTTTTTTCTTCCCCCCTAATGTGTTCTTTATATCTTTTCATTTCAGTTCATGGACTTTCGAACCCGTTACATTGCCCTGATCACCCTGATGACACAGTATGTGAAGTTTGCTAGTGAGACGTTGAAGAGAGCGGAAGATGAGGAGGTAAGGATACGACTACTGTTGTCGATTAGATTTTGTTCTACAAATGTATGTCAATTTCAAGCATGGTACCCTTAAGCAATATTTATTATTCATAGGTTATTCTCTTACTCTATCAAACTTGCACTATTTTTGTCTCGTTTTTGTGACCCCAGCTTTATGCGTGTAAGAAGCTGTGCAAATACCAATAACTATAACTGCTTTAATTAACTTTACTTTAGTTCCTTTTACATTGGTTTATTTTGAAGTGGGGACTGGTTTAGCATCAGTTATAATGAACTAATACAAAACTGTTTCGTGGTCTCATAAACCTAGTGGCCAAACCGCTTCCTACTGCTACCACTAAATATTCCATTCAACACCAACAAATGAAGATCATTTGCTTTGCTCAAGCAAAATCTCAGGTTGTTGTGTTGCGGCTGATACAAAAAAGACACACTCTTTTGTATTGCTACTGGGTGATGGTGATTTTCACTGGAAGGAAGAGGCTGCGCTTTCTTTTAGGCAACACTGAGACACTTCTCTGTGGTAAGGATGTTGTGGAAGAGCTATTATTCAATAAAAAAAATTCTATTATTTAATCATTCAACATAGTAGATGACTTATTATTTTGCATTGTAGAACAGGAAGGCTGTTGAAAGAGCAGAATATGTTACCTGGACCGAGACCATTGAGCTCCAAAAGGCTGCTTGGGAAAAAGAGAGAAGTCAACTTCAGCTCCAGGTAGAGGAGCTGGAGAATTCCCTGGATGAGAGACAAATACAAATCAACAGTTTAAAAGGGGTGGTCGACACCCAGAAGAGGAACATTGATGACCTAGCCCACCAGAAGTCCAAGGCTGAGCACGACACTAAGCATTATCGTGTAGAGCTAGAGACCGTAGTGAAGGGGAAACTGGGCGTTGAGCAGGAATTAGGGAACGCACGACAGTTATTGCAGCAATTGGAGGCTAAACGCACTTTTCTAGAGGAGAGCCTAACTGCTTTGAAGAAGAACGTAGATGAGAGCACCTTGGCACGAAGGAAATTAGAGGTCCACTTGAAGAGAAAGGATAGTGATGTGCTAGATCTCGAGGAGCAAAGTCGCACACTCCAGAGGGAGTTGAAGGTAAAGGAAGGCACCCAGGCAGAGCTGATGAGCCAAGTTCGAGTCATGGAAAAGGACCTAGCTCATCAGGCCAGGCCATCTGACACCAGGAGCCTTCACAGTGAATCAAGGTCTACTACCGTTAGGGAAGGCCTCCAACGCTCACTCTCCAACAGCATTCAACTCACCCACACTGACGTAGCAGCGGAAATCCTCCAGCACAAACTGGAGGAGCTAACCATAGTGAAAAACAGAGACGAAATTGAGATTAAAACCCTGAAGTCAGAGTTAAATTCTGTGCTTGTGCATAAAAACATGGCTGAGGAAAAAGCAGAGCATTTTAAAGAGCTATTGGATGACAGTAATGATAGACTAAGGAAACTCCAGCTCGACATGGAGTCTGATAGGAACAGTATGAGGCAGAAGTCAGATGAGCTCAGGAAGGAATTGTCAGATCTGAAAAAATCTGTGTATGTGTATCAAGAGCAAGTCAAATCTCTTCAGAGAGATAAGTCTTCTTTGGAACAGAAAGTCGTATTTCACAAGACTGAGGTAGAAGGCCTTAAAGAACAGGTCAAAATCAGTCAAGGAAAACTGCTTCAGAGGAACTCAGTGGACCAGGAACATAGTCACAGGATGCGTTGTGTAGAGGAAGAGTTGTCCTCCAAACAAATTGAGGGAGAGCAGTTAAAATACAAGATCAGTGAGCTGACAAGAAAGAATGCGCTGTTAGATAATGAGATTAAAAGTCTCACAGTCAGTATTGAGTCGTTGCAACAGGACAAATCATTTGCTGAACAGAAGGTTAAATCATTAAAAAGTGAGACTGAGAATTTGAAACTGCAGCTACAGAAAGTTAAAGACGAAAGTACCTTTAAAACAAGATTTGAACAGGACTCGCATCTTAAATCTAAAAACCTCGAATCAGAGCTTCAAAAAAGTGGATTACTGGTCTCTCAATTGCAGAAGCAAATAGGAGAACTTAAAAAGACCAATATGGAGATGGAACTTAATATCAAAAGTAAAACTTCTGAACTTAGCAAATTAACTGTAGAGCTTGAAAGCAAAGAACAGCAAATTAGCATTTTCAAGTCTCAAGTAGAGAGCACCAAATCACAAGTTAGAATTTTTGAAGATGAGCTAATGAAGAAATCTCAGACCACACATGAGCTCCAACTAAAATTAAGGGACTACAATGAAGACTCTAAAACAACATCAGAGCTTCATCAGAAAAACAAGGCACTTACACTGAACATTGACAATTATGAGAGGGAAATAAGAAATCTTAAATCAGAGCTCAGTTCGATTTCTAACGAAAGAACCTCTGCCAATCAGAAAATCCAAGAGCAAAAAGCTGATATCAATGATTTGAACCTAACACTAAAGAAAACAACAGCCGAATTACAAAGGGAATCTGCCGAGGGTCAAAAATATATTTCCAAAATAAAGGCATTAGAAAGTGAGCTTTTGAAATCCAAGCAGAGTATCAAAGGGGCTAGTGGAACGTCAGAGAAAACAATAATAAATCTTAAACAGGAGATAAGTGTCCTTCAGAAGGACAAGGCAATGGCTGATCAAAAACTAGTTATCTTGAAAGAAGAGCTTGAGGAACTAAGCTTAACCCTAAAAAGAGCTAAAGATGAGTTGTTTAAAGAGACACAGGAAGGTAAAATCAAGCAGTCTAAAATCACTAGGTTGGAGGAAGAGCTTCAAAAGAGTCGAATGACAATGAAAGAAGTTACATCCAGCTCCGACAAGTCTTCATTGAATCATAAACAGGAACTGACCGCTCTTCAAAATGAAAGAGCAGCAGCCCGGGACAAAACTCTCACGTTGACATCCGAGGTCTCAATGCTAAAATTAAAACTGGAACAAGCACAGGAGGAAACTCTGAAAAAGCAAAAAGATGCCTCAGGCCTGAGTTTGAGGTCTCAAAAGCTGGAGGATCAGCTACAGAACTGTAAGCAAATGCTGGAGGATTTAAAAAAAAAAATGGAGCTTCAAAAAAAAGGCTATGAGCAGCAGTTGCAGTTAGTGCAGACGGAGATGGAACAAAAACTGCTGTTGCAGAAATCAGAAATTAATCTTAAACAGAAATCTAAAGATTATCAGTATAGCACAGAATCAGCTGAAATGGATAAAGAGTATTTGAAACAAGAAATTGAACAGCTGAAAACATTTAATCAGAACACATTAAAATTAAAACGGGAAGCGGAGCAGCAATTAGATCAGTTCCGTGTTAAAATGGAGCAACTGCAAAAAGAAAGAACAACCATTAGCCACGACCTGTTAAAGGCTAAATCTCAAATCACTACACTGGAAGGAGAAAAAATCAAACTAAACGCTAATATAACTCGCTTAGAAGACCTACATAAGAAAAGCTCACAGGAGGCTACAAAGCTTAAACAAATGTTGACAGCATGTGAGCAGAAGCTAGGAATAAAGGACAAAGAAGCAAAATCACTAAATGATCAAATGGTTACCTATGTGAAGGAAGTCAAAAGTCTTCAGGAAAAGGTTTTAAAGTTGGAGGTTTCCATTACCACTGAGACGAGGAAGCTAAAGGAGCTGGAGATTGCCAGTCAAACAAATCATCAATGTGCTAAAGACAACGAAGTTGCCAAATTAAAGACAGAACTTATGTTAACACAGAAAATAGTGACTTCATATGAAGATGCCAAGCGCAATCTAGAGGGCGAGCTTGTGAAAATTAAAGTGTCCTCAGAGGTATACATAATTCATATTTTAACAAGTAAAACTATTTTTTAAGTATTATTTTTTCATTCTTTACAATGTTTTTTCATTAATTTTATATTTTTCATTTATTTAAATGTCCTGCTTACAGATAGCAACAATGGAGAAAGACCAAGTTCTCGAAGAACTCAAAAGGGTGAAACAAGACCTCAACGACAACCTTTCAGCAGAAAAAACAATGAGCAAAACAAAAATACCTACCCTTCAATCTACCAGCTCCCAACAAAAACTGATTTCTAAAAGTCAGGACAAAATAAATGATTCCTGGTCCTCGACAAAGAAGAGCTTAATGGCTTTAGATGGGCAGACCAGCAGCAGTTCAAGTGTCACAATCGCTAGCATTGGCACGTCTCAAGTCAAGCAGATAACATCCAAAGTGTCACACTATGCAAGTACACAGAAAGAGGCCCTACAAAGCAGTGAGTTTCAGCAGAGCGAAGGATCCGGTTCCCGATTTTCTCCAAAACTGTCAGGGTTCAAAGGCAGTGTCAGTATTAGGAAGTTGATTAAAACCAAGCTATTGAATCGAGATGTTTTGCAAAAATTAGAATTGGGCCTCATCACAATAGAGGAGGTTCAAGCATCACTAGCTCAGTTTATCAGCAAACCAACTTCTATTGCAGGGGTGTATTTGGTGTCAAGCAAAAAGAAGATCTCATTCTTAGAAGCTGCAAAAATGGGTATTTTAGCTAAGGCCCATGCAATTGAGTACCTGGAGGCACAGGCTGCAACAGGTTGTATCGTAAACCCAGCTACTGGAATATCATACTCAGTACAAGAGGCTCTTGATAGGGGCATTATCGATGGAGACTTGAAAGACAAAATGATAGATGCTGAAAAAGCAGTCTCTGGCTATGTTCATGGTACTAAAATGCTGTCCGCGTTTCAGGCAGTAGAAGAAAGAATTCTTGACAGGCACAGAGGAAAGAAGATTCTCGAGGTCCAAATTGCAACGGGTGGCTTGGTTAACCCAGCAATAGGTGTTAGGATGCCTGTTGATATTGCCATTGAGCAGGGCCTATTAAACAAAGCCACTCTTCAGAGCCTCTATGACCCAGTGAACAACCCCAAAGGCTTTCATAGTCTTGACACAGGACAAAAGGCCTACTATTGTGAGCTGCTCAAAACATGTGTCTTTGACACTGATGGGGGTGTCTACCTCTTGCCTTTTGGGGACAAGCACCTCTCCGGTGTTGCCCCTGGTAGTTCCCATAGAGTATCAGTAGTTAACACTATTCATGGTGTGGAAATGACCACATATGAAGCATGGAAAGGAAGTTACATTGATAAGAAAACGTATCTATTTCTTTCACAGCAAGATTATGAATGGCAGGAAAAGTCATTCGTTGATGCCAGTGGATGCACGATGCATATCATTACTGACATCAGAAGTGGACGGCAGCTTTGTCTTGAGAGAGCTTTAACTGCGAAGTATCTTGAAACAAGCGAGTTTGTGAGCTATCAGAGTCAATTGATCAGTATCTATGAGTTAGCAGACCTCATATTGTCAAGAATGGTAGTTGTTGAAGATGTGAACAGCCCTGTTGCAGGCCTCTGGGACGTCCCTCAAAAGAGGCGCTTGTCTGTTTTGCAAGCCCTTCTACAGAACTTTATCGACAGACTCACTGCTTTAAGGCTGTTGGAGGCCCAGGCTTGCACAGGAGGCATATGTGATCCTTTCTCTGGTGAAAAAAGCACAGTCAAAGAGGCTCTGCATAGGGGTCTCTTAGATGAGTCGTTCTCTCGACAACTACAACAGTTTGAGCAAGCCTATTACGGCATCACTCACCCTCAGACAGCAAAGACCTTGTCCGTTGCTCAGGCCATTCAGGAAAATCTCTATCCAAAAGATGTAGGTCTCCGCTGCCTTGAATATCAGCTTGTGACCGGTGGTCTAGTAAACCCTGAGACCTATGGAAGGATCTCCCTTGAAGAGGCCATTCAAAGATGCTTTATCGACAGAGTCACGGCATCATTACTGAAAGATGAGAAGTCTTTCAGCAAATCCCTCACTTGTCCAAAGACCAAAAAAAAAATCTCTTTTAAAGAGACTCTTGAAAGGTGTGTCTATGACTGTCACACGGGGCTAAGGCTGTTAGAAGCTACCAAGTCCTATGCTGTTAGTGGGCCTCCATCATTCCACTATATCTGGACGTATCACCGCTGAGGAGTTTGTTTGTGTGTGCCAAATGAGTAGATTTATAAATATGCATTAGTGATTCAATAATATTTAACGGTATCTTATATTTTGCTGAAAAGAGGTAGAGGGGAATATATAAATAATTGTTAGCCTTACTAATGTCAGCCTTTGTCAATTTTGTTAACCTTATTATTTTTGGTACAATTTACTAGGAACCTTTTTGTCTCAGATAGTGGAAGTTACAGAATATATGGCCCTTAAAATCCACACAGTTACATAGGAAGCATTGTTGATTTTGCTGTAAATAAAGTGATGATGTTGTCAACAGAGGCTTTTAATGTTATTTGAATTATCATATTTCTTTCCACTAAACATTTTACACTCGTCATCCCTGCAAACATCATTGATCATTTTAACACATGGTTTAAGAAATTTATATATTTTGCACAAGTTAAACTCAGAGTACAGCACATAGAGAAGTACAACTTCTCATTTGGGGATTTTTCTAGGATTTTCTTTCATTTAAAATGTCTGGAGACTTTCAGTGATAATATCCGTACTACAGCATGTCAGTGCGATAACTGCTCTTCCAAAATCCGCATCTTTTTTTTTATTTAATTTTTTTTACATTTTTAGAGATCTGTTGATGAGGAGAAGAAAGAGCATGGTGATAAAGTTAGCAAGCTATTGCACTGGATGTCCAGTGTGAAGCCAGGTCTGAGCACAGATGAGAAGGCTCTGAGTGACAGTAACACCAACACAGAGACCTCTAATAAGCCCCAGGTAAAAATCAAAAAACGATGTGCAAAGAAATTACATCTTCCCTGCTAATAGCTTCCTCTAGCTATTCCTGCTAATAGCTTATTTTACCAGGAGGTGTATAATTACTTTATTACTGATTATTAAACGTATAATTCTTTTTCTTATTATTCAACTAATGTGACTGTAATATTATACCCAACAATAGGGGTTTTTCTTGTACAAAATAAAAATGAAGGCTTCTACTTTCTTCCTCATGCTTTATTTGTTGATCCTATTTTAATCGAACTGCAATGTTTGATTTGGGGATGTGTTCAATTTGATTAATCTCTAATAAATATGATGAGAAAATAGCTCAACCTAAATTTGGTCATCATGACAAATTGTCTGATGACTTTCCCTCATGGTTTTCTCATTTAAACCCATAGAGATGTTCACATGATTTTATTTGTATAAGTTGCACAAGCACACAAATGCCAACATTTCAAGAAAGTGTCTTAATAGACATACATGTACATAACCACTGTAGCTTTATTTTTTCAATATCCCCCTCCTAGAATCCCCTTCCTCACATAAATGAGTGTTGGTAGGAACGTTGTTAGAAAAACGTTTGCATCTTTTACAGTGTCTCCTTACATTATGTACATTGTCTGCATCAACTTAGATGAACACACAAAGCATTCCTAAACATAGTTTGATTCAGTTGATGGAAAAGTAAAGAAAACATTGAATAGAATTTGTATGATTTAAAATACATAGGGGGTGTTTTACCCAAATAATTATGGTATCTGTTAATTTTAGAATGTTTGGAGATAAGAATACTGTATGCTTAAACATTGGCCTTTGCTTTACTGTGTACTATGGATTACTGGCTCATGTCATAGTTCAGTCACCATCTACATAATATGGGTCTGTGTTCACTGCTTTCGTCTTGATTTATGACTGATATTGACTAGCTAGTAGTTATAAACATTTTAATTTACACTATCCATATTTCTGTTGTAGGTTTCAATAGAAGAAATTGTTACCAAAAAGGAACAAATTGCAGAGGCTTTGAGGTCCACACAGTTAATGCTGACTAAGCACAGTGACAAGTAGGTTACATTTACTTTACATTTATGACTCTTTTTTTTACTATCCACTGTTTTTATGATGGCTCTCTATATAAACATGCAGACAGAATTGATGTGGAAAAATTCTATGTATTTTTTATTTTATTTTTAGTTTATAAATTTTAATGCCAGCTTTGTCTTGACATGCAGGATGACAGAGGAGGAGAAGCAGGAGGCCAAAGAGCAGCTGAAATCTCTCCACCAGGCCTACAGTGATCTTTCTCAGGAGTGTGTTGAACACCCCCCCCCTGCTGAGCAGGTTGGATAATACACCCAATCAGTCCTCTAGAATGGAACAGGAGCTTATTGTGTGGTGCCATCTACTATTCAATTGCATGCCTAACCGTTTGTCGTGTTCTCCAGCATGGCGTGACAGGTTTTTGGTGTTGTTCTCATTCAAGACTTGTTGGACTTGATCGTTAGAACAATTTAAAAATATTTTAGATTTAAGACGTAGCACATCAGGGAATCTGAGTATGCTGTGAACATGTTTAAGCAGCACCCATCCATCCTATTGTTTTTTTCCCTACTTTTTACAGTCGTCATTGACACAACACTCTATAGGGACTTTCCTTTTCATTCTCTTACAGGTGTCCACCAAACAAATATATTCTCTGTACAATTTGTGTTGTATCTAACTTGACCTTGTGTTTTGCAAGATCCTAAATGTTTTGGTCACAGAAGCATGTCTGCTTTTAATGTGTAGACAGTATGTTTTCTTGCTGCTGAAACACTGACCAAGTCTTGCACTATTGCTCATGAGCTCTTAACATGCACATGCTTGTCCAAAGGGTGAGTACAGTTTTTGGCTTGCTTTTGCCAATGCATTGAATTTCAAATGATTGGACAAAAAACGTACCACGAAAGTTAACAACCATTTATTCCCCAATAATCTTCAACAGTATATTTAATAATGCCCATCATTTTCTACAGGATTTCCAGACAGTTGAGGCGGTTCTGGAGGTTGAAAGTGGAGCTGTGTATTCTGTCTTCCACTCTGTCCAGACAGGCCTCATTGATCAGACCACCGGACTCAGGCTGCTAGAAGCCCAGCTTCTAACCACTGGCCTAAACCTTCCTGAATGCCAGATGAGGGTGGAGCTGGATGATGCTCTCAAACGTAATCATATTTCCAGGCCAACATGGAGACTTTTGCAGGAGCTGAATGAAGCAAACAAGTGCATCCACAGCTTGCCATTCTCATCCGAACCCCTCCCTGTAATAGCAGCGCTTAGAGAAGGTTATATCCCTGAGCGCATAGCCCTCAAGGTCTTGGAGATCCAGCTAGCCACTGGTGGGCTGAGGGTATCTCATACCAGGGACGTAGTGACCCTAGACCAGGCATTTCAGTTTGGCATGATTCCTCCCCCTCTCTACGTGAGGATAACAGAGAGACAGAACACAGTGAAGGATTTGATCCACCCCAACACGGCTGAGAGAATGTCGCTCGCACAGCTAATACAGACGAGTGTCCTCCATGAGGAGACAGGCAAGAGACTTCTCCCAGTGAGAAAGACCCACAGTGGGACTTTATCATTAACATCAGGGAGAGAGGTCAGTATAATGCAAGCTGTTGGTGAGGGCCTAGTGGATCGGGACACCATGCTTAGGCTATTGAGTGCTCAGCTGTTTGCAGGTGGAATTATTGACCCTTATTCAGGTGTCAAATACACTGTAGAAGAAGCTTTGTCCGAGGGCCTGATTGACCAAGACACTACTACTGGGATACTGAGTCATCAGATACAAAATGGTGGAGTTGTGAACCCTCAAAATGGCGTGAGTCTAACGGTGGACGAAGCTGTTCAATGTAATTTGATGAGCTCTAGTAGTGCGCTCTTAGTACTTGAGAAACAGAGGGCATTCGTAGGACTTTTATGGCCTCTCTCTGGGGAAATCCTCACTGTTTCGACCTCAATGCAGCATGACATCATTACCAATCAGTTAGCCAGCAAACTACTTAGTAATAGGCAGAAGATAGCAGCCTTTTACATACCAGAGAATTCAGAGGTTGTGGACATTAGGTCTGCCACTCAGAATGGTTTGATTGACAAGCATACAGCAGAGGTGTTGAAAACCATAGACATTCCAGATTCCTTTCCTGATGTTGATGGTTTTGATGAAAGATTTTCCTCTTGGCTGATGTTTCAAGAGCTTCAAATTGAAGGAATCCATCCTCCAATAGATGGACTAGGGATTGACCAGACAAATATCAGGATCCCAACTCCCGCAGAAGCCAAAAAATTATTTATCTCTTACCTTATGTTGAACAGTTACATGGATCCCCAATCTGAAACAAGACTATTAATCTATGAAAGTCAATTGTCTGATATGGCAAACCTTTTAATTGGGTTTTCAAAAGACACTTCTCAAAATGAAGAGCACATTCCAATAGCTCAGGGCTCGAATAATATGATGAAAGAAGATTCCATAGAGCAGATCTTTGACTCTGATTCCGAGTCCAATCAAGATTCAGAAGTCCCTCTTGATATTAATAGTGATTCAGTTGTATTGCACATCAAAGAAGAGTCAGATCAAACTGGGGAGGAGACTTCTCTCTATTGGGTTTCCAGTGAGAGTGGACTCACATTTGATGCTGATATAGAGACATCCGTAATAACCTCTGTCATTAATGTAACACAGATGGAGTCTGAATCTAAGATGATTTCGGAAAGCAGTCTTCAAAATCATACAAGTGGGTTGAGCCCAATCCAACCTTCAATTGAAAAAGATTTTAAAACGTCTGTACATTTCTTAAATTATGATCGTGGGGATCCTGTTAATATAGATTCCATTATGTCTGCCACACCAGAGAACATAGTTGTTCACAGAGAAGGCTCAGAGAATAGAATTAACATGGACCTGCCCTCAAGTACTCTCAACTTAAAACATCCTGTGCCACTAGTAACTCAATGTAATCAAACACAAACAGAAGCTAACCGTGATTCATTTTGTTGTGAATCAGCTGACACGGTTGCCATGTCGGTTGCCATGTCCCCAGACTCGGCCTGCCCAAAAGAATTATGGGATGGTGGAGATGAAAGAGGCTACGCCATCCACCTTCTCAAAGCACAAGTGGAGGAGGGTGGCATTTTGGACGTCACCTCCGGGAAGCGCTATAGCCTGGCAGCAGCTCTCGATAAAGGCCTTGTAGATGAGGACACTGTGCTAGAGGTACTCGCTCTTCAGATACGTCAGACAGGAACCCTAGGGGATGCCGTTTTAACCCTGAAGGAAGCTGTTTCTAACGGGGCCATCTCCTCCCACGTAGCCCTGCAGATCATGGAGCAACAGAACCTGTTAGGCGGTGCGTTTGACTCCATATCCACAAGTGCTGTTAGTGTGAGGGAAGCATTGGAATCAGACCCGGTTAATGAGGGGTTAACTAATAAGATCATTCACTC
The DNA here is from genome assembly GCA_026901105.3 of Galaxias olidus. Classification (NCBI taxonomy): domain Eukaryota; kingdom Metazoa; phylum Chordata; class Actinopteri; order Galaxiiformes; family Galaxiidae; genus Galaxias; species Galaxias olidus. The sequence goes on from JAPMUY010004932.1 coordinate 293,187, forward strand.
TGACCACACGCACAGATCCATAGTGGACCCTGAAAGGCTCTCACCACACACCTCAACTGAGAAAAAGGCTGCTATTATTGTTCTTGATCTTCCGGATGAAAAGAGTGACAGGGTAAAAATGTATGAAAGAGAACTCATAGGTCATTTAGAGCAGATGGGGGATTCTTTGACCCCCTCCCTTCCTCCATACCTCCTCACCCATGGGCCTTCCCACAGTCAGACAGACTCACCCATACCACCATGGCAGGTTTCAGCAGAATACATCATCCATCAAAGTGACAGGGCCGCTTCGCTCAGGAGGAACCGTGTCTCCCCAGGCTTCTCTAGAAATGAGATGCCAGATAAAGTAACTGCATCTCAAAATGTCATGCAACCTGGCGTTTCACCAAACACATCTCACGTGCCTCGTTTGAGCGATAGCCATACTGAGACAGTGATGCAGACGGAAGACGTCCGCACCATGTTCACTCTGAACGAGGGCCAGCTCAGAGCGGCGTACCGCGAGCCGGTGGCCGATCAAACCGTGAGCCCTGTGCAGAGTGACTCGGGCGTGTCGTGCTCCTCGCTCAGCGACATGCACGCTGAAGAAAGGAGAATAGAGAACGTTCTCCATGCTAGCCAGTCACCCCCGGTCAGTGAGTCACCCCTGACAGCAGACAACTCTTTACATAGAGCTATCTCTGACAACGTCACTGGCTCAATGTCTCCTGCTGACTATCTGACAGGGGTCAAAGATAACGGCAGCGGATTTTTAGAAGCAGACACTTTGCTGCCTAGGCAACCAATTATGAAGTCAGAGACTAATACTACTACATCCAGCCAGAATGTGCAGTTGGAGGGTGTGTCTGTCAGTCACAGAGAGACAACAATACAGTTCATTGAAACTTCTTATTTTCCTGTTTCTGTACATGATGCACAAGAAAGTGGTGGGAATTATGCCAGCTATGATATAGATTCTTCCAAGCCTTTAAAACCTATTCCTATTAGAATAACACCAGATACAAAATTTAAGAGAATAGCTGCAGTTGAGGTTAAACCCTGTGATGATGACCTAGACAGACACCCTAATGACACTTACACACTGGCCACAAACAAAGTTGATCATCACAAACATACAGGACAGTCTAGGGATGACTATCCCCTTGCAACGGGAAGAGCTCCCCCTAGCTGCCTACCCTCTGCATCAGACATGAATTCAAGCCATGCTCACCATGGAATGCAGACAGCTTTTAGATTAGATATAATACCAGCAAGAAATATTCCAGATAAGTCTACTTCCTTTGTAAATCCCAGTCAGATGGCAACTTGTGTTGAATCAGATTGCTTTATTAAATCTGATAGAGACCCCACACCTGCCTCACTGACCTTTACCGCTCTAAGTTCTGGCTCAGACAGGAACGTGAGAGCAGAGGGGGCAGACGACGACCACTTGCTGGAGGCTGAGAGCCACCCAGTGGAGGATGTCAACGCTATGGTTCCCACCACTCCTCCGTCTGCTAGGAGGGGAGGTTTAGAGGAGGGACATGGACAAATAAAAACAAGTGATCCAGACATTCTTGCGGATGTTTTAAAGCAAGAAGCTTTTGGTTCAAACCGAAAGGATGACGTCGATCAAAATAAGTCTCACCAAGAGGAGATACGTCATGAAAACACACCTCCGTCAAATGTATCAGATATTCAGTCCCAACTGCTGCACGTTCTTCAGACCATATCCTCCAACCAGGACCCTGGAGTGCTGCAGGAGGTTTTGGAGACCCTGAGCAGCGTCCTAGGGGGTAAGCCCTCAGAGAGCAGACACCAGCCCCTGGAGAGCATCCAGGAGGAGAGCGCTGAGGAAGAGGACGAAGATGCAGTGGATCTCGTCCCTGCAGACAGCTGTCGCACTACCCAGGTCAAGCAGGAGCAGCACACCGGCACCAGCTCAGATGTTGACCAAACCGACGAGGTTAAACTAGAGGAAACGGTAATAAAAATAAAGAACTGTGCATTTAGCATGTTTATGTTCTTTTAGAACGCTGTGCAAAATGACTGATTGAAAAAAATATCTATATTTCCAGCAACACAAACACTCTACCCAAGATTATTTGGAGTGTGTTGGCAGACTTCAGGATCATGCTGATGTTCTGCAGGACGCACGCCATGACCTGTTGTCCAAGGGCCCTCTGAGCAACAACCTGGAGGAGTTACACAGCCAGCTGGGGGAAGCTCAGGTTTGAGAGACAAAAACAAACAGTAGACACCTGAAATGTATTAGTATGATGGAACTTTAGCTTCCTTTTTCCTTTCAACATTTGCATGACGATCTGCCAACATGCCTAGGGCATCGACCATCTGCCTCTTAAAGGTCTTGGTTTGTTTTTAGTTTTTTTACTGTAACTTTTGTATTTTTTTTTTTTAGTCTCTGGAATCTCATCTGTCTACACTAGTCGGCATTCTGAACACAGATCTGGAGACAGCTAAGCAGTTGTTAAACCATGTTAATGAAAATGTTCCCACTCAAATCCAACAAGACTTGACCTCAGCCTTCCTAGACTTGCAGCCAGCTTTTGAAAACGTTACTCAAATGGCTACAGAGTGGACTCATGCACTGAATCAGGCAATAGAAACAGGCAAGGTTGGTCAGCATTTCTTATTGTTTTAATGTGTATATGGTTATGTGGCTGGGGTTGCAGCACAACTTTATATGTTTGCTTGTACTTTCAGGCACACCTCGAGTCTACATACCCGGAATTATTGAGCAATCTTGATATACTATCTGTCTGTGTCCAAGGAAACTCAGAGAGTATTGATCTGGAGATGATAAAAACATGCAATATTGACACACTGAGAGACATAATTCAGCAGAACAAGGTATCTTTTACACTTCCCACTAAAATGGTATAAAGGCAATTCCTTATTTAATCCTCAGCAACTTTATATCCCAACAGTTGGACAGGTTTGACTCGTGCTCCGTAACACCCTCTGTTATTTCCAGGAAATGGAGAAAACCCTGACAGCAGCCCAGCCACAGCTAGAGGCAGTAGCATTTGACATCCAGTACTTTGTCTCTGAGCATGCCCAGTTCCTGAGCCCAGCTCAGAGCAAGCACCTCCTTAAATCACTGAGCGCCACCCAGAGGGGGTTTGGGGAGCAACGAGAGTTTGTGGCTTTGCATAGACACGCCCTTGAAAAACAGCTGGAGATAAGAGAGAAGGAGAGCCAGCAGAAGGTTTGGACCTTTGGTTGTGAATATGGTGTAGCACACCATACATGGCGCCAGAAATGATTGATGAAGCCATTATTATTATTTGTGTACTTGTTGTAAATAAAATGCATAAAACACAATAATTGTCAGATGAGCACAGTGCATGTATATACTGCTTTATTACTCTCAACTGTATTGAACACTAGCGTTTGCATTGAGTTTATTTGTATATGAATGCCTTTAGTTCAAGTTATAGTTAAGTGTTAAAGTAACAGTATTGCATGACTAAGTGCTTGACCACAGCTACAGACTAACCTTTCTCCTAGTCCCCCCCTCCCTCCCTCCCTCCCTCCCTCCTTCCCTCCCCCTCTCCCATATTTTGCAGGCTACAAGACGCTCTGTGTATATCTCACAGTGGATACAATGCATCTTCAGAGATGGAACGCTTTCTCCGACAATCCTTAACACAAACCTGTTCTATTCTATTCTGTTCTTTTGTTTTGGCATTACCATGTCTTGAAACATGCTTAATGGATGGCTAGCATGTTTACAGCATACTCAGTCCACTGTAGGAAAGGCCTGTGTGTTTCTCTCTCGCTCTTCCTGCTTGTTTCCTGTCGGTGCTGTGGGATAACAGATTGAAGTACATTTCTTTGTGCTGCGCAGTGTGTGGTGCAGAAACAGCGGGAGATCACAGACAAACTGCAGGAGCTGTGTGACAACCTGACCCAGACAGAGAACCAGTTGATTGGGAATCATCAGCAGACTGACAGTGCAGGCAACGTGGTAGACCTGCAGCAGTGTCAGCAAGAGCATCAAGTAGGCTTCATAAAAGTCATTTTGTACATCTTTACAGAACCTGTATCTGTTTTATTTCTGCTTAAAAATATATGTATAATTGAAATAAATAGGTTGTTCAGTCTGTGGAGCGAATATTTATAGTAGTATGTCTGTCTGTTTAATCTCAAGGCCTTGCAGAAAGATGTGCTGACCAATGCCAGTGCCTTGAGTGAGGTCATCAGCAGTACAAAGAAGTTTCTGGAAGAAAACCGGGCCAAGCTGACGCCAGAGCAAATTGCCGCCATAGAAAACACATTGGAGGAGGCCAAGAGCAAGTCCAAGCACATCAACCAACGGGCCGAGGAGTCCAGGAAAGACCTGGAGAAGGTTGTGACCATTGCCAAACAACAAGAGAGTGAGAAGGTTAGAATCCAGGTCAAGTTCTATGCATGAGTAGTTCTTCAATCAAAAGGAATGTTATCTGACCTGAGGGATAGTTAAAAAATGAAACAAATCGCTAAAGTGAAACGTAACACCAGAAATTGTTCTCAAGTACCTGATGTTAACAATAATAATTTAGGAATTATTTTATAACTCATCAACACTCTTACATCTTTGTGTCTTTTTAGGTAGCTGCTATTGAGCAGCTTGAAGAAAGTAAAAACAAGATTGAGGGTCTCTTGGGCTGGATATCCAACATAAGCAACCTTCCCAGTGTTGACCAAACAGACTACATGGGCAAGCAGAATGGGAACATGCCTCCAGAGAGCCCAGCTACGGCCATTACAGGAGAAGAGGATGATCCCAATGGAAATGCTTTTACAACAGATAATTGCCCTGAGAGATCGGCAAGTGGAAAGAACTCCTCGTCCAAAGATCTGGACCTAGATAAGCAGTATGACTCTGTCAAGGTACATACTCTTGTTTATAAATCGAACATTCTTTTTTGTAATTTAATTTTACATAGTGACTGAAGTGACATTGTTATTGTTATTAACTAAAAAACACTTTTCTGGTCCCTGCAGGCTCGCCACCAGGAGATCCTGTCCCAGCAGCAGGAGCTGATCATGGCTACCCAGTCAGCCCAGGCCCTGCTGGACAAACAGGCCGCGACGCTGTCCCAGGAGGAAAAGGACAAACTCCAGAGGGACATCCAGGAACTTAGAGACCGCTACGAGGCCTCCCTCACCCAAGCAGAGCAGCAGATGAAGCAGCTGCAGTGTGTCCAGGAGGAGCAGAGGAAGTTCCAGGCTGACTGTGAGGAGTTTGGGGTGTGGCTACAACAGGCCGAGAGGGAGATGGAGGAGCTCGGGGCCCCCGCTGGCTGCCTCAACACCGTCAGTGACAAGCTCCAGCGCCAGAAGAGCTTTTCTGAAGACGTCATCTCTCACAAGGGAGACCTGCGCTTCATCACCATCTCTGGACAGAAGGTTCTGGATGTGGCTAAGGCGTGTGGGCGAAATGGCCCAGGGGGAAAAGACGATCAGCCGCCGTTAGACACCTCTGGAACCTGTGCTGATGTGCAGGAGAAACTGGACTCTGCTGCCAGTCGCTACAAAGCCCTGCATTCACACGTATGTGTCATGTGTGTGTATAGGTTCTAATCAGGCCAAGACTTTTTCTTACACAAAGTGTCGTTGCTTGCTCTTGCCACATGGTGGGAGCATTTCCTTTACCAATAAATGTAAACAAAGGTGCTTTTTGTACTATGCACTAGATATCATGTAAAGAATTGAAGCATTGGAGCTATTTGGAAACTATGCCAGCTCATTTTATGTTGTTTTTTTTTTCTCCAAAGTGCAACCAGCTTGGCAACAATCTGAAAGAAGTGGTAGACAAATATAAGAAATATGAAGACTCATCGACTGACGTGCAGAAGTGGCTGGACAACTCTGAGGAGGAGGCAAGAAGACAACAGTCCGAGGCCATCGCTGCTGACCCCAAAACACTACAGAAACAGCTGGAGGAGGCCAAGGCATGAACCACTACCAACACTCACTAAATCAGACCTAAACATAGCCATGATTTCTTATCGTAAGGGTGCTGGGCAAGTGGATGAATAGCTGTTTACTGACAAGTTAACAGGAGTTACTCATGCTCTGAACAAGCAGCAGACTTTTTGGTTATTACGCTGCAGACCGGCTATCTCCATATACAGTGTTTCCACACTCACTTTAAAACAACACGGAGCTATTTATAGATTCAAGTTCAAACTCACAGCAGTCAAAGACGCAAATAGCTTTGCTCTGGTACATTTTGTTGCTAACATGTGCCTGAAAGTGAGAGAGGGAGAGAGAGATTGAGTGAGAGAGGGAGAGGGAGAAGGAAGGATAGAGAGAGTGCTGGAGCGAATGCCTGGCCAGGCTACACTCTAAAGAATGCCTATTATCCTGAAAATACATCATATCCCAACAAGAGAGGCAAATTGAGTTCTGCTGCCATGTGACTGCAATTTTGGAGGCTGAGATAGTGAATTGTTTTCTAACATCTCTCTCCGGAGGCAATGAGTCATTTAACCGAGATATGCTGAGATAAGAGGCGCCTGAAATCTAAGACCACAACACGTCTCCTTGTTCTGCTTACAAATCCCCTCAGTAAAATAATTCCCTTGAATGTAAAATAATCCAGAAGGGGGTTTCAGGGCTCTAAACGAGCCTAAACTGCATTTATTATGTTTTACCTGACAACATATTGCGTTAGTTCCTGATTGATATTCTTAAGGAAGATCAGAATTGGTCGTACTAAAAGCTGTATGGAATGATGTGTATGCAAGACAAGCACATTTAAAATCCTGTCATTATAAAATTGCCATATTCAGGGTCTGCAAGGTCAGACAACTGGCCATCAGACTGCCATCGAGACACTTCGCAAAACTGCTGACTCCCTGATCGCGGCTGAAGGAGACCTGCTGACCAATCAGGATGAGATCCAGGAGACAGTAGGTGAGGAAATGGTCGACAAAGGACCCCTGATCCACTGCCGTGTGTGTCAACAGGGAAATATTTGTCAAAGTACTGCCAGTATTTTTGGTGATTGTCATTGATAGTTAAGTGATGGGTTTGGAATTTAATCTAGAATGGAAGAGTGCTTTCAGAGTGTTTATACTGTGTCACTTGTAATTGTTGCTATTTTTTCAATTTAATCAAGTGAAGGTAGTATAATTTATTTTTTAAATATCTGTAGTTCTATAGTAACTAATGTGTGTAAAACATGACATGACATTCTATAAGATGACCTGGTGGAGAGATATGACAACTTGGCAAAGTCTGTTAGCGATCGTAACGAGAAGCTGCAGATTACGCTGACGCGTTCCCTGAGCGTCCAGGACGGACTGGACGAGATGATCGGGTGGATGGAGGGAGTTGAGAAGAGTGTAAAAGAGAAAGGACAAGTGCCTCTTGACTCTGCAGCCATTGGGAATGTGCTCAGTAAAGAGGCAGTATGTAAACTTTTTAGAAATGTCTTTGAGCAAAAACATTTACACAGCTACACATCCTTTTTTAGCTTTTCCCCTGAAATAATCACAATACGTTTGAAAGAATCACTACACTTTACACATTACAATTATATCACTAATGAGATAACAAAAACACCTGTCTGTTTTCACACATTCGCTCTAGGCACTAGAGCAGGATATTGCAAGTCGTCAGAGTAGCATCTCAGCCATGAAGGCCAAGGTGAAGAAGTTTGTAGATACAGCTGATCCCTCTGCGGCTGCCCAGCTTCAGTCCAAGATGGATGCCCTGTCCCAGCGTTTTACGGACGCCTGTGACAAGCACAAGCAGAAAGTTGTCCAGCTGGAGCAGCTGAAAGACAAGGTAGAAGAGTTTGAGGAGACCTCCGAAAAGGTGCAGCAGTTTGTTGTGAAGCGTTCGCAGGAGCTTTCAGAGACAGATGGCCCTGGGAAGAATGTCAAGGAACTCTCCCAGCTCATGCAGGTAGCTACACCGCTGCCTTTTACTTTAGTCTATGCATTCACCTAAACAAACGTTTTCCCTGCAGTAGACCATAGTTTGACTGACTGATCCAACGTTTCTGTAGAACACCAAGTCAGAGTTGGCCGAACATGCCAAGGATGTGGACAAACTACAGAAGCTGTCTAAGGAGCTCTCGGACATGGGTCCCGAGGGAAGCAAAGCCCAAATCCAGGGCAAAATGGAGAACATTGCCAACACCTTCAGTTCCTTCAATGACACCGTGAGAGAAAAGTGAGTGGAGAAAAACCTCTTCATATTATATATATATATATATAACGTATATATATGTATATATATATATATATATATATATATATATATATATATATATATATATATATATATATATATATATATATATAATATGTTTTTACATTGAAAATAAATTAGTGTCTTGTCTGGTGTGATATGTTGTTTTAATAAACGGTGGATCGTGTTGCCATGTCTATCACAGAGAGGAAGAGGTGTCATCGTGTCAGGAGCAGCTGGGAGAGTTCAGGTCCGCAGCGGAAGAACTCAGGGCGTGGCTGGAGGAAACTAATGGAAAAGTACCTGTGACTCAGCCAACCAGTAGTGAACAAAGTCTGGGACAGGATTTGCAGAAAGCCCACGTGAGTCACTCGACAGATAAATGCTCTGTTATCGTTTTATTTCCATTAGTGTTTAGACTATTTTGCACTGAAGGCCCACACTACCTAGCAGGAGAAGCCTTTCATAGTCTTGACATCATAGATTAGTAATCATGCATAAGGAACCAAACAAGATAAGTATTACGCCATGTATCTTCTCCAGCCTCCTTTTCTGCTTTCCAATGCCAAAGTAGTGGAAGATTAATTGAAGGTGTTTTAAACGAGACGCTTCAGGGAGTAAGATATTAGATTGGTGGGATTTCCAGCCAGAATAACTCCCTTTACAGCCGATTAACTTGAATGCTGCTGAGAAGATGAAAGGGAGCAGAATAATGAACCAGATGTAAATAGGCGTAACCATAGAGATAGAACAAGGGTGTGACATCAAAAAAAAAAGGTTGTCACATCGAGCTTTGTAGCACATTCACATTTTCATTATGTGAATCTGTGGTCAGAATAACTTTTTTTTATTTTTTATGTTTTCATCACCATTACAAACATTTGTGTTGATTGGTCTGACTGATCTTTTGTCAGGGATTGCTAGAGGAATGGACATCCAAAGGCCCTGCCGTCCAGGACTTGAACAGCAAAGGCTCTGCACTGTGCAGCCTCATTGGTGTTCTCACATCTCCTGCCAAGGGCAAGACGTCACACAAGTCAGGTAAACTGAAACCTAATGTTCAGATTCTCTTCTTTTTTTTTTACGCATGCTATTTTGATGTAAACAGATTGAACACGTTAACCAGCAGTGATCATGCAATGATCATTTGACGTAATGTTTTCATACTGCAGTACAGTACACTATCCCTCTTCAGCTTGCACAGTGCAGGCAAATATACCAAAGGCACCACATTTTCCTGTGAATTCATACTGGTACTGCTGCATTGTGAAAAGTATTACCTCCTATTTTTCACTTGCATCTTTGTTCTGAAGCTTATGGAATAAGCTTCCTCTTTATGTTTCTGTGTTAGCTGTTACTAATGGTGGAGGTCCAGGGAACCATGCCTACCTAACCAATAAAGGTAATAATTTCTGACTAGTACCGTGCTAAAAATGGTGATAATGTGTATAACACATTATTCCCAACCTTGACTTCAACCTAACAAAGCTATGAATCAGAATGTGCTTGCAGAGTTGGACTTTACTGGAGGCTTTGTTTACTTATGTAAAGTTAGAAGTTAAAGCTGCATCATGGGCCATTTACTATGACTGCAATAATCACCAATAACTCCGCTTTCTATACAAGCCAGTATATTACTCAAAGATTTACTGTAGTCTGTTAACCTGCCTGTAGAACTGATGGTGGTCCAGCAGAACATGTCTTTCATCAATGAGGGCTATGAGAGCCTTGGGGAGATGCTAAGGAATCGAGCGGCCGAGCTTAGTGGTCTAGTGGAGGAGGTGAAAGGGACTCAGAAGGAGTCCGACTCCATGATGACATGGCTGAAGGACATGAAGAAAACCGCAGCCTCCTGGAACAACGCTTCCCAAGAGAAGGACTCCGTGAAAACACAGCTGGAGCAACAGAAGGTGCAGAAAGATTACGCAATTCAAGCAGCTTAATTGATTGTAAAAGTGTGTTTAATGCAACATATAGAACATAAATATAGTTGTCATGGAAGTCGCCCTTACACATTTTTGCATGAAAAATTCTATATTTGTTCAGTTTTTGGAAAACGATCATCATTTTGTCCATACTCCTTTTCTGCCAGGCCTTTGAGGAGGACATGAAACAAAATAAGGAGCAGCTTCAAAAGTTGAGAAAGAAGCTCGTCCATCTGATGGAGAAAAACCCTGACTCCCCTGAGGCAGCAAAATGGAAGCAGATGCTGGCCCAGATAGGTATGTGTCTGTCTTGACATGTTTGATCTACTCTATCAGTGCAGAGAAATCAACATGAAATCTGTCGGCACATGCACTTCCCAGATCCATCCTTTAAAAATCAATTCTCAGCCAAAACAGTTGGACTCCCCCTTACGCCAACAGCCGTGGCACATATCTGGCTCTAAACTCTGACCAGTGGGGGTGTGATACTGTAGGGGTCTGTTATGTTCATTATGCTGAGAGCGTCACTGTTTCACCCCCCCTCCTGTTGCTTAGATGCTGCCTGGGCAGAGGTCAACGGTGCAGCAGAGGACAGGAAGCAGCACCTGGAGCAGTCCAACAGGAACCTGGACCAGTTCCAGACCACAGAGCCACAGCTCCGCCAGTGGCTCTCTGAAAAGGAGCTGATGATGAGTGTCCTTGGGCCCCTCTCGATGGATCCTAACATGCTTAACACGCAGAGGCAGCAGGTTCAGGTAATACAAGTGAAAATTATGTGGACCTTTTTCCCAAAGTGTTTTTTCCCAGCAGATTTTTTAAGATAATTTAGACTGTGTGCAGTATACTAAAAATCTAACTTTTTTAAATCTTCTTGCGTGTTTATAAATAAAATATTAATTTATTTTTTATTTATTTTTACGTAGATCCTCCAGAATGAGTTTGCAAGCCATAAGCCCCAGTACGAGCAGCTCAGTGAGGCTGCCTCTGCTATCCTGAGCGGTTCAGGATCCCAAGACCCCTCTAGTGGGAAGCTGGTGAGAGAGCAACTAGCTGCTGTCACCCAGAAATGGCAGGGTCTAACTGGGCAGCTGGACCAGAGAGCCAGCCTCATAGACCAAGCTGTGGGGAAGACAGGCCAGTTCCAGGGACTACTGAGGAGCCTAAGTCAGACCGTCACTGAAATGGAGGCCCAGCTCGGCAGCCAGCAGGCTCTCAGCACACAGCCTGACGTGGTGAAGAAACAGTTGGAGGAGGCCAACGCTATCTCTGCCCGGCTGAGGGAGGAGAGGAAGAGATTGAGGGAGGCAGAGGAGCTGTGCTCGGAGCTGTCGGCCACGGTGACGGAGAGCTACCTCAAGGCTGACCTGGCCAGGCAGCTGGAGAGTGTCACTAAGCCATTCAAACAGCTAGATGACAAATCAGGTTTGACCATAGTATTTTTATGACAAGCACATAGGCTTCACGTTTTGGTGGAAAATAACAATATCTACCTTTTTAATGCTCCAAATAATTTCATAAAAATATCAATGTTATGGTCAAATAGTCACATCAAACCTTAGTAATGTTGAATCAGGAAATGTAGTGACAATAATATCACATATTATTCATGTTTGTTATGACCTATTGGGTAATTATTTGTGTTGATAAATATTTTATGTATATATATATATATATATAATATTTTATGTAATTACATAGTCACTTAATTGAGTGAGAATTTGTTCAATTCGCCTCTCTTCATCAGGTAAGAGGATTCAGCAGCTGAACTCGGCCTTCGCCAGCTCCCAGGAGTTCCACCAGACCTCCAAAGACTTCCAGGACTGGTTGAACGAGAAGCTCCAGGAGCAGTCTAAACCCCTGCCCATATCAGCCCAAGTGGAGCCACTCCGGCAGAGCCTCAAAGAGCACACTGCACTCCAGAAGGTCCTCAGCGAACACGAGAAACCTTACCACAGCGTCGTCCGAGTCGGGGAGACTCTCCTACAGAGAACGGATGGAGCAGAGAAGGTGGCGCTACAGGGACAGCTTTCTACCCTGCGTTCCAACTGGGAGGACATGAAGAAAAACTCCACAGACCGGATGGACAAGCTCCAGGGTACTCTGCAGAAGGCTCAGAAGTTCCAAGAGCATGCGGAGAAGCTTAGCACCTGGGTCCAGGAATGTGAGCTCAGGGATGGCTGTGTGAAGCTCAGCGTCGATCCCGTCCAGGTGGAGAGTTCCATTTCTCAGGTGAAGGCAATCCAGAAGGATGTGGACAAACACAGGGGACTCCTGGAGCAGCTCAACGCAGCCGCTGACAGTCTTCTAGAGGTGGCTACTGCCGACACCGACGCTGTCCAAGACAAGAGGGCAGCTCTTGGCCAGAACGTGGAGAAAATCACAGAGGGTGTGCAGAATAAGAGGGAGTCACTGGAGAAGATCTCCCAGAGGGTGAAGGAGTTCCATGACACGAAGAAAGAGGCCAAGGGACAGCTGGAGGGGACCCGGAAACAAATGGATGCCCTCGAATCCCTGGGGCCCCAGGCTTATACTAATAAGAATCTGACCAGTATCAAGGCCCAGCAGAAGAGCCTGGAGGGCGTGCAGAGCCAGGTGGAGCACCTGAAGAGCCTGGCCCAGGGCCTGGTGGTGGAGGTTTCAGAGGCCCATGGGGTCACAGACCTTCTCCTCCAAGCCGACAGCCTGGAGAAAGACTACGGCTCGCTCAACGACAGAGTAGGGGAAACCTGCTCGGCCCTGGAGGGCAAGCTGCAAGGCATCGGACAGTTCCAGAGCAACATCCGCGAGATGTTCACAAAGTTTGCTGACCTGGACGACGAGTTGGACAGCATGGCGCCAGTAGCACGGGATCAGGCCACTCTCAAGGAACAGCAAGAAAGCATCCGCAGCTTTGTGAGTAAACTAACAGAGCTGATTGCCAACACGGCCAACGCTGAGGACAGCTGTAAGAAGATGCTGGAGTCTGAAGCCTCCCCTGACCTGCTGGGCCTGAAGAGAGATTTGGATGCCCTCAGTAAGCAGTGTGGCAAGCTGATGGACCGTGCCAAGGGTAGAGAGGAGCAGGTGGGGAGCACACTGGGTCGCCTGGAGGAGATGTACTCTAAGCTTCAGCAGTTCACCAATAAACTGGGCGGAGCCAAGGAGAAGGAGGAGTCCCAGGGAGTGGTTGGCATGGAGACGGAGGTCATCAACCAACAGCTGGAGACCTTTAAGGTAGCATGTCGTCGCGTAAATAGCTTTACATGCACACGGTGACTGAAGGAGTCTTAATTCTAATTATTATCAGAAATTGTTACTAAATATAATTTTGACTTGCTTATAAGAGAGTTCATTTTGAATGTAGAGAGAGAGAGAGAGAGAGAGAGAGAGAGAGAGAGAGAGAGAGAGAGAGAGAGAGAGAGAGAGAGAGAGAGAGAGAGAGAACCTTGCCATTCCTTTGGTATTGGTTACACATGCTTTGCTTTTGCCCTGTCTTGAGGATCAATTTCATCAGCCTGGCCACTGATGCCATTAATCTGCAATGTAGGCATAATCCTGGAACACAATATGCTACCCTTATTGAAATATTACTCTCTTCTCAGGCTCTATCATACATCTGCATTTGCAGCAGCATTTCCGCACGATCAATCTAATATTGCAGTGTAGTTACTCCACATACAATCTTATGGACCCTATTTCAATGCAAATGTGTGTCTGACTAATGATATTTATATGTTTGGGAGGCACTTCCTTCTAATTTATGCCTTGTCCTAGATTTCTCATAAATCTCTCATGTCATGACCCTCTCCTGCAGGAGAGTTATAATCGGGGTTTTTGGCGTGTTGTCTTTGTGTTGACCCCATATGACCTGAGTTCACCCAGCAGGCGGGCCACTGCTGGGCCTGTTGGCCACGTGTGCGGGGTGTCCTTCTGGGGATTGCTGCCGCAGAGCATCTGGCACTCACAAAAGGAGCTGTGTAGCCTATGAGCCTTTGTGGTGGGCGAGGACCTATAGAGCCAGCTGGGAGCATGTGGGGTGTTGTTTCCCTGGGTGACGGCGATGGAGTTGACTCCTGTGCTCCTCCCTAATTCAGAGGGCGGCTGGTGAACATGTCAATCACTGGCTTGACCTGACAGCTTTGTCTTTAAGTTTTGGCCAAACCAGTCACTGGTTCCCCCGCATCTTTACAGTTGTAGAACAGACCGATGTTGGCAAATTGAGTTGGAGCAATACATTTTTTTTCAGTAACTCTAATAGAGATTTGCGTATTAGACCGTGCCACTTCATCAAAGTTCAGCGTTTCAACTATTTATAATATTTAAAAAATAAATCTTTTTTTTTTTTTTACAATCCGCAACCCTTTTTTCTTCCTCGGTTCAGGAAATTCAGCTGTTTTTTCTATCTGCTTACTATCATGGCTAGAGCTGGTGTATTAGACAGTGATCAAAGAGAGAAAGCCATTATGACGACTTACAGCAGGATATAAAACGTTCTAAAGAGCTTGTAAATTCCTGTGGTCCATGCAAGAGGATTAACCTATATTTGGATTCAAAATGGTTAGTTTTTCACATGCTCATAATTCCTCATGACAATGTGTGCATACAATGACATACATCCACAGAAAATATAGGTCAAGGGATTTTATTACATTTTCATGTTATTTTTTTTATTTTAATCAAAGGGGATTTTACGATAATTATTTAGTACTCACAATATTTGAGAGACTTTAGATAAATATAATAAAAAGCTTGTTGTGTTGCATCTTAATAAGCATTCTTCAGAAGTCCAGGGGGTACTAACTATCCTAATTGTTGCTTAGCAACTTGTTTCATACAGCTTGTTTCCACCCCCTCATTGTCCGACTTCAGTCTGGGTGAGAAGGTTGCACCCCAAAACCTCAGCTGCTAGCGGAAAATCACCATTGTACTCATTCCCCTACTCCAAAAACAACTTTTTTTTTTCAAGTTGAGGTATTTCTTTATTTTATTGAAGTTTGTTTTGATGCCCAAAGCTATAAAGGTAAAGCAGTGACGTGGATGTATCAAAAAGGAATGTCTACGTAGATGTGGGTTCTATTGGCAGCTGCTGAGAAAGAAATAAACAGAGAAAAGCAGGCCTCGGGTCTGTCCCATTTGATGTGTTGTTACCATTTTAGGTTTGGATACGAGAGAGGCCCTCTCAGTCTGTGGTCTCACTTTCTTTTTCCTTTTTTTAAGTGAGGTTTTGCAGAGTGTTTGGTTTTGGTATATGTATCTATGCCTTTGTGATAATACAAGTGCAAGCTTACCAAATCTGCTGGGGGTGGGAGGTGTGGGGGTGGTCTTTTTTTGTTTTTTACTCAGACATTACCTCAGTTCCTCTAGTGAATTCAAAAGGAATGCATCCCTCTTGAATCATACCCATTCCTCCCGCTGAAGGTGATGAGCAGAAAAGTGCCGCTAGGAAGACCACAGTGTTGCTTGCTCACTGCCTCAGCCATGACACACAGTCCCCAAGGTGAAATGTGAAACCCAGAAATCCCGGCAGGGCTTACAGGGTACACATTGTTTAGTTATAATGAAGTGTACGTACAATAGTGATTGAGTTACTTTTCTCACCAAGGTATTATTTTTTAATTTTTATGGTAGACACATTTTATTGTTAGAAACAATGAGGGCATAACAAAAAGCAAAGAAAAGCTTATTTAAGTCTTTATTCTGTTTTATTATTATTATTATTATTATTTTTATTATTATTATTATTATTATCCATCATAGAGAGTTCCTGACATACAGTTCGGTTGAAAGGCCAGCGTCACATAGAAATGTGTCCTCTCAACAACCTTTTATGACTGAACAGCTCTTGTGTCTTAAACTCAAATACTTGTATTCTCTGAAGGCTTAACTTCTCAGTATAATGCAAAGGATATAATAGCAAGACAATATAGAGCTTACACTTCCCGGGAAAGAAGACTAGATGAATAATATGGCTCCCTTATTTCACTGTCCGGAATATGCTAAAAGATGGGGGGATTTCAACGGCTGAATGTCCTCACCCCAAATCCCGGATCTCTTTAGCCGCTTATTCATCTCTGCCAGCCGGCCCCAGCCCTCTCCTCTTAACCATGGAGGGCCCAGTAAAAGAAGTTGTGATGGCTCAAATCCTCTCTTTTAAATTAAAATCCTCTCATTATCTTTCTCTCCCTCTCTTTCCCCTTTGTTATCTGGCCCCGGTTGCTGGACATAAAAAGCCCCTTCATGCACTTGGCAGAGCCGCCGGTGTTAAATTACCTGGGACCTATGCCTCCCGCAGCATTCCACAGTAATTAAGAATATCTGCAGGGTCCACAGCAACCGTTCACAGGAAAACAACAGAGAGGGTAACAGGAAAAAAAGGAAAGCAGATCTATTTCAGCACGGTGTGATGTCACCATAGCAGGAGCTGCCTCTGCCTGCTGGTCTGGGATAGGTTTTTTTTTCAATCACTGGATAAAAGCTAGTGTGTGTCCCTCCTCCCCTCTCGACTCCCTCTCAGTCAGAGAGTGATGGTGCCAGGACGCAGATGATGACTAAGAAGTTAAATCATATGTATCGTGGAGACAGAAGGGGGGGGGTCTCTCTCTCAAAAAAAGGGAAAAGGTTCATCTGTCCACCAATCCTCATGTGCAGGAGTAGCCCTTAGCACGAATGGAGCCGTGGCAGATGTTGCTTTAGTAATGAGCGGGGGCGGGGCCTGCAGCCCTTGTGCCAGGAGGGTGCCTGTCATTGTAGGGCTAACCACGAGAGAGGCAGGGCAGGATTTCATGTTTATCCAGGAGCACCGACTCTCCTCCGACTGCCCTTTGTTTTTGATAGAGCCCCACAGGATTTGTGTCAGGATTTACCACTTTGAACTGAAGGTTTCTCTCAGCTGTTTTTGGATGCTTCAGGGATTTATGAAAAGAAAACTTCAAGAAGCACTTTAAGGGACCTTTATTGAGGACTGCTGAAACAAGGACTGTGGTGAAGTTTTGACAATGCAAAAAATAAGCCAAGAAAATTATTTATTGAGAATTTCTATTAACTGAAATGTTTTCTTGTCTTCACACTGATTGCACAGCTGCTAAACAACCCCTAAATTCAGATAATTATTTTGTATATTTTGTTTATATTTTTTAATAAGACATTGTGGATATTTTAAACTTCAAACAACTATTTTTAATGCTATGTATTTATTTTATAACGTTCCTAAAGAGTTTAGAGTTGTTAAAGGGTTTTAAATTGCTTTGCAATACTTTATAATTGTAGCACCTTATTTTCTTTGGTGACATAAAATTCCTGCACTAAAACAACACACCTCAGACCATAGTAATACATCAAAGTGTTTTGGTCCACTACGTTAGTGTTGAGGGCTGGTTTACAATGGGGAAACCACTTAGCAGGCCAGACTGCTTGCGCCAGAACCCCTCTTGTGTAGGGAAGGGGGAGGACGATGACCTGAACATTGATGATTGCTATGTGCCCCAGAGATCCATCTATGACACAGTCCGCCTCAATGAGCAAATAGACTCAGGTTCCAAAGGAAGCCTGGCCTCCAGGCACTTCACCGGTACCCTGCCCTACACACATCGCACCTTAGACCTCAGCAACTTGTGTCCCAACAACGGCCTCTCCTCTTCTAGTGCGTTTGAGCTCCGGTCCCGCGAGCCTGTCAGACTGGACGAGCGGGCCGTCTTCGATGGTTTAAAACTCAACGGGGACATAATCAGAGGCGCAGGCACAGTGCTCGCCAAGTCTCGTCTCCTAGCAGTGGAGAAGAAAGAGCACCCTCACCACCGACGCTCCTGGAGGACCTTCGCCCCCACCAACCTGGGCGAGTACACCAGCCGCAGCGGCACGTTGTGCACGGAGGCCGTGGAGAGGCCGGGCCTGGCCCGCTCCAGGAGGGGACGGAGTGTCACCAACTCCCTGACGTCGGAGGAGGACTCTGGGCTGTGCAGTCCCACGGCGGAGCGGGAGCGCCGGGCCCATCGAGCCCACAGGAAGCCCGGTCCTGGCACCAGAAGCCTTTCCTCCTCGGAGGCCATGCACGCGTCTGGCGACCTGAAACCTGGCCGCTCCGTCAGCTCGGGTCAGGAAGAGTTCCCTTTCTCCCCGGCCCGGGACAACCAGCCCAGGTCTCTCCACAACAGCAGCAGCCTGGTGCAAGAGTCCCCACAGCGGGATGACACGTGTGTCATAGACCTTAGCGAGACGAAGCTTACCGTCGCCAACGGAGAGTACAGAAACTCCACGGGGAGGCTCTCTTCGAGATCAGCACGGCAGAGCCAAAATGGAGGCTTAGGGTGCCATTCTAGGACTCCGGTAGGCTATGACGAGCTTTCCACTGCGGAGCTGTTGGAGGACGTGTTGTCTCCGGAGGAGGGCGAGCTGGTCAGTGTGGTGGTGACGCAGCCGGAGCCATGTGGAAACGGTTTGCCAATGTCCGAGTCCAGACCGGGTGTGGAGTCGCACTCATTCAGCGCACAGCACGGAGCCTCCAAATACACCATGGAGGACTTGGAGGACTTCTTACAGGCGGTGGAGAGCATGGCAAACGGCAGTGGGCAGGCCCACCAACACATGGGAGAGGAGGAAATAGAGAGCCTACTGACTGCTATAGCTGCATGTTCAGAGATGGACCTCATTGGCTTCCCCTCCCCACAGGTACCCCAAAATAGCTTCTCCTGGAGTTACCTCGGGTGTTTTGAGAGGCAAAACACACAACCTATTGGACAGATACGGCCCCTTTTGTTGAGGTGTTTCCTGGGGGAAATGTTTATGCTCCTTGTAGATCTTATTACGGAGTGACTGAATTAGGTTTAGCACACCAGACAGGGCATGGAAGTCGGCACTTTTTGAGTCTGCACAGCTGCGCTTTAACTGACGGCTGTACTTTCCCCTAGAGGACTGCTGACCGGTTGCACAGTGCCGGTTATGTCAGCGCTTGGTTACAGCCGACCCCTGAAGATGTTTTGAATGCAGTCGCCCCTTTGTGTCATTAAGCCTCACAACCTCTTTTTGTGCTTAGATGTACTGCTTAAACAATATTCTTCAGACTGAATAATCAATTTATAGTAAACTTTATAGGTCAAAGCACTCATAAATAACCGTCATATTTTAATAAATTTGCTTATGTTGGGAACCGATGAAGATGTGCTTTTAAAAGAAGGAATGGTTCCAAGCAATTATGTTATAAACAAATGGAATGTCTTATCCTTCTTCTGAGTGAAGTTAAAAGCTTTATTCAGACAATTTTTTTTATCAGGTCCAAATAATCATAATTCAGGTTTGAATATTGCCTTTATAGTTAATGTATGTCTTTGGAACTCTTTTACTATTTACTGCCAAAAATCCCCCCAAAAAGCTCATCCAACCAATAATCAATCTATCTTGAGTACATCAAAATATTTATTTTCTATTTATCTTATCTTATACCTGATCTTATTCATGATCTTTCAACTCTAGGTGTTCCAAAAAGAGGAGATTGAACCTCTGCAGACACAGCTTCAAGAGATCAACTTTGTTGGTCAAGGTCTTGTTCAGAGTGCTGCCAAAGACACCATCACTAAAAGCCTTGAGAATGACCTGGAAGATGTAAACACTCAATGGAACACCCTCAGCAAAAAGGTTTGCTGTCTTTGGTTATAACGCTGCTTTCTTTCTCTTATTGTTTGTTTGAAATACAGGACAAGTTGAAATACTACTTTTGAGTTTGTTTCTGCAACATGACTGATAGCATTATTGTCTTATAATGGATGAGACTGAAAGAGTATGACTTAGTTCTACAACAGGTGATATCTAATTTTAACACGTCCTTTGTAGATTGCTGAGCGGTCAGCCCAGCTGCACGAAGCCCTGTTGCATTGTGGGAGGTTCCAGGATGCTCTTGAGTCACTGCTCAGCTGGCTGACTGACACAGAAGACCTGGTGGCTAATCAGAAGGCTCCCTCCGCCGAGTTCAAAGTTGTTAAGGCCCAGATACAGGAGCAAAAAGTAAGCCAGTAGTCTGACCAAACACACACACACACACACACACACACACGGCAACAATGCTACTTTGGGTTTTTGAGTTTAAATATAGTGAAGTAATCGTTCCAAATAATTTAGAACATTCATGTTTTTCTTTCATTGCTGCTTCTTGTTAAACTTTATGTTAGGCAATCCCTCAAGACGTTCCTGAATGAACATCTAATTTTACGGCTTTTTGATTGACGTGGATTCACCCCAAAGTAATACTTGAGTTTTAAAGTGAGTTTTTAATGGTCTCATAACTTCTTCTTCTTTGTTTACCGTCGACAGCTCCTACAGAGGTTGCTGGATGACCGTAAACCCACAGTGGAGTTGATCAGAAAGGAGGGAGGAAGGGTCAGTGAGTTGGCTGAGTCTGTGGATAAGGAGAAGGTTGGAAGGGAGATTGAGTGCTTGGGGCAGAGGTGGGACGGTCTACTCAAGAAGGCGGAAAACAGGTCGGCCTTTTTTACCTGATGTCTTGTATACCTTAGTATTATAAATAGTTGAGCTCTGTAGCATAATACAAAATAAATAGAATTGCGAACGTACGTTAACATTGTATTTATTAATTAGTTATTGATAACCTAGAAAACAAAGACGCCAATACAATTCCAATACAATTGCACAGGCTATTTCCAAATTGTAGGGATCCAGTTTGCTTAACATCATCTGTGTGTGCAGTAGCAGATAGATTGATAGGAAATGATCTCATTTGTCACCTGTTTCTATGGGTTTCCGTTGTCAGGCACAAACAGCTGAAGAGTATCTTGGTGGTGGCGCAGCAGTTCCATGAGACCTTGGAGCCTCTGTCAGAGTGGCTCAGTGCCACAGAGAAATGCATGGCTAACTCTGAACCCATAGGCACTCAAACATCCAAGCTAAAGGAACAGATTACACAGCATAAGGTACCATACTACTACCGGCTTCAGTTATGTTTTTTATAGCGCTTCACCCATTTCCTTTTGTCATTTCTCTACCTATTTTCATTCAATTTAAGTTGACATTTGTTTTTATTTGATGTTTTGTTGGTTGTCGTTTTTCATAATTTGCCATTGCATTCGTTTTATGTTGTCTGTGTTTTGCGTTTCGTCTTTGTGCTCGTCTTTTGTTTTGTCTGTCTTTTTTTTTGTTCCTCCGTTTGTTCCCCTGGTATTATATTCCTGGTGGTCAGGCCTTAGAGGGGGAGATAATGGGTCACAGCAAAGACCTATATCATGCCATCAGTCTGGGCCAGCAGCTCCGAACACTGAGCTCGCTGGAGGATAAGGAGCTGATGCAGTCCAAGCTGGACTCCACCCAGGCCAGTCACATAGAGCTCCAGGAGCGCTGCCGCAGGAGGGCCGAGATGCTCCAGCAGGCTCTGGCCAATGCAGAGCTCTTTGGCGAGGACGAGGTGGCCCTCATGAACTGGCTCAGTGAGGTGCACGCCAGGCTGAGCGAGGTGTCCGTGGAAAACTACAAAGCAGACGTGCTCGAGAAACAGTGTGCAGAACAACTGGTACAAGACCGCTCCTCCTCAGGCCCGAGCTCCCATTCATTCATTTGTGTTTACGTTACAGTCACCCGCTTTCATTTACTTTAGATGTATTTTTTTGTTTATTATTATGTGTGAAGTCCCTTTTAGTTATTTTACTCTTGTGGTGAGTTTCTGAGTGTATTTTTCGTCTGTCAGGCACTGCATGAAGACATTGAGCTGAGGAAACAGAACATTGACCAAGCCATTACTAACGGAACAGAGCTTCTCAAACAAACAACAGGTCGGTCACGTCACTAGCACAATACATACGAAACACGTTTAACCCCTTCACATACCATGAACAACGTACTATTGCTCCCGATAGGCGATGAAGTCGTGGTGATCCAAGGCAAATTGGATGGAATCAAAACGAGATATGCCGAGATCAACACCATGAGCCGTAACGTGTCCAAGACCTTGGAGCAGGCTCTAGCTCTGGCCACAAAGCTGCAGGGCAACCACAAGCACCTGGACTCCTGGCTGGGAAAAGTGGAGGCTGAGCTCAATACCTTTGAACACCAGGAGCCTGTGGGTGAACAGCTGACCCTGGCACAGGACAGGCAGAAGGTAAGAATGTCTTCTGGGCTCTGTCTAGAAAGGGCATCACTAATGAAGTACATGGCATTTGTTTTTTGTACTGTTAAGGGGAAACTTATGTCAGATGTTGCAGTACATCTCTGTTGTAATGTGATAGCTTTAATTTAAAGATAATTTAATTAATGCGTTACTACCAGACTGAATTGTTAAACAAGCTTCCTGTTCGCTACTCCTTCTTGCCCCCAGACGTTGCTAAGAGAGGCCAAAGAGCAGAAGCCCCAGGTGGACAAACTGAACGAGGTGGCCAACTCTCTGCTGGAGCTGGTGCCATGGCGGGCCAGGGAGGGCTTGGACAAACTGGTAACAGAGGTTAACGATCGCTACAGGGCGGCCAGTGAAACTCTAGCCCATCACGTGGACCAGATCGATGCTGCCATTCTCAGATCCCAGCAGGTAAACTAGGGTGAACCCCCCCAAGAGAGTGTAAACAAGCTAATAGATAAACAGACCAAACACAGCCCTAGTAATGTGCTTAACAATGGAGACCCAAAACCAGAACGCTCATTAGCATTTTGGGCTCATTGGGGCTATTATGATGTAAATTAAATCTTTTGAAGGGGCAAAATCTGTACTTTCGGGCAGGAATCCTCATGGGAGCTTTATTTTCTAACATTTTTGTTCATCCAACAATGAGAACAGTTCCACTTTTAGGCTAATTTACATCTAATTATTTTCTAGTTAAAACAACAATATTGAATCAGATACAAAATGCCTCTTTTTTTATCCAAGGGTAGTTTCACACTCCATATGGAAAACAACAGAGTTGCGTTTTGCAGATATTCTATTTGCAAAAAAGAAAAAAAACATAACTCAAAGATGTTACATCTTGTGCCCTATACAGTTTGACCAAGCGGCTGACACTGAGCTGGCTTGGCTCACAGAGGCTGAAAAGAAGCTGTTGTCGATGGGGGAGATCAAGCTGGAGACGGAACAAACCACAGCTCAACTCCAGGCCCAAAAGGTCAGTCTGTCACCCTGTATCTGTCCATAGAGATCCCAGGCCACCAGCACATAGTACAAACAATGACTGCAAACACTGAGGTTTTCTGCAGCTGTGTGTGTGTGTGTGTGTGTGTGTGTGTGTGTGTACGAGGTGCACACTGTGTATTGAACGTCAAACACCAAACATGGTCCTTTGATGCTGTTCCAGGGTTTTTCCATGGACATCATGAGACATAAAGATGCTGTAGACCAGATTGTGAAAACTGGTGAGGCCGTCATGAACAGCAAGGACCCAGAAGACAAACAAATTTTAAAGGTACAAAAGTTGTTTTTTTTCGTTATACAGTTGACAAAGAAACTTACAAGTGTCTTAATACCATTTTGGCCTCCACACTCTGCAGTATATTTTATTTCTTACATTTGCACAGGGTAAGATGCAGGCTCTGTTGGAGAAGTATGGAGCGGTCAGCCAGCTTAACTCTGAGCGCCTTCTGGATCTGGAGCGAGCCCACTCCCTGGCCAGTCAGTTCTGGGAGACCTACGAGGAACTGTGGCCCTGGTTACAGGAGACGCGGGACAACTTCAGCCAACTGCCTCGACCGGCCATCGAGTACGAAGCCCTCAGGCAACAGCAGGAGGAGCTCAGAGTAAGATGTGACAGTTACAGGATGAGCAAACGTTTCATAAAAACTTTTGGTGATCCAATAAGTGTAAAAAAAACTGAAACTGAATAGGTGTACGAGACTAGACTGTTGTAGGGCCTGCATAGTTTCTGACGGGGGACTGTTTTTTGCCACAGCAAATGCGTGAGCTGATAGCTGAGCACAAGCCTCACATTGACAAGATGAACAAGACAGGCCCCCAGCTACTGGACTTGAGTCCAGCAGAAGGGGTGCCCATCAGGGAGAAGTACACAGCCACTGACCAGCTCTACGCCCAGCTCAAGTCTGACGTCAAGCAGAGGGCGGCTACCCTGGATGAAGCCATCTCTAAGTCCACTCAAGTAAAACTCATAGCCTTAACTTTTTTTTTTTTCTTTCATTTTTTAAGTCAGGTTTTATTGTATGTTGCATGCATAGGCTGTATAGACCAGAGGGGTGAGGCATAGTTTGTGACAAAGAAGTGCGTTTGTTTCTTCACTCTGCTTTGCACTTTGTTCAGTAGAGCGTTTGTAAAACGCTTTGTATTTTAGGACCCAGCAGCAGCGTAGGTAAAGGGCAGAGCAAATAGTTCAAATTGTTTTGATGTGGCCTGTCAGGATTGCTTTATAACCTGCCAAAATAATATAATCACTGATAGGAAAGCCAAGGCAGAATGGAATTTTAAAAGTACTTATCATGTGCCTGCCTCAAGTCAAAGCAAAAGGGTGCATTGTTCATGTCTTTCATTTGAAAACCGAATCAGTCAAAACAGAAAACAGAATCATCTGTGTATAAATATACACTGCAAATTGATTATATTTTTCTATCTTTCGATAAGATTATATGATTTTTTATAGAAATTTTGATGTCTGAGCAGGCCCCCCTTTTATACAATTTTTCCCTTCCGTTTCCTTTCCCAGTTCCATGACAAAATCGACCCCATGTTGGAGTCGCTAGGCAGAATAGTGGAGCGTCTGCGTCAGCCTCCATCTATCTCCGTAGAGGTAGAAAAGATCAGGGAGCAGATTACCGAGAACAAGGCCGTCACCATGGACCTGGAGAAGCTGCAGCCCTCCTATGAGCTACTCAAGCAGCGTGGAGAGGAGATGATTGCACGCTCTGAGGGGGCCGATAAGGACATATCTGCCAAAGGTAATTCTGCCTCCCGTTGGTGCAAATGCAGTTTAGAACACTGCTGGCGTACAATTAGTGAGGCCACATTTAATCTGCTAGGTGTTCCTGTTTCACCTACCTATTTTACTTAAGTGTTTGTATTAAGAAAGCCATATTTATTTATTTATTTATTTTCAAGCTGTGCAAGACCAGCTGGACCAGATGGTCTTTGTGTGGAACGACATCCATGCCTTGCTGGAGGAGAGGGAGGCCAAGCTTCTGGACGTGATGGACCTGGCCGACAAGTTCTGGTGTGACCACTGTGCCCTCATAGTCACCATCAAAGACACCCAGGACCTGCTGAAGGAGCTTGAGGAACCTGGCGTGGACCCCTCTGTGGTCAAACAGCAGCAGGAGTTTGTGGAGGTGGGAAATAATTTCACATACAAACTCAATAGGCTTTTTATGTTAGCCTTATATTTTGTTAGAATTTCAGAATTGTATTTTTTTTTATATGGAGGGCAGCTGAAAGTCTTTTGTCTTTAGGTTAACTGAACTGTTTTATCTTATCTAACAGGGCTTCAAAGAGGAGATCGACGGACTTCAAGAAGAGCTGGACGTTGTCCGTAACGTGGGAGAGGAGCTCATGGCGGCCTGTGGGGAGCCGGATAAGCCTGTGATAAAGAAGAGTATCGATGAGGTAAGGATTTATCATCAATCATCAGTGAGCATAGGTGTCATTTTCCTCACCTGGTCCTCACAAGTTCTGCTTTTTGCAATGTCAGGCTCCTCCAGTGTTTTGCTGTGTTACTGTATGGCAGAAGAACTAAATGTTACTTAGTATTTTTTCTAAAATGGCAGAATTTGCATGATGTTAAGGTCAAGGTGTTTATTATGTCTGTATGGATAATTATGTATGAATCAACACGTATGCTGTAATTCCCAGGTGAACTTAGCATGGGAGAACTTAAACAAGACCTGGAAGGAGAGGGTGGACATGCTAGATGAGGCCATGCAGTGTGCTGTGCAGTTCCAGGACGGTCTTCAGGTATGTTTCATTATGGATACCATACTGTAGGTAATTCATTACCTGTCCGAGCCGATCCTAGGTACACCATACCACAGTTAACTCCCTTCCCCATCCTAAATTGTACTAGACTGTCAGTAGTATCTGTCATATAAAGAATGATAAAGAGGAGTTTAGTCCAGTGAATCCGGATTTGTATTTGTGGCTATTTCTTATGTTGTCAGTGGGATAGCTGTGTTCATACCACAGGCAATAGTTCATACATTGCATACGTACTATAATTGCATACGTACTGTAATACTGTTGTTTGTACTCTTCTGCTAGTTTGAAAAAGCCTGTTTGTTTCAACTTTGTAAACATCAACTGCTTTATTTAGATTCCACTTTTTGATGTGTTTTGTTTACTGGTTCACTGGTAGAAAGTCCTTTTATAGTGCATTTAACTTTTTCTGTGGATGTTTTATGAGGCATCTTTTAATTCTTTGCAATTTGAATTAAGTAACTTGAGATATTTATTTTACGAGCCTTCTTATTATTACTAAATTATTTGGGTTCTCTCTGTTCTACGATATGTATGTTCGGTTTCGCAACCATTGAAGTTCACATGAAAAGAACTGGTGTCACAATACAGCGTGTGTAATCTGATTCATTTTTAAACTTCTTCCATTGACAATGGTCTCCACTCCTTTTTCTCAGGGCATGTTTGACTGGGTGGATATCGTGGAAAGCAAACTGGATTCCATGTCTCCTGTAGGCACTGATCTGGAAACAGTCAAGCAGCAGATTGTAGAACTTAAGGTATTGAATAGTGTTGCTTTGTTTGTGGAAAGCATTATCATAAACAATTATATTTATGTACTGTATGTTGTGAACTCATCGGTTTACTCTATATTTTCCCACGATTTCCAAAGATAATTTACTTTTGTTGTCATTGGGTGGACGTTCTTTTCAATGCAGTTGGCCAACACAACAGATCAAATAGCAGCTGTGTTTGTGCTGTGAACCCTCTCTGAACTGCACAGTACAGTAAACCATAGATAGACATATTTAATATAATGGGATGTATGGGACAAATTATTTGCGTCTCTTTCAAAAGGGACAATCTCTTGTAAAAGACCAGTTGATATTGGGTCAGATTGATGGGCAGGTGTACAGAATAGCTTTTCTATTACTGTAATTGTTTTCATTTTGAATTGTGTGTGTGTGTGTGTGTGTGTGTGTGTGTGTGTGTGTGTGTGTGTGTGTGTGTGTGTGTGTGTGTGTGTGTGTGTGTGTGTGTGTGTGTGTGTGTGTGTGTGTGTGTGTGTGTGTGTATTCTGCAGGAGTTCAAAGGAGAGGCCTACCAGCTGCAGATTGAGATGGAGCGTCTGAACCATCAGGCAGGCTTGCTGCTGAAGAAGGTGGTGGAGGAGGCGGACCGCTGTGCCATCCAAGAACCCATGGCTGAACTCAAGATGCTTTGGGACAACCTGGATGAGAAGATCATCACCAGACAGGTCAGTCATTACCACGACTTTAATATCTAAAGCAAAAAAAAAATTTTGGTGTTATTTTACGGTTTTAATAGCAGGTTCTCTTTTTGGATGCAAATCCCACTTTCATCTGGAATCTCTCTTTCTTAATCCAGCACAAACTGGAGGGAGCTCTTCTTGCCTTGGGACAGTTCCAGCATGCCTTGGATGAGCTCCTGGCCTGGATGACCAACACTGAGGAGCTGCTGAACGAGCAGAGGAAGGCCGGAGGAGACCCTAAAGCCATCGAGATCGAGCTCGCCAAGCACCACGTAATGACAAATCCACCATCTTTACTCCACATAGATAGGCATTAACACTTGTCTTATGTACGCCGTTGATTTGGCTTTGTATTTCTGATCCTCTGACCCTGTGTATACGGTCCTATCCCTTTTATCATGTTATCCAGGTCCTCCAGAACGACGTGTTGGCTCATAAGAGCACAGTGGAGACAGTCAACAAGGCAGGTTGTGACCTGGTGGAGTCCACCTCTGGGGAAGAGGCCTCTGGCTTGCAGAGCAAACTGGACAATCTCAGCCAGCGCTGGAAGACCATCCTGGAGAAGACCGAGCAGAGGAGACAACAACTGGACAGTGCTCTGCTCCAGGTAACCGTAGAATACTTGACTTCTGAACGTACACCAGGTTTCATCTGGATGTAGTTGTCTTTGGCCTCGTCAGCAGCACCTCGGCAGACACTGGCCCCATGATAAGTGATGGGATCCTGATAAATGAGGTTTTGATTGATTTGCCTCCCACCAGGAGAGCAGGAATTTTAGATTGCAAAATCATAAAAGTACTTTTAGATGTGTGGGAGGAGAGGTAACCCTTCCCTCCCGTCCTCATTCCTGTCCTTGCCTCCTGGAGCTTCTATTCATTCAACTGACATTTAGGGAAACACTTTGATGGTGTAAAAAAAAAAGAGCATGTCCTGCGTAATATTCAAATACTTTGAAAGAGATTGTAATCAAGCACATATTCTATTATATTTTGATCTGGCTTTATGTAGTACTTTGTGCTCAAAGGGGCAGATAGATTTCAAATAATTTTATAAAGCAAGTATTTAAACAGTATTTCAGTACTTCCAAGTATTAAATTACATACAAAATGGTTGCCATGCTATAGCTACAAAGAGTGTGAGTAAAAACAGTGAATGATTGTTATTGTTTTAGATCTCATTGTTCTCACTGTAAGGGCCCCAGACCACCTTATTGTGAAATTAGCAGCAATGGCTAACTCAGACATGCTCCCCTCCCCCTTGCATTTCACACAGTGGAATAGTTGAATCCCGTAGCCCTGACTGTGGTTGCATTGTGCTGTAGGCCCAAGGTTTCCATGGTGAGATTGAAGATATGCAGCAATGGCTGAAAGACACGGAACGTCAGCTGTTGGCATCAAAGGCAGTGGGAGGCTTACCAGACACGGCCCGGGAGCAGCTTAACGCCCATCTGGTATGTATTTGGCTATGAGAAAAGTTGCATGCAGATGGCAAGCTTGTAAAAGGTCTCGCCGTGTTTTATCTCAAGTGTGAAAAGTTAAATGACAATGCAAAATGGCACAACTGCATTAAAATAAAACTTCTTTAGAAGCGTTTTAAGTTGATGAACCTCTAGACATGTGTTCTGTTTGGGTTGTCTTGAGCATGGACTATTAGCGAGACATAATGGGAACAAAAGCACCCGGATTGTTTCAAAATGATAATGTTGTCCAATGTGCAACCCAACTTTTGAGGACTGTGAGAAATTTTACTTACAGAATGTGGTAGCCTCGCTACTACACTACTACGTTTTTGAATTTGCGATGATATGTTTAAAAAACAAAGTGGAAACCCAAAGCGGGAAATGCTGCTGCCTTGCCACATTCATTTGATAATAAAGACTATTGCATTTTCAGACTACAAAAAATTGTGGCTCTGTGATATTACTGCAGTAATGTTCCCAGAACATGGCCAGTCTCTCACACAATTTGTTTCCTGTACAGGAGCTGTGCTCATCCCTTGAGGTTAAGGAGAATCTCTACCAACTGCTGCTCAACAAGGGTCACCAGCTCAGCATGACCCCAGAAGGTCAAGACAGCAACACCGAGCAAGACCTGCGTAACCTGCAGGAGAAGTGGGAAACGGTGCATGCCAAGGTGGCTGACAAAAAGGTAAGGAGATCTGGGCTTACACAGAATAGAGGAGATCTGCAATTGTGATCCAAATCACCGTTGTTTTATCAAGAAAATTGTTCATTAGTAGATTGGTATTGGACATTTAACCAATTGTTTTTTGTACAGGCTTTATCTGGCCTGAGCACGTCTATCTTTGTCTGATGATTCACAACTGTATAGGTTCAGGTTTCCATCCGGGATTGCTGACATGCGCTTTGGCACTGCCTAGTTGTGTGTGTAAGCCTCTAATCCTGGTAGCGGTAATGAATGGTGTGAAGCAGACTAGGGTTGGCAGGGCTACATATAGGAGCCACTCACACAGTAAGGCAACGCAGGAAAACGGCTGAGTCAGCACGGAACAAAAAAAAAAAAGCTCTAGTAGTGACTCGTGGCTCGGCTGCTGTGCACAGGATGACCGACGCCGGATGTAAAAGTAAGAACAGATTAAAGTCAGGATTTGTTCCAAACCAAAGTCCCACTACTGTTTCCCTGCTCTTACTATACTTCATTTCTCACCACTTTTTTCCAAAGTACAGTAGCATATTCCAGTCTCATTCAAAAGACAAGCCAACATTACATCGAGCTAGTGCTTCAAATGTCAGAGTACTGTAGCATATTCCAGTCTGATTCAAAGGCGCGGTGCAGTGAAAAGACAAGCCAACAGTAGCTCCAGCTAATGCTTCGGATGTCATCAGCTCAATGTTTAATACAATTCGGATATTGCCCCGGTCTTTCACTTCTGCTTGTGTGTCATTGTATTGGTCCAACCATAGTAAATTAATTTATCTAATGTGATTAAAACCTAATGGTTCCATTTTTAGTCGTATAAAATTATGGTTCTGTTTCTAGTGCTGCCTCGTCTGTTTCAGCATGATATTCTCCAGGGCTGCTCACATCTAAACAACGGTCATATGTTAGTCAGTTGCATTCTGACCATTATCTAACACTGTGGCAGGTAACAAAATTGTGTGCATTGTCCATTGGGTTTTTGTAGGATTTTATTGTGTATCTTATGGGTGCACATTGAGTGTACATCAAGTCAAGTCGGTCAAGTTAAAAACAACTAATTTTGACCAAAGTGCTGTACAAACCAGAGCAGACAGCAAAATCACAGAAATACAGATTAAAAAACAAACAAAAAACACAAATATGCATCAATACATACAAATCAGTCAATTCATCATATCAAGTGTGTTAGTAAATAGTAATATTGAGTGTGTCACTCAGGTCTTTGCTCCGTGTCTGTAGGTAAAACTAGAGGAGGCCCTGACCCTGGCCACAGACTTCCATAACTCCCTGCAAGACTTCATCAACTGGCTGACGCAAGCTGAGCAGACTCTGACCATGGCCTCCCCTGCCTCCCTCATAATGGAGACCATCATGTTCCAGATCGACGAGCACAAGGTATGTGGGGTAGGGGACTATTGTCTAGGATTCGTTTGAATTTGGGTGAAGGCAGTGTATGAACCAGGCTTCCCAGTCCGTCCAGAAAACATACATGATTAAAATACCCCCCTTAGACAACTACACGCTTAATTGGTGCATGTGGTTTCTCACCAAAAACATAGTAGGCTTTGAGTGCTTGTACAGTTGTGTCATCAGTGCATATCTCTTGCTCACTCTAATTTATTTTACTTTTTTGGGGGTTGGACTGACAGATTTTTGTGACGGAGGTGAACTCCCACAGGGAGCAGATCATTGAGCTGGACAAGACTGGCACTCACCTGAAGTATTTCAGCCAGAAACAAGACGTGGTGCTGATCAAGAACCTGCTGATCAGCGTCCAGGGCCGCTGGGAGAAGCTGGTGCAGAGGTCCGTGGAGAGGGGTCGACTGCTGGACGACGCCAGGAAGAGAGCCAAACAGGTAAGACATGGGCTTGGCAGTGTGGCACACACATGTGAGGGGTTCTGTGTAGAGTCTAAGGCATGCATGCAGAAGGGTCAGACGTGACATCATCGATAACAAGAGGAGACGATGTGTGAAAAGTGTTATGGTGTTTGTTCTTCTTGGATACTGTTACACGCTCATTCCCAAAAACCTGTCGTAGCCCGTCATTAGTGTAAGAGGGATAATTTTTCTTGGCACTGACCACCTCGATTTAACAATAAATCATGTGAAGTCATATCCCCCACAGTGAGCTTTGCTTCCAAGTTTAATTTCTTTGCGTTTTCCTAGTTCTACGAAACCTGGAACAAGCTGACGGAATGGTTGGAAGAGTCTGAGAAAGCTTTGGACTCGGAGCTGGAAATCGCCAACGATCCGGACAAAATCAAGATGCAGCTGGCAGAGCACAAGGTGACTGAACCTACTGTAATCCCCTCCCCCTGGTGACTAAAGAACGACAGTAGAGGAGTTGGCGGGGGGAGGGGGAGGGGGGGGGGGGGGGGGGGGCAACTGTGAAGGAGTCTCATTTAGTATGACAAAACATCTGCAGCGGCACAACCATTCATCAAGCCTGTGTATTAGTAAGCCAGCTGCTTTCAAAACCGCGGCCTTGTGTGCTTTTTATAGACTTAACAGATGAGTAGACGAGTGCAATTATTCTTATAGTAAAAATATTTATTGAAATCATACATATACATATGGTGTGCATTGGTGCATTTCTTTAGTGTGTCCAGTCTAGTCTTGTCCTCAGAACTGTTTCTAAGAGGAGATTTTGCTAATCCAGTCATAATCCCTGTTTGGATGGAATGTATTAGGGGCGTCCCTGGCCTCAGATACTTTTAATCCACACGGAGTGAAGGGGCTTCAATGTTTGACCTATTTTGGTTTCGGTTACAACACATTATGTCAAAATGTACTCAGAAAGTATGCGTTCACATGCCACACACACACAGACACTGTTTATCAGGATCACAAAATACAGACTGTATGCATCAAAGGGCCTTGGAGTCTAAAGAATATAATATACATTATACCTCCATTGAAGTCTAGAGAAGATACTGTACATTATTCCTCCATTGAAGTAGGTATACATGTAACCCTATGGGGCAAATTGATATACTGTTTTGTTTATTATTTCCCCTCACGTTTGACAGCTAAACATTGCAGCAGTTGTCTGTCTGACTAACTGACGAATGCTAACGTTCCTCCGGTGTGGATGCTTACAGGAGTTCCAGAAAGCTCTGGGGAGCAAACACTCGGTGTACGACACCACCAGTCGAACAGGCCGTGCCCTGAAAGACAAGGCCTCCCTGCAGGACGACAAGCAGAAACTGGACGACATGCTGAGTGAACTGAGGGACAAGTGGGACACGGTCTGTGGCAAGTCAGTGGAGAGGTAGGAGTGCAGCACGCGGCTGCAAGTCTACTATTTGACCAATATTGCCACATACTGTATCTTGCCTTGAAATGAAATCAATGAAACATAAGGGTACAAAACAACTAAATTGACCTGTTGGTTAAAACCCAGTGGAAATATAATTGTGGATAGTCATCATTTTACTAGTCTTACATTTTTCTTACGTATTCTTTCTCAGGCAAAACAAGTTGGAGGAGGCCCTGTTGTTCTCGGGGCAGTTCACTGATGCTCTCCAGGCGCTCATCGACTGGCTGTACAAAGTTGAGCCTCAGCTGGCCGACGACCAGCCCGTCCATGGAGACATAGACCTGGTCCTCAATCTGATCGACAACCATAAGGTACAACATACCAAGACCACCTACTATACTAGTCTCAAAGTCAAATCAATGAATGACTTAACAGATGAGTCGTGTTGGAAAAATCTACTTCCGTCTTTTAAGCCTCAAAAAGATTCTCCCTTTTTGAGAACATCCTCCTGTAAGGTCAGGCAAAGTTCAGATTCAGTAAGACAGCACAGAGTTTTGCTGCCCTCTTTGTTTTTCCCCCTAGCATCTAGTCCATTCCTTCCCGCCGCTCGGGCCTAAGAGATATCAAATATGATTACAGCCCAAGAGCGGTAATTCATTTTCCCTAGGCGTTTGTCGGAAATGGTGTTATGTGACGAGAGTGCTGGTTTGAATTAGGAATCTGAGACACCAGAGTGTAAGGCTCACTGAGGTGGTGCTTGGCAGGACATCTGAGTCACTGCACTGTAGATGTGGAGCCAAAGTCTGAGTTAATCCTGAGTTTAGTCATCCTTCATAGTTGACCTTCAAAGACATCTAAATTACTTTATGGGGGTCCAGGATTCAAATGCTCCGTTTAAAGAGCCCTGGTTCAGGGTGAAGACCTGGTCGAATTGTGCTATGTTTGTCCAACAATCTTGATTGGGTTTTGTTTCGGTTGGATCTCGACTATTTTTGAAAAACAAATTAGTCTCCTACATCATACTTTATATATATATATGTGTGTGTGTGTGTGTGTGTGTGTGTGTGTGTGTGTGTGTGTGTGTGTGTGTGTGTGTGTGTGTGTGTGTGTGTGTGTGTGTGTGTGTGTGTGTGTGTGTGTGTGCGTGCGTGCGTGCGTGCGTGCGTGTGTGTGTGTGTGCGTGTGTTTCTAACCTGATCCTTTTGGTTTTCTTTCTCAGGTGTTTCAGAAAGAGTTGGGAAAGCGGACAGGCAGCCTCCAGGCCTTAAAGCGTTCAGCCAAGGAGCTGGTAGAGAGCAGCCACGATGACTCATCTTGGGTCAAGGCTCAGATGCAGGAGCTGGGCACCCGCTGGGACACTGTGTGTGCCCTCTCCGTCTCCAAGCAAACCCGCCTGGAACAGTCCCTCAGTCAGGTGCAGAATATACTCCTCCAGTCTGTCCACTCAAATAACCAATACGCAATACACCACGATATTAATTAAAGCTTAGAATGTTATGGTTTGTACAGTATCAACCTGCCTGACTGTTGACCTTTGACCCTCAACTGCAGGCTGAGGAGTTCCACTCGACGGTCCATATCCTGCTGGAGTGGCTGGCTGAGGCAGAGCAGAGTCTGCGCTTCCATGGCAACCTGCCTGACGATGAGGAGGCCCTCTGTGCTCTCATTGAGCAACACAAGGTACAGTTAGACCTGTCAGCACTAGACATTTACTTTAATAATGAATGGGAGTGGTGTTTTTTGGGGTGATAAGTTTTTTGTGTCATGTTGTTGTATTATTAGAAACAATAATATGATAATGATAATGTTGTATCATTAGAAACAATCTAAACATATTTTGCTTCGTGTGTGATCTGTAGAGGTCATTTTTAGGATTATATACTTTTGGAACCTAAAGCTGGCTGTTGAAACTTTAGCAAGATATTTACTTAAGTGGTATAGCAGTCTCCATTTTTCCAATCTGCTGAGGAAACTTTGAAATTCCAAGGCTATGAGACACTAGACAAATTTGAGTTTGTAAAGTTAAAACACGACTGGTCTAAAGTTCTGCCAGTTAAGAAGAAATGCCATGGATGCCAGTTTTTTAGTCATTGATTATACATTTCATGCCAAAGGCTTAATAACAGATTTTTCCTCTTTAGACATGATCTAATTCAATTGAAAATAGCTTTGTCTGACTTCACACAGTATAGTATTAGACATCCCATTCCATATTATTAGGCAGCCAACATCTTCGCAGCACGTTTTCATTTAATGTCTTTTGCTCTCAACAAATTCTAATGGCAATGGTTCTTGTTATAAAAAGGAGTTCATGAAGAACCTGGAGGAGAAGAAAGCAGGTCTGAACAAAGCCACCAGTATGGGGGAGGCTATCTTGACCATCTGCCATCCAGACTCTATCACCACCATCAAGCACTGGAACACCATCATTAAAGCCCGCTTCGAGGAGGTCAGTGTATTAGTAATTCCTGTCTGCTGTGTGTCCTAGCACAGATGAGGAACTGGTTCTACCTCTGTGTCGGACGATCACTAGTGAATTCAAAAAAAGGTCACTGTGAAGGTCAAAGGTCAACATAACAAACAATGTAAAGCATAGAGACGCTATACTATTTATTTTAGCTGTATACAGATACAATGTCACATCTTAATTTTATGATGTCTTTAATAATTAATTGGTGACACACAGTGAAGACTCTAACTGTACCTTGTGTGTGTTTTGCGGTGTCCAGGTCCAGGCGTGGGCGGGACAGCACCAGCAGCGTCTGGTGGCAGCCCTCAGTGAGCTGCGAGCCACTCAGGAGCTGCTGGAGGGCCTGCTGGGCTGGCTGCAGTGGGCCGAGACCACCCTCAATGACAAGGACAAGGAAGCCCTGCCTCAGGAGATAGAGGAGGTCAAGGCCCTCATCGCTGCACACCAGGTATAACGTCAACCTAGCCTGCATACCTAGCATATTTAGGAAAAAACAAATCTTTTTTTTTATTTTTATTCTTAGAGCTTTTTCTGGTCAATAGCGGACTGCCTGTGAGGTAATTTACTGGGCAGACTGTAAGCATCCTTGTCTCTTTGCCCCTGCAGAACTTTATGGAGGAAATGACCAGGAAGCAGCCAGATGTTGACAAAATCACCAAGACCCACAAAAGAAAGGCCACGGAACCCCAGAGCCAGTCCCATATCCCTGTGCTGGAGAAAGGAAGAGCTGGAAGTATGTGTCCAACAAAGAGTCCGCAAAGGCCCTGACCTGAGCCATCTGGCTTTGTGTTGTTTGAGCCACTACTATAACCCCCCACACACACACACACACACACACACACACACACACACACACACACACACACACACACACACACACACGCACGCACCATACCTCACTCTCCACTCTGTAGCCAATCGAATGATGTCATCTCTGTTCTATTCCCGGCTTTAAAAAAAGGAAGAATGTTTCAATGGAAAACTATCATCATCCTCATTGAACTTTTTTTTTTTTTTTTTTACCTTACAGGAAAGCGGTCTCCCACGCAAACCATGTACCCGCCGGCCACACAGGCTCCGATCGAGACCAAGAACCCCCAGGTCAATCTGCTGGTCAGCAAATGGCAGCAGGTCTGGCTGCTGGCCTTGGACAGGAGACGGAAACTCAATGACGCCATGGATAGACTAGAGGAGGTCAGACGCACGCGGTTTAACCGGGGGATCTCTTGCTGTGGGTCACGAAAAGCGTACAGACGACTATAACGTGTCTGACTGACAATTTCATTACATTTTTGTTCGTCTCGTATTCCAGCTGAAGGAGTTTGCCAACTTTGACTTTGACGTGTGGCGGAAGCGCTACATGCGCTGGATGAACCACAAGAAGTCTCGCGTCATGGACTTTTTCCGTCGCATCGACAAGGACCAGGACGGCAAGGTGACCAGACAGGAGTTCATCGAGGGCATTCTCTCTTCCAGTAAGTAGCTATACAGCATCCTAACGCAGAGCGCGATCCATCACACGCTAAGACAATGCTAACAGCCTATATCTCATTACAGAGTTCCCTACCAGCCGACTGGAAATGAGTGCGGTAGCAGACATATTTGACCGGGACGGAGATGGCTACATCGATTACTATGAGTTTGTAGCCGCGCTTCATCCCAACAAAGACGCCTACAAGCCAGTAACGGACGCAGACAAAATTGAGGATGAGGTACCTATAAACAAAATGTGTATAAACATTAGTAATGTATAAGATTACAGATAAATAACAGATGTGCCACTGTTTTTGTAGGTGACAAGACAAGTGGCTAAATGCAAATGTCCCAAACGATTTCAAGTGGAGCAAATCGGTGCAAACAAATATCGGGTAAGGTCATCTAATTTTGTATCTTCCTAAATGTGTTGCTCCTCCTAATGTACATATTTTTTTTATCAATATCATGCCTTCATGAAGGTAAGTGAATGTAAAAATATGCAATGCCAAAAAAAGTTAACTAATGAGTGTATATTTTCATTGTTTTCTCCCATTTCCAGTTTTACCTTGGAAACCAGGTACATATGAATGCCGTCTTTTCCTGCCTTATTATGGGGTGCTGTGTCTAAATAAGTGTCTTTTTGGTTTACCATGTTTGTTTTCCAAGTAACACCCTCTCTTCAGAGTGACTGTATCAAAATGGAACTCAAAAAGTAGATAGACTATAGTAACACTACCAGAGAAACACAATTTAAAGAAGGCTAACTTCTTATTAAACATTATGTATCTTTGATAACTGCTGTCCAGCCTGTTACGTATTGGGGTACTAGGTTATCTTTAGCTGCTGTGGGAAAGAGGCAGAAACCATTGATAGAATAGCCCACTAGGATTGGATGCACTATTCATCCTTTGCCTCGTTAATTAAACTGGGAATGGTTTAAATTGTGGAGGACGAATGAGAAAGAGTTATTAGTTTGAAAAGCAAGAAGTACTATTTCTACAAGTTATACCAGAAAAAAACATTTATATGTTCAGATTTTAAATATAATTTTTTATTTGAATACATATCTGCTTTTGAGTTTCAAAGGATATAATATTTTGTTTGTTTTTACCCTCGAATCCCAATTCCACCATTCCAGCACTGTACGTGTGTTCAGAGCTTAATTTAAGCGAATGGGCAGTTTGAAATACATCACGCTTTATGTGTACCTGTCAGCTGCTTCTTTTCTCAGTATCATATGGGAATGAATCTCCTCAACAATGGCTTTTATATTTTGTTTGAACAAACTAACAATTAATTTTTTTGCTGTTATACCTGGGCACCACCTGTGCTTTTTGGGATTATGTTGCGTGTTGATTTATTTTGCAATGCCTTGGACAAAATGCATGACGCAATCCGGGATTCATAACTCATGCGGGGTCATGGGCTACATGCTTTGTAAACTTTGATGGACAGAGATTAGCAATGGGAAATATTATTGACATGGGTTATAAAGGGTGTAAGACATGTTTAGCATGTATGAAGTAGTATTCATTCGTTTATTTTCGCTTAATTGAACTGAAACAATTCTCTTAACAGTTCGGTCTGGTTCACTGCTTACATGACTCCTTTATCGCCGATGAGACAATAGCAAACAGGGAAAATCAAAATCTCGCTCCCTACCTACACGTTTTGGAAAGCTGTATTCTGGTAAATGGTTATTCTTAAGCTGTTTTCTTGTGATTCTTTCCTCCGGATCATCTTTTAAATTCCATCATCTTTACTATAAAAAAAATCACAAAAATCACCAGTTGCATTAAATCATTTTGGGAAAGTGCAGTTTGGCCTATTTCAACAGCGATTGTACTGCAGGCGCCTGAAGGGTCATTAATTTGTGGTCATGTTTGCGTGTTGCACCGTGGTGGACTACAGAGAAATAAGATCCCATCCCTCATGTTGTTTCTCAGTGTCTCATTGGAGCTAGTTGCATTGGATCTGCATCGATGTCAATGCATCCTAAATATGGTCGCCTGTTGTAGTAGAAAAGTGCTACTTTTCACCTTGCTGGTATGCAGGAGATTGCTGTTTTGTATTTGCTGTTTTGTTTTGTCTTTGTAGATCGATGTATGATTATGTGAAAACCTTGAACAGAAAGCATGTGGCTATGGTTGTTGTCTTGTGAACAATGTCAGCGTCTGCACCCCTCTCGGCCACATCCAACTGGCCGGCTTCTCACACTCATCACCACTTCTAGCTTGGCTCATTCCTCTTTATATCAGGCCTATTGGAAAGCTTTGCTGCACTCATGCCAACATCCCTTTGTTTTAAAGTCAAATGTCCCATGTTTGTCTCCCAAGGTTTAATTGAGTTAGGGTAAGTTAAGGATATGATACATCAGTGCCACCTAGAGGGTGGATATTGTGTGTTCAGCGTAAAAGTTGGTTCCAATGCTCTACCAATTTGGTACAGCAAATGGAAAAGCCCACAAAATTACAGTACACCATGAAGACAAAAAGTTTACTAATCTTCTGGAACTAAATCTAACAAAATGTTGTCCTATTTGCACTTATCTAAACTCATCCTTGTTAATTGTCATTATTATAGCATGTTGTCTGCAACGGTTTGCTTTACCTAAAAACAGAATGTTTTGGTAAGCTGACTTTCATAATGACAAGGTTATGAAGAACCTTGAACTTTAATCTTTTATTACCAACTTGATCCCGATTTGCACCACAATTTATAGTCACTACCAGTCTACCAATCATGCTATCAATTCACCTAATTGACAAACACCCCATCTGAGATGACAAACCAGTTGGATTTACCCCTTCGACATTTGTCTTTGTGAATGAAACATCAGTAATGTTGTGTTTTACGTCTTAACTGTGCAACAGAAACTGGAAAATCCGAAAGCAACAAATTACAAATAATGCTAATACTGCCTTTTTGTAGTCTCTGAATACGTGTCAGCCAGAACACAACTTAACGCTGAACACATGAATTTAATAGACTAGTAAAAAAAAAAAAAGATTTTTTAACAATATCTGTTTTCTGTCTGGTTTCTGTTGTTACACTGCGTTGGGCCTATTCTGTAAATATGCAATGGGTCAACGTGGGCCTCATGTGGTTCTCTGTTCATGTTTCCCCTGTAGTTTGGAGACTCCCAGCAGCTCCGCCTGGTCAGGATCCTGCGCAGCACTGTCATGGTGCGAGTAGGGGGAGGCTGGATGGCCCTGGATGAGTTCCTGGTCAAAAATGACCCGTGCCGAGGTAAAAACCCACAGAACCATCCACTATGCTCAATAAAACAATCAATACAAGTTCTGTTTATAATTCTGATCGACATTTTATTTAGTGGTTTTTACAGAAAAGAGATCAAGTGTGAATGCTCCTAGGGTTTAAGGGTCAAATTGTATCTATTTTTTATATAGTATACTGCATGTTGTTCTCAGTATGTTTAAGCCCTTTGGTCGTGCTTCCCTATTGGCCGGTTATGAATGTCTGTTGACCTCTACCTGTTCCTTCTGTCTGCTGTATGTACTCCTAGTTCCTTCTATCTACTGTGTGTATTCTGAGCTCCTTCGTTCTACTGTGTGTGTTCCTAGTTCCTTGCTCAGCTCAACAATCCTACTGCTTTATGACAAAAAAACCTTCTATCATTCCTTCTAGTTCATCACCACGGAAGTAAAATGTTGCGCTCGGAATCAAATTCTTCAATTACTCAGTCTCCTCTAGGTTGGCAAATCTCAAACTTACTCACCTTGCTTCATGAACCCAGTGGTATGTGTGTCGGCACCTCCGCGCGTGTGTGAGCCTGGCGTGTGTTTGCGGTTTTAAGTACTCATCGTGAATGGTGTTGTGCCATGAACCAATTCCACTCACACTCACCTTCCATCCAGGACTCTTTGGTGTTCCATGCATGTTGCCGGTGTTTCTCTGATTATCCCACCTGCTGCTGAATGATACCTGCTGCTGCTATACCTGCAGGCCTACATGGCAGTGTCTCTGTCACAGCATGTAGCCTCACCAGTGGCTTAGGGAACTACTTCATTTTCAAGTTTGTTTTCAAATATATTAGAACATCCAGTGCTGGCCTTTGCTTTAGGGCAATTCCAGGAGCAAAAAAAATTGCCTTTTTTATGGATGACAAGATATTGACAAGAAGTGATTAAAAGACTGACCACAAGTATAGTATTTGGGTGATAAATCACCCACTGGTTCTCGTTGTGATTTTCTTTTCTTTTTTTAATTTTGTTATTTTTGGTTGGGTGGAGGTGTTTATGGTTTGCTGAATAAAGCTACACTGAAGGTGTTTTTATTGTGTCTGCACATGGCAAATGCCTTCTTAACCAACTTAAATAGCTGAATGGTTTGCTCTATGGAGACTGTGACAGACAGTAAGTCTGAAATGCCTTATTAGTTTGATCTCTGAACTCCTTTTGAGAAAATTAAACAGCATTGCTAGTCTGGTTAAGAAAAATGGTTCCTCTATAGAGTTAGACTACTAATTAGTTTGTCAGTGTGACACAGTAAAACACTACGTTTTACATCAGTATCTATAATTTGTTTTTGCCTTTTAATTTAACAATACCCCAATCACAACTCCCTATGAAGTGAGTTTTGTTCATTTCAAGTGAGCTGCTTTATTTTAAAGCAGTTACTCCTCCATGAATTCCATTGAAATTAATTTGGTTTCCCATGCCTCCATTGATCGTATTTTCAAGATTCAGTATATTTTGTATCTTGTAAGCTAATGTTCTGTGGGTTTAATGTGCTTCCTCAGCCAAAGGTAGGACAAACATGGAGCTGAGAGAGAAGTTCATCCTCCCTGAAGGCACCACTCAGGTGATGGCAAGCTTCCGCTACAGGGGTCG
The DNA here is from genome assembly GCA_026901105.3 of Galaxias olidus. Classification (NCBI taxonomy): domain Eukaryota; kingdom Metazoa; phylum Chordata; class Actinopteri; order Galaxiiformes; family Galaxiidae; genus Galaxias; species Galaxias olidus. Next base: position 334,857 of record JAPMUY010004932.1, read on the forward strand.
AAGGTCACGTCCGTCGTCGAGGGCAGCCTCTCCCAACAGATCCAATTCTAGCCACAGCTGTACAGCCCAGCCGACCCCAGTCGCACCCAGCACTCCCAAGGTAACATTTTGACAGGGTTTATGAATCGAAATATTTAGCTTCCTCGTTTGAATATCCTGAATTAAACAAATCTGATCTGGTAGATCACCTTACGTTCCACATTACATTTTTGAGGTGATTATATAAAGTCGGAGGATTAAATCTATATATCCAAGGTTCAAATGTTCCCCAATTTTTTTTCTTCATCAATCCTGTTTCGTTTCGTTGTTTGTGTTTTGTTTTTTTTTGTTTGTTTTTTGTCACAGTCTGATGACTGTCTGATGTCTTATATTTCTCTGTTGTTACTGTTCCATCTTTATCATAGTTCTCCACTGTAGTTTTTTATTTCTCCATCTGAATCCTTTTTGTGTGTTTGATTTGCCATTGTTCCCCAGACTCCCCAACATATAACCCGCAATTATGATAAACCCTGGCTGACAAACAGCAAACCCTCCACTCCTCTTAAATCATCAGACTCATTTGAGAGCCAAGGTTCATCCTCTGAGGTATTGTGACAAAGTTGTTGTGGAACGCTACAAAGCAAGAACCTAACAACTGCCTCCTCCTATCCAACTTAAATCTATGAACCCATGGAAAATAATCATAGTATTTTTAGTTTGAAATTAATAAAGGTTAACAGTGCTAATGGATTTTACTAATGCTAATGGGATCAGTTGCTGTACAACAGTAGCTGATTAGAGTTCTGTAAGTTTGGTGCAGAATCTGTGAGAACTAATTACATTTCCCGTTGGGCCAGAACTTGACTTTTTTGGAGCGACTAACTGGTTGATTTCTTCTCTGTTTGCTGCTGCTGCAAAAATAAAAACCAATCTTCCTCATCGTCTAACCCCTCTGAAGTATAATCTATATGTGGTTGCATGCTATTTACCCTATGTACTCCTTGTGTATTGTAGCTCTAACATTTCTACTTGTTATGATTTGTAGTCCCTTGGTATTTATTATCAATGGTACTTCTTTATGACTATTGATTATCAATGGTACTTCTTTATGACTATTGATTATCAATGGTACTTCTTTTTGTGTGATGAGATTAAAGTAATTTTAAATAAAAGTTGCCCAGTTGGGATTTTAAGGATTGATCTGTCTTTTACAGAACACACCAATTCAGGGCAGCAAATTGCGTCTCCCTGGATATTTGTCTGGAAAAGGATTCCAGTGTGGGGAGGAGGGCACATTGATCAATGCTGCCGTGATGAAAGCACGTTCACAGGCCGTGGGTAAGTAAAAAAAAAGGTTTGTCATGTATGTGGCTGCGTGGGCAACGGAAACGCATAACAAAATCACATGTGTCAACCATTTGTTGCCATGAACAGATGTAATAACTGTTGGAATTGTTGATTTAAGCAGTCACTGAAATAACATGTTTCTTTTCATTTTCTCCAGATACCAGAAGGAACCCCAGCCGACCCGGAAGTAAAGCAGGCAGCAGAGGAAGTAGCAGGAGGGGAAGTGACGCCTCAGATTTTGACATCTCAGACATCCAGTCCGTGTGCTCCGACACGTCGGAAACAGTGGGTGACTCCAGCCGAGGAACCGCCCGCTCTTCATCTCACAAGCACGCGGGCAAGCCCTCCAAAATCCCCACTCCTCAGAAGAAAACCACTCCCACAAGCAAACTGGCCAAGGGATCAAAGAGATAGTCAGTGGCCTTGAAGCACCCACCGTGGAGACTAGAGACACATAAACTCACACTAACAAAGACTGCAAAATGTGTTCGATTGTTATTTAAATTGTTGCGAAGATGTAATATATCGTGTTGAGAGAGCATATGGTTTGATATTGTGTGCGAATGGAATGCCAATGGCCTTTGGTTATTTGTCTTAATGTATTTAATTTTTTGTGAATAATGTCAAATTGTTCTGATTATTTTATTGATGCTAAACCTGTATAGGTTTCGAAACAAAAGAAAAAAAAAAAATGGGAAAGACTGCACATTGTATGGTAAACTAACCGTTTTACACACTTATGAATGATAATATGCAGTGAAGCAGCATAGAGCTCTGGGAGAGTTACTGAATGTCCTGTTATATCTGTATGTGTGTGTGGCAGGTGGTGCATCATGTTATGCTGTGGGGCACCTACATTATCTATTTATCTAAAGTGCAATGATATACTGCCAAAATGCATATAAAGGGCAATACAATATACAACACTGTAATCACTGCGGGAATGCAACAACAAAAAAAAACACTATTGAAGGCAAGTTCATGTAGACACCCTTTAATATCAAGGCTTGTACGTCCCACTTCTCTTCAGCAAATGCAATTTTCTCTTTTGGTTGGTCAATTTAATGCGAGGCGTGAACGTGACCATGAACCGGTGCCTCTTAGCCCCTTAGTAGACTGTAGTGCATTCATGTCTTTGTAATTGGCTAGAGTGTAAAGAATTCCTGTAACTGTTTTGTTTTTTGTAATAAATCTGCTTGCAGAATGCTACCATGGAATACTTGTATGAGCTACAGCTATTTTGTGTCTTGCAGCTTGTGTGTGTGTGGCTGTTGTCATTTTTGGTAGAATACATACTAGCATTATGAAAGCAGAAAGAGGTGTGATTTTGCATCAATACATAATACAGAAATGTAAAGTACCTTGTCACATTTAAACAAATGCTTTGTCTTGACAGCAACAGTCTATGGGGTAATACCTTTCATATTAAGATGTTTTCCCTCCTGTTATATTTAGGCTCAAATTTTATTTATATTGAATTTTGTTATTTAAATGTCCTAATGCTTTCAGCATTAACCTTTTTCTACATACATTTAATAGGTGTATATGAACATGTAATCAGTAACAATCAAGGTTTCTACCAATTGTAAATGTACACCTGGGTATTGTACCCTATTTGCTCCCTTGTGTGCGAAACCATATTCATCTGAGCACTGACGGAAACTCCCTATTCATTCATTTCCCATTGCTATTCATAGGTTGCAGGTATGAACCATAGTAAGAAAATGCCAAAAATAATATAATTTAGCAAAACTTCTGTTCCTCATGTAGTTAAAAAAATTCCGGTTTAAAAAAAGTTAATTTTGCTTGATTTTAACCAAAATGTGTCAATTGTACCCATACAAATTTGGGTTGGTTGGTTTTCATTAGGATAATGTTTTAATAACGATGACACATCTTAAATGAACGTTTTTCTACAGTTTCCTGTTAAAGAGAAACATTTTTCATAAGCTTTTATGAATGGCATTGGGACATATTGACCAAGTTCCTTTTTGCTGTTTGTATTATGAAAAGAGAAATAAGATATTTCAGATATGAATTCCATCTTGACACCCCATTTTGTATGAATAATGTAAACATAATATTCATTATTATATTTAAAAGGTAGAGTTACAGATTACTTTGCTGAGATATCTTTGATCTCTTATACTCTACTATTTAACACCTTTTTTTTTTAACTAAACTGTCGTCCTCAAGCACAAATCCAGTGCAGTGTCATACAATCAGGTCTAGCCACTGTGAGGCACTGAGCGCTATGTTTGCTCAAGATCTCGTGCCTACCTGCAACATACTGCATCTGTCTTCCAGTGATGAGACTGAAACAGTATAGGTATTTTCAAGGGGAATATTCACACTGATAGTCTATGGTCACTTATTTGACTTAGTTGCTAAAACAGGAGGAGGGGGGTTGAGGGTGACTTGATGACAGGCTCGATCCAAATAAATATAGATGTTGTTGGCCTTCAGTTTATTACCAAGTTTTAAATTTGCCCCCTAGGTTTGTATGGCATTTGATCATAACATACCTTTTCACACTGGTCTGCAGATGCAGGTGTGGTATTAGACGCCGCTACTGAGCCCTGTAGTGAGACATGTTTTAGTGGCCTATGGGAAAGGGCAGATCCCATGGGGACCACAGGTGGAGTGGAGGGTCAGGCTCTCCAGAGACACTCCACATTCAGTTTGAATGGCTCTCTGTTCAACTTAACATCAGGCCTAGGGATGGCATTGTAGAATTGGATGTATCCTTGCTGTGGGAACTGTAAAGAACTGCCTGCTGCCTTCCTCTGGGACCTCGTTTTTAAATGAATATGTGAGTTGACATTCAAGATGTTTTGAATTTAAACCAAAGCAAAATAATATTTGTTTTAGTTATTTCTACTTGATGTGTTAAACCGTTTTATATGATCTAATCTAGCATCTGAGCCAGCTTGTTCAGCAACAGGGTAATGAGCAGTGCTGTAATATAAGGACTTTATTTATATTTAATTTTGAAAGTACAAATTTTAGGTAACATTTGTATTATCTTATCACATTGACACAGATTTGTATAGTGACCATTCTTTTTCTAAAACATGTTTTATATGTTGCTCATAGTCAAAAGCTTTTATGGTATCTGCAAATTGTGTGTTTTTTTTCGCAAAACCATAGTTATGTACGCTCTTTGTCAATTTGACCACAAATCCATCTCATTTCAAGGTTGGATGGGATTTTGCATGACATGTGAAGACTTCATAAAGTTGAAGCACTAATTTAAGTTTAGTGTCAATACCTTATGAAATGCAGTGATTTGCATTTACTTGGCTTTTGGACAGGGATTATTTAAATTCATACTCCAGGCTCACTTATGTAAGAATTTGCAGATAAGGCTTTGCATGATGCTTAAACAGAATTAATGTTTGACTAAGCCTTTTAATGATGTTTGCAGGCACTTGTAGTCCTCAGACTATTAAATTATAAGGATGCCTGCCTTGAAAGAGATTCTGGTTTTCCCAGTGCTTCTAGCCATCTTTGGATTGACCACATGCCAAGAATTACCAAGTAAGTGTCATTCATAGATGCAAAGAGTTGCTGTCATCAACAGTTTACGTATTAATGTTCATTAGTTCATAATAAGCCAAATATGTATTTTCGGATTTTCTGTTAGGCTGTTAGCTTGCTTTTGGAGACTTAGTGGGAATTATGATATATCCCCTTGTTTTACAAGGCCACTTTGAACGTTATTTAGTGTTGTACTGTTGGATGACCACCAGGTGACAGCAGTTCCCTTCAACAGTAAGAACAGCCCCACGTCTAATTCTCCTTTGAATATTTTGAAAAGTCAATGACCTCATAATACTAACCCTTTTTAGTCCAACTCAAGAGCCAATGAAAATGCTTTTGTGAACAGTTCTACAATTATTGCTTAATTTAGCATGTTATGCATTGCTACTGTACAAAGTTTGGGTCAATGGTACATGTAGCAACTTATATAACTGATCGTTGTGTTAGGAAAGCATACTCTTTAACTAGAATATAAAAGTAGTATGAAACTAAATGTTTGCTGCAAGGTTTTGACCTGCTGGAGGAGTTCCGTGTTTCGGAGTCTAGAGGAGTAAGGAGAGTGGATGGATCGGAACCAGAAGCTGTGGCCTACCGGGTCAACCCTTCCATCCATTTACGGAAGAGCATGAGGTAAATCGAACACTACAAGGAACGCAAGCAAATAAGACGGATTTTCATCCCAAAATCACAAAGCACTGTAAACCAAATCCTGCTTTGTCAGTAAACGGTGCACAAAGAAGCCCTTTTTCATTCTTTGTGGTCATTTGGGAGAAAATCATGTTTATCTTACAGTTCCTACCAATGGAAGTGAGCGAAGGCCGTTCTCCCATAGTGCAGCAGTGTAATCCACTGTACACTTCAACCACAGAGGGTTCCTCTTGCAGTCCATTGCCAGTGGGTTTTCCATTGGCTCTCCACTTGTTCCAATTAGGCCATGCCCACTTCCAAACAGCGCACTTGATTTCCTGTAATTTTACAGAGCCTCCAACGGTTTGCTTCCGAACTCTAATTCTAACTCTTGATAAACAACTCGACAGTGGGGATAGCCAAAGTTTTTGTTTCAGTCATCACAAAGACATTTTGAAGTTTTTGATTAACTTTGGTTGATACAAAAGAGGGAATAATTGTATTCTAAAATACTACTCTGGGTTGGACAAGTATTTATTTTCTACTGCACAACATTTGTAGGCATGTGAATGTTTGTTTTTGTAATTTATATGCTGTCTTTCATTTCTGCCTGGGAGGGCTGAGGAAGACGTTTTTTTTGGTCTTTGGTCCTTCCCCTTTGTGCTTTTGCCAGCAAAGCTGTCCTCAGTGAACCCCCAATGCCTGACAACTAAGCAATGTTTATGTGGGGAAACCGTGTTACTATAAATCAGAAGAGCCATGGAAACAAATTACGGAACAATGAACATCCGTGTCAATGTAGAAACAGAATGAGAAAATGAGAAATCCTCACCAGGAGACGATTATAGTAATGAGCTGTGCACTGTACTCTTTGTTGTTAAAAAAAAACATCAACTAAACAAAACACACACACTTTAACCTGTTACGAGCGCTTTGATTTCCCATGACTGTCATTCTACAGTGAGGTGTATCCAGACGGCTTGCCCTCGGACTACTCCGTCATTGCTACATTCAAGGTGACTAAAGACGCGGCCAAACGGTCCTGGAACCTGTGGCAGGTCAGTGACCCCGAGGGCCGTGAGCAGGTGGGCCTGCGTTTCCAAGGCGACACTCGTTCTCTGGACTTCTTCTACACTTCTTCCACCCGTGGGACCCAGATGTTACGCACCTTCAATAAGGTGGGCATGCTCTTTGACGGCGAGTGGCACAAACTGGCGTTGAGTGTGAAGGGGGGCCAGGTGAAGCTGCTGGTGGACTGCGAGGAGGTCAGTGTGGAGCCCATTGATGAGCCGCGTCCTGTGCTACGTCATGGCTACACCTCCATTGTTAAGAGGGCTGCCGGGCAACGCTCTGTATCGGTAAGTTCACCGGTATGGGCCATGCTGGTGTGGTTTCAAATGTTTCTTATTAAAACATGATCGTATTATAAGGTTGATGACGAATGCACACGTGGTCATTTCTTGTGTCGGTAAAAGGTGGACCTCCAGCAGATGGACGTGTCCTGTGACCCAGAGAAGGCCTACTCAGAGGGATGCTGCGAACTCTCCAGTGTGGTGAGTGCAACCTCATTCAGAAGATCAGTTTGACTCTGTTCTTAGGTGTAGTGTGCAGCTCTCACCTACAGCTTAAAGACCCTCTCTCCTATGGCAGTGTGGGGGTTATGCTGAAATTGGCCTCACGGCTGGAAGAGCCTCTTGCAAATGTATGCACGGACAGCCTGGTATTCAAGGACCTTCAGGAACAAAGGTGAATATTCTTCTAACAACGTAATTGGAGTTCACTAGTACCATAATTGTTTGAGAGCCATGCTCACATGTTTCTGTGCATCTCTAGGGCCACCGAGGTTTTCCAGGCCGGACAGGGGATACAGGAAGACTGGGAAACTGGGTAAGGAATCTATCCTCCAGTCACACTCCACAGTGCTGAGTAGAAACTGTGTTTGGCCTAAACGGTAAACGTCCAAACTACACTGACACGCGCTCATTATGTCTGGTGTTGACTCAGCACAAAGTTTACAGTACATGCTGGGCTTTTCACCCTGGACAGACATCAGAGTCTCGTAGTGTAAAGAGTTAAATTTAAAGTTGGAAAACCCCCGCTAGGGAGACAGCCGTGAAGTTGTGGAAAAAGTCAGTGAGAGCATAACTTAGAGACGGAATGATGGAAACAGCGCTGGGAGCAGGGCTGGTAAACACCGGCTTCTTTCACATTTTTTTATTAGTGATAGCCGTTTGCATTAGTCTTGTAAGGAGTCCAAGAAAAACAGGATCCAAACTGAGTTTGATAATAGAAGTGTGTTTGAAGTGCTTAAAGAGCCATTTTACAATTCCATATAGGACTGGGCTTGGCATACATTTAGAATAGATTTTGATCGAAATGGCAAAACATCTTAGGAAATGTTATTGTTTCGAATTGCCATTTGGAAAAACTGAGCCTATTGTAATGTAAGCCTAACAAAGTAGAATCAAAGATCAGTAGTTCATTATTACATATGCCTGCTGATGAATGTCAAGTGTTTACTTGTTACTTACTTGTTACTTGTTTAAAGTGAATTCATTGACATACTTAATGTGCTATTTTCCAACATTATCCTAGATGAGACAGTGATATTCATCAGTATCAACAATTAGCGATTACATTTGAAATACTGAAGAGTATTTACAAGAGTTGAACACCCCTTGAAATGGATTGAGAGCCATCAAACACACTGAGATGTCTTAAATTAACAGTTTGGTTGAAAGATAAGCATAAGGACTCATTTATATGTAGCTATAGATCTGGCCCTGCAAACGAAACTATGCTCATATTCTTAAGGGCAGAAGACAGGATTATAGTAACTTGAGAGCTGAGACCTGTTTAGCACAAGCACTACAGTTGTTTCTATAACTGAAATATTATTTTATTCACAAGCATCCAAACCTAGATAGTTTGAACCTAACTAGTCATTGAAACAGAGCAGAATGCAGTTGAATTGGCTGAAATAAGGTATAGTCTATCTTTGTTGGAGAACCAATAAAATTAAGTTTATCGTCCTCGTGACTTTTTATAGTTATTGACATATAAAAAGTGTGTTATTGGTGTGGATAGGCCTCGATGATTACGTTACTAACCATAACGCAGAAAACTAGGAACAATTTCCCAATAGCGAGCTGAACTGGCCCTTTAACGACAGAAAGGTGTCTTTCATTGACATGGCATTCTGCATGCTCTTTAAGACAGATACTGTACATTCTTCATGGAATTTATCCAGAATACATACATACATGCACGCCGACACACACACACACAAGACACAGATTTGTGCAGACACACTCACACAAAACTAACATCCACAAAGACACACACACACACTCAGCCTGCTACAGCAGAATTCCAGATTTGTGCAGACTTTGCTGTGTGGCCTCCGCCGCCATGAGGGTTAACATCTGTGGTGAGTGACTCAGTGGAGCCCATACCCCCTGCCAGCCTGCAAATCACAGAGCACAACTATGTTTACCGCCGCCCCTGCTGACATCCAGAGGGGGGCATTTCCTGGCTCTGATAGCGACACGTGTTGATCTGAAGGACATGGGTGGCCTTACCTTGTCTGTCCCTCAACTAATTGCCTTTTAAACACTGCAAGGTTTTGTGTTCATGCCTGCGGATGAACGGCCTGTCACGCAGCAGTGGATTCCGCCAGGTCCGATGTCAACCTCCTACCGGCTGACTGGGCACAAAGCAGTGGCTGGTGGGATGGTTAAATAAACGGACATGGTAGAGGGCGGCTGGCCTTGTTCTCTGTTGTTTGTTGACTCAGTGAGAAGTTGCCAATCGGCCAACACCTTTCTCTGTATTAGCGGAGAAGTGGGCATCTGTACCAGTAGGAAATATGTTCTATTTGCCCATAGCTAAGACTAATCCTTCTACAAGGCTGTGGAATACACCTATGCCTGTCTTCCATGAATATGCTTTCTGGTCTTAAGTATACATTTTACACCTAATTGTGGTCGTCATTTACGACCATAGCAGGATCTTTTTACAGACTAAATTCAGATTTTATTCCTGTGTAAACATCTCAGTGTCCAAGTGAATGTTATGATTTTTGTCATAATAACTGTGAATAATTTGACCGCTATTCCTATATACCACAATGTTAAACCAAACAGAAACTTTTGACAGTTGTTAAAACTTATATTTTTACTCATTAGTGGTTTGGTCAGGGTTTCTCAATGACTTGTTGACCAAATAAATCAGCCCGTTTTGATGATGGAGTTGACCTGTGAACTTATTTTATATAATACTATTCCAAACCTCTCTGTTACAGGGCATAATGGGTAACACTGGAGACTATGGTCATATTGGGGAGACAGGCCTTAAGGTAAACTCTGCCCTTAACTTGTTTGACTTCATGTAGAGATGTTTTGGCATGTGCTTACTGAGCTCATTAACTAATCACAACATGTCCTCAGGGAGAGGAAGGAATCAAAGGAGAGAAAGGGATGAGAGGACTCTATGGCCGAGTGGTAATCCATTAAACACAGATCATGTTCTTTTTTTCTTTTTTGGATGTCATATTGCCAATCAGGATTAACAAGCTGTGTTGTTGCAGGGTGACAGAGGTCCCAAAGGTTTGAAAGGATTAGCTGGGGCTGCAGGCTTTAAGGTAACGTCTTGCTGTGTTACAGTGTTCATTTTTGTAATCAAAGCCTTTTGTTGCACATCCCTTATTAATTTGTCTTAATACAGCATGTGCAGACAATTTAAGTGCTTACTTTTAATGACGCTCCTTTGATGCTCAGTTCTAGTCAATTATTTCATGACTTTTAGAATATTTTAATTAAGCATTTGGCCCTGATTTCAGGGAGTTCGTGGGCCACCTGGAGTGATAGGCGAGACTGGCGACCTCGGAGAAGTGGTAAGTGAAGTTAGAGGTGGGACATCGCATTCAACTGGTCATCAGTACTACTGCAACGAGTGTTTAATCACTGATGGGAGTGTTATGTTTCCAACAGGGTCCTGAAGGCAAAACGGGTTACGAAGGAATTCCTGGGTTCCAAGGAGTCAAGGTGTCTATAACTTTTCCTAGGTCTTATTTTTTTTTTGTCTCTGTAGATACTAAGCTTTCATGTTTAATCTCTTGCTGTATTTTTTATGTCAATAGGGAGAGGAGGGGGCACTTGGACGTGAAGGCACTGCAGGGACTCTGGGCAAACAGGTATGGTCAAGAGGAAACATGCAGGGCAAACCAATCGTCATGGTTATCATAAAGATATGCAATATCCACGAGCCCCAGTCTTTTATTCAGTGGCTGACCCTCTCTACCTCTCTATTGACCCTCTTTACCTGAAGCATGCCATCTGAATATTGTTCACTTATGTGGGAGATGGCGACCGTGAAGCAGAACCTTATCCTCAGTCTCCATAAACAGCATTAGCTGGTCAACAGACAGAACTAACACAATGCAGCGTGTCGGTTCAGTCGGACACACAGCCATGCAGTAACCAAAGTAAATACGTATTATTGTGACTTGAAGATGGTTTCATGTATTGGCAGGGTATTGTTGGTGATCCTGGAGAGACAGGAGCTGCGGGAGAGAAAGGCAAACCTGTAAGTATGGCTCAGTATGCTTTGATGCGCCTTGATTCACACACAAGTATTTATTTCACCAGTTACATTACCAGTTAAATGGTTATTGTATTGCGTTCATATTTTATGTTAGGGTACTCAAGGAGCTGAAGGAAGACTTGGCACTTTTGGACAAAAGGTGAGTTACATATCACATGTCAAACTTTGCATAACACCTGATAAATGACCAACTCATAAATATGCTGTCAACAGGGCATAATTGGAGATCCCGGCATGCCAGGCAGAGATGGGGACCCAGGAATAGAGGTAGGTTGATGGGATTTTAAGTAAATGTGAATTTGTCCCACTGTATTACTGTGAGGCTGTTTCAAAAGACCGCTTTTTTGTTCCAACTCCACACAGGCCTATCAGGGACCACAGGGCCCAGATGGCAGAGGGGGCCAAGTTGGATCAAGGGTAATGTGGTTTCTTCATAAAAGTCAAGAGAGCATTGTTTGGGTTTTGACAGATTCATTAGTTGGCGGGTATATTTCTGTATTTTAAACAGGGGGAGAAAGGTGCTGTTGGGTCACCAGGAGAAATGGGCCCTCAGGGTCGAACTGTAAGTTTCTCTTTTTTTTCACGATAAGCCTACATTAGCTGTAAAATATGTATAAAAATGTGGTGGTATCCCAAAGGAGAACGTCTGTGTGCAGAATATAAATTTGGCCTTCTGGTAGATTTCAGAATTGCTCTTCTCTCCAGGGTCTAACAGGTTACAAAGGTTCTGCAGGGAAGCCAGGAAGACCCGGATTTATAGGGCCACCAGGGCCTACCGTGAGTAAAGCATATGCTTTGTTTCCCATAAACTCTTTTGAAATACAAGTGGATTCTCTCTCAAATCTGGTCCTTTCTCCACAGGGACACATGGGGTTAGCGGGCAGACCAGGACCCAGGGTAACAAAACCTTTTTACATTTTGACAAAATTAGATCAAATGTACGGTATTCATTGTATGATCCATTTCCATTTCTATTATGGTAACAGAACAGACTGTGTGTTGATACTGATCAATACATTTAAGCACCTTCTCTGTCTGTCCTTGAACTTTATTTGTATTAAGTTTTCAAATATTTATTATCTAGATTCATGATATTTAGTGTCACCGTTATCTTTAACCTCAAATGTTTCATAACAATGTAAACGTCAACTCAAAATCAAACTTCCGACCACTCAAGTTGACCACTGAAATGAATAAGATCACCTGTTGACAAAAAAAGTTCAAATGAAACATTAGACAGACTGGCCACAGAGATGCCCACACAAGATTGACAAAGTCCTTTCTTTGTATTTCTGTTCTGGTTATAGAGCAGGCACGATGGTCTGATCAGGTTGCGCTTTGCCTCTTAGTTTCGTATGTCAGCATAGATCTCCTATAACTCACTACCTCTGAGTCGTCTGTCAGCAAAGCCACATCAACCCACATGAAGGGATGGAACAAACAAGTGGATAATTCACTCAGCGCACCGGACTGTCTCCCCTCTTTGATTCTTAAATTGCTGCTCCCGGTGCTTGTTGGCTGAGTGCATCGTATTTTCCCCATCTGGACTTTGGGTCAATGTCGATGCTTTAGCGCCCCAGAGGACCTATTGTAGGTGTTTCCAGGCTACTTCGTGTAGACGGAGTGTATAATTCTCCATCACTGTGCCCAGAAAACAATGTTCAGCAGTTTTTGTATTACGAAATAATAAATCGTTTTTGTTGATGTTGCTTGGAATATTTAACTAAGTTGAAATCCTATTGAGAGGATACATATATATCTAAAAAAAATGACATGAATCTGTCATGCCTATGATATCTTCATAAAATTCATATAGACGACTTGATTTTGGCCAGATGTGTATCTGACCTTGTGTATTACAAGACGTGGCACAGCCTCGTTCCTGTGCAAGAAAATGTTAAACTTCTTTGTTCCACTTTAAAGGTCAGAAATATAACCAATGAAATAAATCCAGCGTTTATAATACGGGGATTATGGATATAGTCTCTATGCAAAATCAATTGCCTTTCATAAAAATGCAATTATCACACTTTGTGATAAGAATTTTAAAATGGCAGAAGTCACTTCTAGAACTAACGTATTTCTCAAATAGTGTAAATTAGTTTCAAAGCAGCTTTCAGGACAGTCTGTTCTTTCAATAGAACAGAATGAGTCTGTGGCAACAACAGTGTTTAAACCTCAATACCCTTCCATAACATTCAGTATGTTTCATTTTACAGGGAGATGTAGGTATTCAGGGAGAGCAAGGTGTTAAAGGTGCAAAGGTAAAGTTCTCCACACAACATGACAACTACTAAATGGATATGCGATGCCCTTGTTAATATGTTTGTCACTCACCATTGATTTACTATCTACGTTTAAAGGGTGAACAAAGAGTGAAAGGCCCAAAGGGACGGGTAAGATGTGCTTCTTTACTGTTGTTTGACAACACTGTATTATATCACCTCTATCTCACGAAGTGAATCACGCTTCATAAAAAGGACCTACAGACTGTAAAGTCCTCCACTGTACAGTAAACCTGGTTGTGAATGAGAGACACATGGTTTGTGGGTTGTAGGTTGGAGACTTAGGTGAGCGAGGCCCCCAGGGAGTCCGAGGGAAACGAGGCCCAGGGGGTGAGCCTGGTCGCTCAGGCCCAGTTGGAGTTAAGGGGGTCCGTGGAGACGGCGGACCAGTTGGCTTTCAGGGCCCGCCAGGCCCACCGGTATGTACATCCCATGTCCATGTGAAGTGAATCCTACAAAATGTCAGTTTGTACAATCCTCAACGCGAACAGTGATGGTGCCGTTATTACCTTTACCCAATTGTGAGTCACCTTGTTAAATACATTGAAATCACGTATGCAAACGGATGACTAAATGAAAACAGGCAGCGAAGAGACAGCCTGGCATCCATCAGTTCTGTTGTGCAACAATCCTGATGACTCACCTCAGTTTCTCTAAGTACACAGGATATGGTGTTAAAAGATAAAACAATCCAATAATTCAAGGTGAACATGTTAGGGAACATTAAATAGGAAGTTGTAGATAATGTTAAGAAGTTGATGTTGAATACTGTACTGTAAGACCAACTGCATACAGTACAGGTACATCGTCACACATAATCTAGGTTATTATCTGGCAATAGCAGCACATCCCAGAATCATCAAAGTGGTTAATAGCGCAAGTTATTGCAGTGACTGGCACAGTATGTGGGGTAACAACTGCAGTGTCAAGAACTCTTTAAACGATCTCTCATTAGTCTGTATTTTTTGTGTGAGTCTCAGCAAGGGTTTCATTTTGTATGGCTGTAAATCCATAATGAGCCTAACGAAATGTTGTTGGCAGACTTTACACCAGTTCATTACACATTTCCCACCAGACCCACCCACTGCTGGTTGGGCAATGCCTGTTTTGTCCGGTAATATCCCATTACAAATGTTCTAGTGTTGGGTCAAATCCAGTAATGGCCATTGTAATGATTTGTTTCTCAGGGACCCACCCTACCTGCCCAGCATGTGATCGAGGTCTGCAAGCGAGTGGTCCTCGAGCAGATGTCCACCTTTGCCAACTCTGTGAAGAGGACATGCGCTGCTGTATGCCCACTTTACGGGGATGTGCCTATGGGTGCCCCTGGTCCTCCAGGACAGAATGGACCACCAGGACCTCCTGTGAGTTTGTTTACAATTTTTTAAAGACCTGACGTGTTCGGGATCAAACTGAAAACCTTGTGTTCAGAGTTTCCAGTGGCATATCCCATAATAGGCCAGAACTATTCCTTGAAGCCTCATTACACAAGCAGAAATGTAGCATGGGGTCACTGTTGAATGACACGCTCCATACGTTATTTGTTTCAGTTACTTCTATGCCAAGTAAAGTGCTTACATGTTACAAGTCTGGGCTAGAGAGAGCTCAAGTATTTGGCAGTGTCGGTTGGAATGAAAACCTTTAGACTTTCCACGTCCCTGCGAAGACAAATAAGAAGTCACAGACAAGCCACTTGCTCTTTGTTTGAATGATTCTTGGCGGGATTGTGGCATCCCCAGAGTGAAAAGGCTTTTCCATGTTTAAATGCATGGCAGAACATATTCAGGTTCCCCGGTCACTTCACCACCGAGACTCTCTGCTGATAAAAGTTCACGCAGCCACACAATGTGTAAAAATACTGCACTCAGTTTGATTATGTCTGTTAGGGCCCCCATGTTGGGGTTTTAGGAACCTTACCAGCGGAGTTAATATTCCAAACAAGTAAAAGTTTCAGAAGATATATATAAAAAAACGTTTTTAAATAAAACCATGTCATGGTTGCTGCGTTTTAGGGTGAGTCTGGTATCGATGGTGTGGACGGAGAGCTGGGACAACCAGGTTTCTATGGAGACGCTGGAGATGGAGGCAAACAGGGACAGCCAGGTGTGTTTTTGTTTGTATTTGTCCAAGAGTTATAGTAATGGGCCTAAAGCGAAAAGAAATATGAAAATGTGATGCAAACTCTTCAGTTAAAAGTCTTATGACAAATTATAATGTATTGTTAGAAGATGAAGGTTTACGTCAAACTCATGCTATATTCGACCTAGCCAAGCCAATGAAATTGAAGAATCTTTATAAGGCGTTTTATACATTTATTTGGGATGATCTCAGTAACACACATGGTCGTTAGTCAACATGAACAGCATTGACTGTTACCAGCCAGCCAAGTCCCTGGGGCATAACCTTTTCGTTGACATTCTTCGTTATAAACATGATCTCTCCTGCAGGTGACAGAGGAGACCAAGGTGACAAAGGAGCAAAAGGTTATGGTGTACCTGGACATATTGGAGACCAGGGACCACAAGGTAAAATCTTTTAAAATATGTATGGATTTAAAAAAAATTTAAAATGTCATTGTTTACATCTTATATAAAAAAACAGTCTTTCAGCCATGTATGAACATGAAAATCTGTATTATTGCATTCTCAATGTAATGAAAAGGGAAAGGGAGGGGGGAGGAGATTTCTCAGTAGAAGCATGGTTTTTGCCAGGAGAAATGTTTTTCCTTTGCACTTGATATCTGCTTAACGAGTGAAGGGCTCCAGCCAAGGCATCACACAGACATGCAACTGTCAGCACATTGTAATGATAATAACACCGTTTCGTCCTCCGATCGTCAGGTCAGCGTGGTCGTCTTGGCAGAGCGTTCAACGGGCAGCCTGGCCGGGAGGGAGAGAGAGGTCATGTAGGCCGGCCCGGGCTGAGGGGTCACGCAGGACTCAGAGGAGTTCCAGGGATATGTTTGACCTCAGGCTGTTCTCTGCTTAACGGACCAACCAATGGACCTCCTCAGCCAGCACCACGGAGGTTGAGAGGATCCCCGTAGAGACAAAAAAATACAACTTTTGACAAAGTCAATGGATGGATGGGGGAATGACGGATTGAGGTGGGCGGTGGGGGGAGTGAAGTTGTTAATTGTTAATACATCTCTTCATAGAATTGTGCTCATATAAAATGATTCAGTGTAAATATATGCAACTCAAACCCTGAAAGACACACATTTCAAGTCAGGCATTACCAATCATAGTTAAAAATATTTGGTAGCCATACCACAGTACTTACATAGTTTACTTGAAAGAGATATCCATGAAAGTTATTTAAAAAAAAAAAAGAATCTTGACCAAATGTATTTAAACTGCTTTAAAATGGGTATTAGTTGTCTTTAAATAACTGTTCTTTATAATAAAAGTATAAATAACTGTTAAGTAACTTGTTTGACTCTGCCATACATCATGTACAACACGTATTCAAATATATTTTAGATGTTAACACAGTTTGCATACACTACAATGGAGATTTGCCAAAAACAAAATGATAAAAACATGATATGATTCTGTATGCAGACCCATGCACAAGTTTGGGCTGTTCATTTGCGTTTCAGTCATAACTCTTCCATATAAATTATAGTATGTAAGGGAATTGTGAGCCCCTTCAGTTTTGTTCATGTTGTGTAATGAGATTATCCATCACAGCATAGAAGTTTCACGAAAACCTTCACAATCAAACCCTCTGTCCTGTGAAAACAGATTACTTTGTTTGTGATAACCATTCACCACCAACCAACAGTGTTTTTTGTCAAATGCATTTTAGGCCATTTAATACCGTGACATTCTTCTATTGCGCTCATGCTTAAAGCCCCCTGTGTAAACAACCAACACTTTCACAATTTCCATTTAGAATTTTAAACAATTGTCACAGTAGGGGACCGGTTCGTTAGATATTGTACAAATTTTTCTGAAAAGAGGAGTTAATGACACCAATCCTTGATGCACACTCTGAATGGCCTTTTCCAGAAGGACAAGAAAACAGGCATGGTGTCTTCAGTTCCACTACACAAATCTAACAGCAACATGTCTCGTGGAGGAACACCCACACACACACACAAAGGAGTTCTCCACTTACCCGTTTACAGTGTGTTTCCTGGCTCGTGTCCGTACTGGGTCCCTTGTGAGAGACTCATGGAGTTGGCCATTCTTTTTTTTTCTCTCTCTCTCAGCCTACTGATGACACCCCGCCTCTGTAACTGCTGGCTGCCTACAGCTTCCCAGCCCAGCTCTGCTCAGTAGGGCCTCTGGTGTGTCCTCGGAGGATGCCATGGCCAGCTCTCTCCATGGAAACTCCTATTATTCTGAGGTTCCCTTCGCTGGCCTCACATCAGAGAGTTATTTTTGTAGCAAACCACACAAGTGATTGTGTTAATTGCCATTTATTGCATTGGAATTTGTGAACCATTAACACTTCAGCAGTACCTACTTGTTGGTAGAAAATAGTTGCTGACTGTTAGGTCAAAGTTCAAACTAAAAGAACTAAAGTTAGCATTGAATGGGAGGCTTCTACAGTATGTGTTCTTAGCCAATCATGTCAAACTGTTGGAAAAAGTTCAAGGTACATAAAAAATTTATAAAAAATACCTGTTTTTGTGTCCACTTAAATATGAAGTAGGTGGTTTGAGGTGAAAGGACATGTCTATTAAAGTAGTTTTCCCTTACAAGTGATATATTATTTTACATATGCTTTTCATTCATAACACTACACATTAATGCTGTGTGAGGGAGGGAGCGGCTTGTAATTTAAGACAAATCCTGTCAAACAAGCACTTCTCCTTCCCCTGTTTTCCCAGAAGAACTGCTGTCAAGTCGATCTGTACATTTCAATAGGCATGTGACAGGACCTCCGAGCATTGTCAAGTTTTCCAGGAGTTCCTGTTTTAGATTCATCCATCAGCGCCATGCACAGCTACCGCTGACCATCCGTCAAAGTGCAGAGCTGGGTTGCTAGGCAGCTGTCAGCAGGTGGCCTGTTTGTACCACAAGGGTGCGCTGAGTCCCACAGTCTCTCAGGGCTGATACAGGAAGCCCCTGCTGTTCCTCTCCCCTCTTCACATCCCGGCTCATACAGTCTGTGAGGGGAGCCTGTGGCATAAGGGCCTGTTAACAGGGCTGACTAATAGCTACGGGTTTAGTGGATTTGAGATGAATTGAGGCTTTTTAACCGTTCTGGAATGTGTCTTATAGGGCTGTCCTCGGAGAGGTGAGTGATGACATGGAAGTGACTGAGACATCCTCAGGTTTAGAAAGGGGAAGCTTCTGCTTAGTCCATCTGTGATCCCCAGCCAATGCTATCAGATGTTGTCCGCAGACTAAACGCAAGGTGTGGGATCTAAATACAACACACATATGACAAACTGGTTGTGATCATGATGAATGAGGAGTGAATAATAACACTGGTTTAATGCATTTACAATATGCGGTGCCACGCTATTTTGACCTCACTTTATATAAAAAGCCCAGTCTTTCATTGGATGTTTAGGATTTTTTTTTTATATTGTATTGTATTGTCACGTTTCACAATCTGACTAAGGGCTCTCATTGGATTAATATTGTGGAGGACTGTCATAATGACTCCTGGTGAGCATCAAGAGTTGTCCAGCTCAACAATTTGACCTTTTTCACATTCATTAAAGTTCTTGGAGAGCTTCCAAGATAGACTAATATGGAGACTGTCATTAGTGGACGCAGAGCAGCTTTGGCTTTTGATATGTGGTGAAACTCCCACTCTAGTCTTCCCTGATAGCAGCTTTGTCCTTCCCTCTCTGAAAACGTTCAGCTGTACCAGACTAAGAACAGGACCAAAGGGGGTTGTCATGCCATAGAACATGATCTGCTTCTCGCTTGATCCAGAGTGAATCAAGAATGAGCAGAAAAAACACAAACAGGTCCATCCGTGCACATCACTCCTTACAGTTCCCTCCACAGTTGCCCTGGGTCATATCTGGAAGCATGTGTCCTTAACTAGTCTAGTACTTGAGTTGCTTCCAAGAACACTGTACATCTTGTAATGCTTTCAGCCACAATACACACTCTAAACCCCTTTTACTTGGAAGGATGCTGTACTTGTTACTACTATTTTCCCTCTGTATGGACAGAAAGGGGCTGTCTCTTTCAGTATTTCAGGCAATCCTTATCTGCCTCTCTTTCCACCCTTGGTAATTGAAAGTGGCTGAAGGCCAGTAAAAGTCTGAGAGAAAGCGAGAGAGAAAGAAGGGTGAATCAGGGAGAGGGACAGAGGCAGAACGAAAGGCTGGAAAGTGGATGGAGAGGGCAGTCTTTTGCACAAGAAAATCACATAGACTTTTCCCTAGATCAAGCTTCTTCAAGCATAGAGCTCTGCACTGAATTTACCTTTGGCTATCAATGAAAGGAATAGGGGGACAGTGACACGAGGGCTTGGACACTGGTAACTTACTGTTTAAATTCTTCTAACTGTTATTTGGTAGTTTAATCACAAATATTTGAGTTAAAAGCTACAAATACTATTGTGATAGTAGCACCTGTGATCATATAGAATTAAACCAAGACACAATGAAGCATTATATAGATTAGTTAGATAATGTTTTATCATGTACAGTGTCTTCCTTTCAGGTTGCATTATGCACAGAACTTTACGGTGCACTTTTGGTTGTGTGATTACTTCATCTTTTGAGTTTTGTGTTGCGGTACATTCTGTGTTCATGTGTTCATGTGTAGTAATGTGTGAATTTTGCGTAGAAGGTTAGTTTGTGGATTTTGGGGGGGAAATTATGTAAAGTCAGCTTGTGTCTTGCTGCAAATTGAAAACATTAAGCAACGTTTGTGCAACTGTCACATGCAAATAATAGCACTCTTTAACCGGGCTTTCAGCAATTGTCTTTGTTTAATTAAGATTGTCCATACATTTGGCTGATTAGTGTGATTTAATAGCTAAATGATGCTAATGCTTAATTTGCCAACTAACTAACTATGAAGCTCATCTTCAAAGGATGAGGTCCAGCATGATGATATGGGTCTACGGTTTTAGTTTTTTGAACTGTTCTCGAGGTAGAGCTGATATAATGTCTTGGCTTATCCCTTGGTGCCTGAAGAAACTGGCAGCAATTCATTTTCCCCTTATCTTGGCAAACTCTTTGTACGTGCTGCAAAGCGGTTGTTGGTTTTGTAATAGAACAACTTTGTATACTATTTAACAATATAAAATCATTTTGATAAGCCAAATGGTGCCATTTAGGAGTACAGGTGCTAATCTGATATAAAGTTTGAAACGATGCACTGAAGACTGAGTACACTGTTTTACCATGGAGACAAAAACAGAAACTATAAAAAGTACCAATTACATGTTTGTTTGATTCAAAAACACTAGCAGGAGATCACCGAATGTTATGAACACCTTATCTGGTGAGCTGGGAGAATCAGCTGTTCAATAACAGCATCATGACTCCCACATCCAGCTGGAGCAAAACCACTGGGCAGGACATAAATTTCTTTTTAAGTATTACTACAGTACCTATAACTTCTCCAAATTCTTCAAGGATTTTAGACTTCATGTTTTAGAGATAAATAAATATAATCGAGATATCTTCCTGAATATGTTTGTCCATATTGTTTTTCAAGCAGATTTTTAATGTGCTGCGTATGAGCCATCTAGTGTTGTCGTTTGATCATTGTGATAAAGGTGGAGTGCCAGAAAGAGTCCTTGTTAATGACGAGGTGATAGTGCCGATAAAAATGCCATAGGGATGTGGAGCTGACTAGCAAAACAAGTGCACTAATAGTTTTGGGAAGACATGACACATCCTGCAGGCATTCCCAGCCTTAGCATCCACCATCATGCTTTATGCAGTCTGCAAAGGAGAGTTTAATGGTGCATTACTTCTCGGTCAAATCAGAATAAAAAAAAGACGTTTGTGCATGTTTTGGACAAAGTTGCTTTCCCATCGTCATGACTACATGTGTTTGGTCACTGTCCAGAGCTGGAATTTTGCTGTCCGACCGTGTAAATTAATTCCATGTGGCTAGAGCAGAGATGTACAGAGAAATCTCCCATGTGGGGAAGAGTCGGTGGATGAGAGAACCATGCCGACAGGCCCATGTTTAAGGCAATGTTCCCCACAGTTTTCAGTTGGAGGAAAGTGCGGTAGAAAATGGCCTGCTTCTCCATGGCCGATCGACGTCTCGTTAAGCTGTGTGCCATGAGTCTCTAGGTCACGAACGTGGGGAAAAAAACAGTTGTTGGGTCACGGATTCGACAACATGCTACCTGCTGCACGGGCCCTGTTTTACACAAGGGGGAAAGAGTTGGGAGATTAAGCTGATCTATACGCAAATCTGTTCACTATCTTGTACAGTTGGGCTTTCGGATGGATGAGCTGGAAGGACTTCTTTGACCATTCCCTTCACATGCCTTCTTGCTGTGGAACATATCTGTTCCTCATTTATAGCTGCTTCTTTTTATAATGTCTGCAGTTCCTTACTTTCTCTTGCTGGAAACTGCTATAAAATACACAGTTTCCTCAAGCAGCTAGAGGGAAACAAAGTATGATCAAACGTCTGCTGAGTATACACATGCAAAACACAGTGATCTTGGCATAGAAGCCACACCATTAGTTAACCATATTAAGCATGCTTTTCCATGTGTGTACTTGTTACTCAAGCTTTTTATGAGTTCATAGTCAAGCCATTTAATCTATATCATCCATTTTCACATTTCACATTTCCACTTCCACTGTAAATTGCTAGAATACATACGGTTTCCAAATAATTAGTTGTTGTGTTCATATTACAGTGTGACTGTTTCCCTTATGGGACAGTGGTCTATTGTTAACATCTTGCATGCAAGCATGCACATAAAGGTTGATTACAGTCACTTATTCATTACCTCTTATAATAAAGAGAGAACCTGGGATGTGCCATCATTACAGCATCCTTTATTCTCTTGTGACCACATGTCGGCACCTTTGCGAGTCGAGGTTTAACGATATCTATTTTGACGTGATCTAAGAGAACGTCTCCCAACTCTTTTTTGGACACTGATGTTATATCCCTTATACTTTCTTTGAATTGTCAAGTCATCACACGCAATGCAAGTGTTTCCCTCTCCCTGCAGGTGCAAACATTGGATCTTTGTACGTCAACATCATGGGGTGCAAAACGAGACCTGTGCATTGTGTTTTAAGATGTCTGTGCTTCACGCTCCTCCACTTGTTTTCTAAAGCACAAGAGGACAACATGAGACTAAGTAGGATATGCTTACCTTTTTATTCAGAGACCTCCTTTTCAATGCATGTTTTCGTAGGAATTAAAAAATCGACGGTCTTACTACTCTTGGTAATACATGTTTCTTCATGTTTTGATCACCATCCATCAAAGCATGAAGTAAGACTTATAATAATGTAATTCTGTCACATCTCTTTAAAAGGTTGCAGGACTGCTGCAAGTGATTTGGTCTTTATACTAGATGGCTCATGGAGTGTAGCTGATGTCAACTTTGAAATAGTCAAACGTTGGCTGGTCAACATAACGACCAGCTTTAACATTGGACAAAAGTTCACCCAGGTAGGGGTGGTGCAGTACAGTGACGATCCCATCCTACAAATACCCCTGGGGAAGTACCTCTCCAGCAACGAACTCATCAGAGCAATGGAATCCATTGAATACATGGGAGGAAACACAAGGACAGGAACAGCCATCAAGTTTGCTACTGACAAACTGTTTGGTCTCTCAGAGCGAGGCCCAAAAGGTGTTGCCAGGATTGCTGTTGTTGTTACAGATGGCAAGTCTCAAGACGAGGTTTTGGCTGTGGCAGAGGCAGCCAGGAGAAAAGGAATTATCATTTTTGCCATTGGTGTTGGCTCGGAAACAGAAGAGGCTGAGCTGAAAGCAATTGCCAACAAGCCTTCTTCAATCTATGTGTTCTCTGTTGAAGACTATAAGGCCATTTCCAAGATTGGGGAGGTCATAAGGCAAAAGTTGTGTGAAGGTATGCATTTGTTGTGCTTGTAAAATGTCTTAATTAAGTGTTGTAAAATCATTTCAGCCTACTCCTTTATTGCGTTGCTCTTCATTATCTTAATATCGCATACATGACAAGATAGTATCCCCATCCGTTTTCATCTGTTCTTGTAGTCTCTCCTTTATCTTGATGTTTTATTATGCATCTGATTTAATACAGAGACTGTCTGCCCAGCAAAGATTCCTGTTGATTCCCGCGAAGTGAAGGGCTTTGATATTCTGTTGCATTTGAATCTGGCTAAAAAAGCAAAGAAGACACAAGGGTCTTACTACGGAACTAAAGCCTATCAAGTAACTCCTCGTGTTGATTTGAGTGAAAGTACTAGGTAACTACCCTTGATGTTTTTGGGGGTATTTCTTTTACAATTTACAAAAAGTTTGCATTCGACTGATTGTCTTGTTTGACCGCAAAGGTCTTTGTTTCCAGATGGACTCCCTCCTTCGTATGTGTTTGTATCCACCTTAAAGTACAGAGGGTCTGTTACCAAGGAGGAGTGGGACCTGTGGAGAATACAGACAGTTGATGAAAAACCACAAATGGCGGTTACCCTAAATGGATTTGACCTGACAGTCATTTTCACCACCACCAGCAAATTACCCAGTGGCATTCAGACAGTTGTATTCACAAAGCCACCAGCAAGGGTAAATAAACAATACATGATCTCATAACCACTGTCATACTGTACTGTACGTACATGTATCCCACTACAAACAATGCAGGAGTTATAGTATCTTGGTTGAAAAGGGTAACAAGTGAGCCCAGAATAGCTGTGGCTGATCAAATTACAGCTTGCATTTGCCCAAGATGTGACAAACGCATCTTCGATTGTTGCAAGATGTGAAAAATATCTGTGTATGCTTTTGCACACATAAATGCTGTCTGCTAGTTTTTTTTGTGTTCCCAGCGATGTTGCATCATACGAGATAAAACAGTCCACACATTCTATTTCGCAATTATACAAATATTTCCTTTTGGCCATGTGCTAGGTCTGCTTTACAATGGCTGCCTGACATGCCTGAGCTAAGTGTCTCGGATTCCTTACATTCTAGCCACCATATGGATTTGTGATTTGATGAAAGTATAAAAGCCAATTTATGATTCAGAGCCTTTTCGCAGCATAGTAGGCCTATTTCCATTCCAGGTTCCAAAGTCTTTCTGCCAATCAATGTTTTGTCCTCGCTGAGCTTATCTATTAACTGCAATCGACAAACTTTAAGCTTTGATCAAATTGACTAAACAAGTATTTCCCTCTCAATTGTTTGTTTGTTTTTGACTTTGTGAAAAAAAAGAAACTCTTTGATGAAAGTTGGCATCAGCTCCGACTCTTGGTCACTGAGGAGGAGGTCACCCTGTATGTGGATGACCTGGAAATTGAAACCTTACCATTGGAACCCCCTGATGGTATCTTCATTAATGGAAAAACCCAAGTTGGAAAGTATGTGAGCAAAGAGACAACAGTGCCTGTAAGTTCATCGTCCAGAAACAACTAAATATATTTTCTAGTTATTGGTCAAGAGTAATGGGAGTTTAATTGTGTAAATACAAATATGTATACTGTTTTTAAGGATGTTACGCTGTATCAGCCTAGCACAGTTCATTGTCACACATTCCTTTTTATTTTAAAACATACTTGCCTCAGGGAGTGGAAAAACTTGGCTATTGTCAACTCAGTCTTCGTTTTATTTGGCCCAGTTAATAGTTGCTTGCTTCAACTCCTTGACATGCAATCCAAATAAACTATGCTGTTTGGTAGAATGTTTTACAAATGTGTAGTTTTAGGTCATTTTAAAGACAGTTATTATCTTTTTGGAACATAATTTTAGTGAATAGTGAACAATTTCAAACATGTAAAAAAGATTTAGTTAGTGGCATAATCAAAGCTTAGCTCGACGGAAAATGATGAACTGCTTTATAGGATCGATTATCTAACCACAATTCCCAAAAATGTTTTTTTTCACAGTTTGAAATTCAAAAACTTAGAATCTACTGTGACCCTGAACAAAACAACAGAGAGACTGCATGTGAAATCCCAGGAGTTGTGAGTATAGACAGTAAACAAAAGTGCAATATAGACTATACCACACAATAGACTATAATACAACACAAATACAATAATGACAGATGGAATAGTATACAAGGCATTCTCAAATGACTTTTCTCTTTTTATTTTTTTTAATATATGACCAAACAAAAATGAATATTCCAACTAAAATACCTTTTCTTAGATACACGACCTTTTACTCCGTAAGGTAGGGGTAGTGTGGTGTAAGACTATGACAATTGCTTTAGCCTTCTTGATGCACATTGCTCTCTCAATGTTGTTTTATGGTCCGATAACAACTTGTTCTGTGAAGTAGAGAACACATGCTGAGTTGGCTTGACAATTGTTTTAACCACTAACATATTATGCCTGATTATAGTTTGCCTTTGGTGTTTGCTGTACATCAGTCTGGAGACAGACAAATAGAAGCTTTAAAGCGTATCACTGCATGACAAGAGCTTCTGCTCTGTCTCTCATTGCATGTAATGCAATGCTTAATTTACTGGGAATTATTCAAGCGTTGAAGGGGTTCAACTATGTGATCAGGCCAGGTTCTTAAATAACATCCCCTCGCTCCTTTTATTTACAGGATGGAGAGGTATGTATGTATTTTGGCTCATGGCTTTGCTCGCTTTTCAACTTAACCTGTAGTTTCATTTTCAACGTATAAGGTAAGGCTATACACTTCACTTGACCATTTGCTAAGATAAAAAATATGCATTCTGTATTTTTTTGTGTTTTTGCAAGCTAAGGTCTTCTTATCATAACATTTTGCATAACATACACATTGACAGCAAATCTTAACATCCAGTCATCTGGATATGTTACAAGCTTCAAACAGACGTTTAAACAAACTACTCCTGTATCATTTTGCTGTCAGTGCATTCTGTGCTTCTGGGCTTTTGAGCATTGCCAAACGTATGAGTGATAAGGGCGGCTAAAAGCCAAGGGAGGAATGCACACTCACGGCTTTAAAATCTCTGTATACTGTACAGTGGCTGCTAGCTAGCTGGGGAAGCAACATTGATCAATGTGAGTTAGTGGTCCATGATCTCTTAGGCTGGAGCAGAGCTCCATGGAAAACATGAAAGCTTGATGTCAGTGAACGGCTTGTTGTGGTTCTGTTTGTCCCAGTGTTCAAATGGACCAAGCGACATTGAACTGGACCCGACTCCAGAGCCATGTACATGTCCTCCTGGAGCCCCTGGCCCTATAGTCATGAAGGTCAGTATGCACAGTACCATCAGCTTTGAATTAGTTTATTACAGGTTGTAGATGATGATGACCGAATATGAAACCCACCCAACGTCATAGAATATGGCCTAAAAACAGGGATTCATTAAAAAGATTTTGTCTGGCAATATATATATACAGTATGTATGTATATATATATATATATGTGTGTGTGTGTGTGTGTGTGTGTGTGTGTGTGTGTGTGTGTGTGTGTGTGTGTGTGTTGTGTGTGTGTGTTACAAAGGCATTTGCAAAATTACATCTTTTCTATTATTTTTATGGGAATAGATTATACAGAAACTGGGTGTACAAATGTTGTATTACCCG